>CM041786.1:47739885-48339885 GCA_023375725.1 Nephotettix cincticeps | reverse complement strand
TTGTTGATTCCCACCAGCTTGTGTCTGATATTTCTTTGATCAAAAATTGCGTAACTGATAAACAGCTGATTCATTGTATTGCCATGAAGTGGGCAGAACTCGGCTGATTAATAATCATATGTGCAGTATAGTGGTCCTTTGTAAATTACACTGATTTGGAAATCTTGGTTAGTTTCATTCAGTTTTAACAAATAAAATGTCATTTGATACTTCTCTTTATTCTGCATTTTCCTGACTTTGCTTTGTTTCTTAGCTATGACGATTTTAATGAAATTTTGCATTAAATATTTTAAATTTCCGCTATCTTGACACGGATATAGTTACAGAAATGAAATTTCATATACTTATTCTACCTATTAAGATTAGGGGTATGTATACAAATCTGAATATTCTATCTTAAATAAATCTTGAATTATAAAATTATCTGCGAAAACACATACAGACCGACAGACGTACAACTACACACCGGAGACACATGTTTAAAGTAAAATTGAAAAAATGGAACTAAAATTGTTTGCCTCAACCAAAGGAAAAATTGTCAATTAACAATCCAGAGAGTTACAGGACACCCTGTGTACCTTACTGTTGTTATATGTTAATCATTGTAACAAAGTAACGTATCTTAACGTATATTAATTGCCTAAGTAATAGAACATTGAATTTACTCAAAGTTTGCTATTTAAGTGAAAAAGAACTGAACAATATACTTTTTAACACTTAAGTTGCATCAACTATTGTCAAAAGCCAATTTAAAAATTCTATTTTCAACCTACCTTTGTACAAAGGATCCAAGGCTCGTGCTTTCTCTTAAAGAAGATTCAAGAGCCAAAAACCATCAAGATCCAATCGAGCAGGGACAATGTCTGTTTACGAACGCCTTTGTAAAATGCAAACTCTGGATTTACGATTTACATTCACGTTTAGATCAATATGGATATATAGTCACAAATGATTTTACATCAGTGTCGAGGATAGTCGTGTTACTTTATTGTTTGTCTTATAATAATACATTTTGTTTAGAAAAATTTAACATTTTATTTATCTACAAACATTTGTTAGAATAAATGCCACTATGCGCACATTCGTTCAAGGATATGTACCAATGCGGGACACTCAATCTTTTCAGTAAAAGAAATCAAGTCTTTAATTGATAAAAAATATTTTTAAAAAACTTAAATTATAAAAAATTTTAATAAATATTTGCAAGTCCCTGATTTTCCAATATAAATTCATAAATGACTATTTAAGATATAAAAAATCAGAACTTCTCCACCTAAATATCTGAGATCTCATACAAATACAAAATACCTGAACTGAACGGTACATTATCGCCTTCCCGCATATGGCGAATAGCTTTTATACAAATGGGTGTAAAAAATGTCTTTGTCGAGCAAACATAATTGATCTCATTAACTTAATGAATTATATAACACATAATAATATTTAAAACCATTAAATTGTATAATTGGAATTAAAATATTAATTTATTTTTATTTTTGTGAATAAAAACTGGGTTTTAACCTCTAAATCTCATTACGAAAAAAAAAAACATTTAGTCAATAATTATTTAATGGTTAAATAAACAGCTGATCCACCTCGTGATACTTCAAAGTTAAGAATGGATTAATTATTTCATCATATTTCAAAATTTTTTAAAGAAAACACAGGAAAGAGTCTAGTTGACACTACATTTTTGGTAAGTCAAAACAAAACAGGCAGTAGAAAATATAAATTCGTTTTATATATTTGATGCAGAAACCATTTACTGTAAATCTGCAGAATGAAACTTTTTAAAAGCCAACTGCCTTAAAATTTCTTTATAATGAATTGATTAATAATATAGCATTTCTGATTGTAAATAAACTCTTCATTTTTCAAATGACCTTCTACATTACATTACTCATTTTACATAACTCATTTTCCAGAATCAGAATCATTTCTTTTCAAAAATTACAATTAAAAGATTACTCGCAGATATAAGCAAATTAGCATCCGCATGGGCATGATGTTTTGTGCGCGGCTCCGGGCTGTGAATAATAAGTCTGTAGTTCTTAATAAAGTATCGAAGAAAATAATGAAAACATTAGTTATTCTAATAAAATGAAAGTTATGACCGACTAATAAACTAAAAACATTAACTGAGGAACAGGGTGGTCTCACAATTTATATAATAAACTTCTATATCGTTTATATATAATTAACTGAGGCATTTTACTTATTGACTATCTGATAAATGACAAAAAATTTGGAGAGGTAAAAATTGACTAAATTAAATACTAAGAAAGGAAAAACAGAGACCACTGGATAAAAGGGAGAAATAAATGGTCCATTAATAGAATGGGTTAAGAGAATACCTTTGTGAAAGGTTTGATTGGTGGATTCCTCAATAGTGAGGTAAAATCAGTAATTGTAAAGAGGGTCTCACCGTGGCAGGGACCGGTATCCAACAAACAAGCAGTAAAAGGTCGCCTGAACACTGCGCGTTCCCAAGCTCAAGAGGGTCTCACCGTGGCAGGAACCGGTCACCAACAGCGAGGCAGTAAAAGGTCGCCTGAACACTGCGCGTTCCCAAGCTCAAGAGGGTCTCACCGTGGCAGGAACCGGTCACCAACAGCGAGGCAGTAAAAGGTCGTCTGAACACTGCGCGTTCTCAAGCTCAAGAGGGTCTCACCGTGGCAGGAACCGGTCACCAACAGCGAAGCAGTAAAAGGTCGCCTTTACACTGCGCGTTCCCAAGCTCAAGAGGGTCTCACCGTGGCAGGGACCGGTCTCCAACAGCGAAGCAGTAAAAGGTCGCCTGAACACTGCGCGTTCCCAAGCTCAAGAGGGTCTCACCGTGGCAGGAACCGGTCACCAACAGCGAGGCAGTAAAAGGTCGTCTGAACACTGCGCGTTCTCAAGCTCAAGAGGGTCTCACCGTGGCAGGAACCGGTCACCAACAGCCAAGCAGTAAAAGGTCGCCTGAACACTGCGCGTTCCCAAGCTCAAGAGGGTCTCACCGTGGCAGGAACCGGTCACCAACAGCGAGGCAGTAAAAGGTCGCCTGAACACTGCGCGTTCCCAAGCTCAAGAGGGTCTCACCGTGGCAGGAACCGGTCACCAACAGCGAAGCAGTAAAAGGTCGCCTTTACACTGCGCGTTCCCAAGCTCAAGAGGTCTCACCGTGGCAGGGACCGGTCTCCAACAGCGAAGCAGTAAAAGGTCGCCTGAACACTGCGCGTTCCCAAGCTCAAGAGGGTCTCACCGTGGCAGGAACCGGTCACCAACAGCGAGGCAGTAAAAGGTCGCCTGAACACTGCGCGTTCTCAAGCTCAAGAGGGTCTCACCGTGGCAGGAACCGGTCACCAACAGCGAAGCAGTAAAAGGTCGCCTTTACACTGCGCGTTCCCAAGCTCAAGAGGGTCTCACCGTGGCAGGGACCGGTCTCCAACAGCGAAGCAGTAAAAGGTCGCCTGAACACTGCGCGTTCCCAAGCTCAAGAGGGTCTCACCGTGGCAGGAACCGGTCACCAACAGCGAGGCAGTAAAAGGTCGCCTGAACACTGCGCTTTCTCAAGCTCAAGAGGGTCTCACCGTTGCAGAGACCGGTATCCAACAGCAAAACAGTAAAAGGTCGCCTTAACACTGCGCGTTCCCAAGCTCAAGAGGGTCTCACCGTGGCAGGGACCGGTATCCAACAGCAAAACAGTAAAAGGTCGCCTTAACACTGCGCGTTCCCAAGCTCAAGAAGGTCTCACCGTGGCAGGGACCGGTATCCAACAGCCAAACAGTAAAAGGTCGCCTGAACACTGCGCTTTCTCAAGCTCAAGAGGGTCTCACCTTGGCAGGGACCGGTCTCCAACAGCCAGACAAGTTTACAATCTATGCATAAGTATAGTTGAATGTAAAAAATGACTGTATTGTATTTAAGCAACTTCCTTCATTAGAATATGCTTTAAATAACTACTTTATCGTAGCAATGTGTTGCTAGAACCGGTAAATGTAATACAAATTACCCAAATAAACAGCCAAATAAAGAATAAACGGGTTACTATCGTATTAGTTCATAAAATATTTTACTATTCGGTGATTTTTGTTTCATATAAGTTGAAATGGAATGTGTCACTAGAACAATAAAATAAAATAACAATTACTTAAGTGGTCGTGGAGAGTTTTATGGAGGTCGCAAGCAAACGTATCTTACAATGCGCCTGACCACGACGCCTAACGATCTGGAACCGCTTAAGAAACTCAAATGTTTCCTGTAATGAAGCGTCTGGTGTTTCTGACAACTGTTTCGACTAATGAGAAAGGACATTTAGAAGAAGCAATAGCAATAGCGTTTTAATCAAGACTTTCTCTAATAATTAGTATCAGGCAATTAGTTACTAACATGCTTAAGAACATACTTATTATTACCACTTAATGGTAATGGTGTTAGTCGCACCTGAGCAACACACATGATTCAGTCAACACATTCTACAACTTTTGACTTTATGAGTTGCTAAAACATTTGGTGCGGTTTACTAAATCAACACTCTAAATCTATAAGGGGAAATAAATACAGAATGGTGCACAAATATGTAAGATAAACTAAATTTTTAACAGATGAATCCATAGGCCATGGGTTAAAAGGAATAAGTCAAGTAGAACTCAGATCCTTCTGCTTAGTAGTGATAACAATCGGGTTTCGCACTAGAATGTGCGCGGCTTTCTTCCATGAATACCACACAGTAAACTTTTACCACCCATTCTGTTTTTATTCTGTACAAGTACAGCTTTTAAGCTTTCTTAGAAAACATACCTATTAAACTTAAAGTATAATTGTATCCAGAGTTTTGTCTAGAGTCAGAGACTATACATCAATTAAATCAAACTGTACAGTTTCATTAATACTAACTAATTTAAAAAAATGTTTTCTTAGAAAGTACTTGATTAATATAATAATATTGGAAAACTGTTTTGTAATCCTTTTGGTATGATGATTGTGTGACAGCAGTATGGGGGAGGGGAGCGCGCTGGTCTAGGGGTAGAGCGCGGGGCTTTGGTGCCCAAGGTCCCGGGTTCAAATCCCGCTAATTGCTTTTCGCTATGTGATAATGCCGGAACCCGCACATGGGGTGCGCAAAAAGCCGCTACGGCTGAAGTGCCTTAGGGGTAATCCGCCCCTTCAAAAAAAATGCATGGGGAAAAGTACATCATTGAATCACAAAATTGTCTAGAAGAAAACAAATGGTCACAGAATGGTCTAGTAGTTTAAATGGTCTAGATTGTTACAAACATAGTTTAAAAAGATATATAGATCAAAGTCAGTGCGAAAAAGTACTTATCGTTAAATTTAAAACTATAGATACCACACAAAAGTGGTTAAAGTACAAATTTCCTCTCTCATATAGTGTGTGCGCTCTTTTTATGTTTAAATTATTTTTTTCGCAGATCAGTAATTTATTAGTCACGAAAAATACTCTCGTATATTTCAGAAATGTTGAAAGCATCAGATCATGTCAGCTTAGGTGACGTACCAGGGAGATAATGTCATCTTGTTGAATCATGGAAGCTGTGTCTATTGATGGTGTTTAGCCTCAGCTGGTTGATCTTACTTAAGTGTTTTGAGGGTCTTTGTTTTTTTCTAGTCAGCATTAATAATTCCTCATACCTCTTACTATAATAGACTCACTGCCTCATAATATTTTGTGTAAGAACATCTTGTATCTTTCTCAATGTGTCTAAAGACGCGATTGAATATATCACTTTAGTTAATAATACAACAGGACAGAATTAAAAGATTGGCTTAGAGCAAATGGGTATCTGTTAAATAAAAATAAAACTGAAAATGTAATTTCTACTAGAATACCTTATAATAATAAACTTATTGTTTCTTATACTATTAAGACTATTAGGTTTTTAGGTATCTTTGTTGATCACAAACTTAACTAGAGTAGGCACATTGATTAAATAAAATTGGTGTTTGTTAATATTAGTTCAAGCTAGAAATCACTATCAGGACGATGATAAGTTGAATTCAATGGAAGTATAGTGAAACCCAAGCTGTCTACCAAACTTAAAAACTGTGTTTTTTCAAATGTTACTCTTTCAGCATTAAAATTAAAATCTCCTAACACCAAGATAATATCTTGGTGTTAGGAAATCCTATAAAGAAATTAAATTAGCTAAAGTTTAAAAAAACTCAGATATATCCTGCTTTAGAGAGAGAGAGAGAGGGAGAGAGAGAGAGAGAGAGAGAGAGAGAGAGAGAGAGAGAGAGAGAGAGAGAGAGTGAGAGAGAGAGAGAGAGAGAGAGAGAGAGAGAGAGAGAGGGAGAGAGTGAGAGAGAGAGAGATTGAGGGGGTTGAGGCTGTTGGGGGGTTGAGGGGGGGCGCTAGCAGTAATCATCTTAATGAGCCATTTCGTATATAATAGAGAAGAAAATTAAGATTTTATATCCAACAATAATTTTTAAACGAGGATTTACTAAGCAAGCTGTCCCTAATATCACTAAGATTGTCCTTAATTACCAAACATTTATTTGCACTATTTGGTATTACCGTATATGAAATTCTTTAATTGGATGTTAAAATTTTAGGTTTGAATTTCAGATTGTGAGACCATTATTAAGACAAAAATAGTTTTATTCAGAGGAAAAATAGGAGAGCTCTTATCAGAGATAAAAATTTCTTGTTTTAGTTCTTACAGCAATTAGAACTTAAGTCTATGATTATTTTGATATTCACGATCATCACAAGAAGGACACCATTTCAGGTAAAAGCTGTAATGGGTACCGCGATTCTGATCTCGACTGTTTGTTTAGAATTGTATTTCAACTGTGGTCGGTAATTTGTTGTTCAACTCCTACCGTGCTAAACGAGAGTGTTCTTACTCAATCAATGACGTGTATAATTAATCACCTATGGGTCAATTACAAAAGATCAAGAAGTATACTTCACAAACTCGGTTAAAGTTTATTTTTCTGTTTCGTTACATTTCACCCACTTCTATTATGATTAGACTATTGCAATGGTAAAAACCCTCTATTATTTTTAAGAATTTACTCCAAATAAATGTTTTTAGCATTTTAATTTACTTGCTAATCAAACATATACTTAAAAATACTTAAAATTAAAAAAATTAAATGTACTACCCTTTTGATCGGGTTTACATGCTTGGAAATCAAACTAGTTATTCACTTCAACTCCTTCTTCCCTCACCATCTAGTGACAGTTACATTTTTGGTTTTATTAAATTAAATGAGCATTCATTTAATACGGTATTCCGAATCGATCCATTATAAGGACAATGGTTGAATATATACATATTTATTTATTTTCCAAGGAGTTAATTTTACGTTTCAATTAATTAAATAATTTTATTACATGAAAAATATAATATAACATAACAGAGAACAATAATAATGTCCGGATGTTGTCATCAAAACCTTCAATTCAACATAATTCAACATAGAAGTTCCAAAATTAATTTAGACTTGACCGCTCGGAGGGGTTTTAAATTCACTTGCGCTGTTTTAAATAGAAACAAAATAAACAGAATTTACCGGTCGTATGTTTTATGCGTATTGCGTATGTTATACGCAATACCCATAAGACATATCCATATGACATACAGTAAAAATTGTAAGTAGGGGTCTTTGTATGGGAGGAGATTAGCTATTGGCAATTATATCAACGCAAGCTCACATGTCACATTGACATGAGTTCTATATTTATATCAATGTAACAAAAAATTCATATTCATTCTGAAATGTATGCATAATTTTCACATTTACTTTTTGCTAAAATTATGCACAGCACTAACCATAAGAGATTGATTTTGGTAACAAATTCTTGTACTATTGATCGTGAAATGAGATAATATATAATTGACAGGATGTTTCCTAATGAGAGCTCCTTTGAGGAAACTGTAACATTAAAAGAAAATTTTTGGAAAGGAAATTATTAAAGAAATCCTCCATCATGTTCGGTTGGCATCGACGTCATGATCTGATCCTCGAATGAAACAACGACTTGTTCCCATCGTGATGGGTATTTGGGCAATGCGATCAAGTTACAGTCCCATAAGCTAGAGAGAGGTCGGTCATCCACCGCTAGACTCGAACAAGTTTGCTACAGATGTATCTTGTCGGTATAAGAACACTATCCAATACTTCAATGCAAAACCTCAAGGTATACATACAGTAAATCTCGGCCTGTAAACGCGATACAAAACGTGTTTTCTGAAAAGAGTCGAAATGTATTTTCTCAACAGCTGGATTGATTTTCTAAATTTGCACAGATATGTATCCGGTGGTGGTGTTTGGCACAGCTGTTGTTTGCCTCTGATATTGCGGACGTGGCTGAATATCAATCTGCCTGTATGATCAATGACTCTGATATGATAAACAAGAGGGGGTCACCAATATAGTGCTGTGAGGCATAATTAACATTAACTTAATAATAGCTATGTTTTTATTAACACTTTTTATTGTTATCAAATACTATCAGTTCCCGATACATTAGCTTTTTGCTTGGATACAATTGTAACTGATATAAGATTTTCTTTTTTACCTGGGATGTGTAAGATAAAACGTGAGTTTTAAAATGTTTTAAAATGATTAAACAAATATTTCACTAAATCAAAAATCTTATATATTAATCTGATTGTGTATTATTGCAGGTTGTTACATATATTATTATATTTCTTACACATTCTGCAAGTATTAAATTACCTATACAAGTTAAGTGTAAAGTAAATTAAATATAAAATCATTGAATGCAGATGACATTCGAGCATACTCGTACTGACATAATTAAAGGGGAATCAAATTAAATAGTTCTTCCTTTTAATTTTCAAATATACCAAAAATATTTACATGAGTTTACATCTTCTAGTAGACCCTATAAATGCTGCTAAGTTATGTTATTTTAACCTTAGGCTATAATTTTGGTACTTAAATAGTTTTTAATCATTTAAAGTTTTGGTATGAACAGATGTAATAAGCTGCCAATTCAGTGTGTAGTAATTTGTAATCTAATTTTTAATGATACAAGTTATAATATTTTTTCCGTGACTCAATTTATAGAGAAATAAAGACAATTGATTCGAGATATTAACTAATTACTTATACAACAAACCATCATTTATTTTAAGAATAATAAAGTTGGTTAACATAAACATGGATCTTAAAGAAGTTAAATATTCAATGTTTTTAAATAGTTTAGTTCCAAAATTATTACATTTAGAATAGCTATATAATTAATTTATACATATATAAATAATAATTTAGACTAATAATTTAGAATAATTTAGACACGTGTATAAATCCTTAATTTAGAATCCTTAATTTAAAAAACTAAAGGGCATACATACATCATCCAACAGTTGAACTACGGAAATGATAGTCCACAACTTCCTTTGGAACTGTTGGACGATGAATGTACATCATGTTAAAAAAAAGTCCATGGGTTACAAAATAGGTTTTAATTTAATACAAGAATGTGCCGTGAATGTAATCTTTTTTAATTTTTTATTTAAAAAACCTCAACTCCCATGCCTCCCAACAGCCCATCACCATGATCCTGTGCGAGCTGCCATACCGCCTGTGTGGCACCACAGTTACAATAGATTCATTACAATAGACTAGCCACAGGTTCGATGATCATGACGCTCGTGGTCTGTCAGGGCGCCAATGTGCGAACAAATGACAATAAAAAATAAAAAAGGACAAGTAAGGCTAACACAACCAGATATATAATTATTTGATGGAAACACAATCTTAACTAACTTCTCAAGAAAGAACTCCACTACTAACAACAAACACGACTCCGTTACCTATAATTAGAACAAATTTTATTAAATTGGAAATAACTAAAATATTTTTATAATTTCCGGGAATACATAATTTTTTTTTCTTTAATATTATTAAAATAAAATTAAAATGTTATGCCAAATTTAATACATAATCAAACAATCTTAAAAAAAAGATCGGTTAGTTTCATTTGAATAAATTTTGAAAATATGTTATAAATGAAAATTTTTTCTTTTAACAATTAATTTAAAACTAAAAAATTAAATACTGTGCGGAATAAAATGAAAAAAATATTTCAAAACATCGGTTAAAACCTTTTTATGTTTTGTTTCATTGTGAATTTTTTGATTTTTTTGTTTTGATTTATAAATACGAAATTGATTAAATTATATTAAAAATGTAAAATATTATGTGTAATAGATAAAATAGTTTTATATAAAAACATATTGTTATATATAAGTATAATTTTTATTATTCATTATAAACGAAATTTTATTTTTTTAAATAATTATAATTAAATATTTTAAAATATTTATTAAAAAATTGTCAAACTAATGTTTACATTGATAATATAAAAGTTGTATTTTATTGTAATATAAAATTAAAATAATAATGTATCAATTATAAATTTTTTATATAGAGTTAATATAATATTAGTATAATAAAATATTTTTATTTGTTTAAAAAAATTATATTTTTTTATTATTATTTATAATTTTTTTTTTTTATTTTTTGTTTTTTTTTTATTTTTATTATTATTAAAACAATAAAAAAGTTTTAGTTTTAATTTGTTTTTTTTTTATTTTTAATTATAATTTAATGTATAATTAAACGATAAACCGCATACTTAATAATTAAACCCAATCATCCAGCGATAGTAATGTGTAATTTTTCCATTTCACGAGAATTTTGAAATTTATTTTACAAAAAAAAATCAAAAGGAGTGCCGAGTATAGTACGAGCACATCGATGGTTCAACATAAGTCTCTAACTCGATTATCCCCTAAGCCCTACAGACCTTGATGTAAGTCCGCGCCGAGTCATAGACAGCGTCATACGACAGGTCCAGGCTTCCAAGTCATCGATTTATATTGTTGCATTTAAAAGTAATTGGTTTTAAATCATTATACTGTATTTACATCAGAAGGACATTTCCCAAACTACCATATCAGTAAAACAGGGAATGTTGGGGTTTCTGGTCTAAGCAAGTATTCGTGACATCATAGTCACTGTGAGTGTTGAATACGGGGTATGGCTTTGTTTCTGTCCAGTCCATTAGCAAAATATTGGGTCCGATTCTAATATCTAGCAAGTCTGATATGGGTGATTTACAAGTGAGACTAACACGTTTCTGCTAGCCACAGATCCCAGGGGCATTGTGGATATTAATATTTATCAACTTCCTTACTGTTGTGGGTGCGAAAATCTATTTTCCGCCCAGGAAGATAAATGATGTATGGCCCGCGGTTCCAGATGCAATACAAGGGTTCATATTTCTTTCACCACCAATATAGCCGGTGATTGATTTATCGGTGTTTTGCTTTATTGGAGAATCTCGGAGAGAAGTTAAGGCGCCGCTCAGTCCCTAACCAACATAAATACAAACCAGCTTAAGGTTTAGGCTTCGTATATGTGGTTGTAATTTTGATTTCATAATTTTAAACGTGTTGTGTTATATGTCTTTATACTTAATCCAGGGATAATCGTTCTATATTCATCCAAGTATAGTATAGTATTTCCAAAAATACTTGTGGAAATTCATCAAGGAGAAAAATCTTAAAGGTTTTATCGTCATGGTCACGTCTAAAGACGTATTTGAATAAAAATTTAACGTTGATTTGTAACCATTATTTATTATTACCAAAGGCATACGATTTTATCAACATTTTGATCTAACTGGACACACTTAATTACATTTAACACATGCTGAAGTTTATTTAGACAGCGAGAAACTTAACAATAGCAACAATGTTTATCTTTTATCGTCTCTGACTTCAACAAATAATGACGTAATGCATGGCAGACGTGTATGATACACACGTTGATTCATCCATCGATACCAAGAAATTTTAATTTCAATTTTGTTTTTCGGAACACCAAATTGGACTCCGTTTCAATTATGCAAAATATTAAATCTGTTTCGTATCCTCCCTCAGTTTTGATAATATCGTATTGTAACGTATGAAATATCGCAAAGCCGCATCGTATCCTCCCTCAATTTTGAGATTATCGTATTACTGTATTACGTATTAAACAGCTCAAATTCGTATCGTATCCCCCATCGGATTTTTATCCTTCGCCACAACGAATGTTCGTTATGCAAGTAATCGTATTTTTGTTTCTGGTGTATCAGGAAATCATATAAAAATTTAAGCATATATTTGCAAAAGTTATTTATATTGATAAAATATGCAGGCCATACGTTAAATAGTTTGTTTGAACTACTATAAAATAGAAAAACTTTTCAACCTTCAAAGCTACAAATCAGTGGAATTTAAATTGCGTAATTACGTAATCTTATAAAATATGAATTATTATATTGATTTATGCAATGACCTATTGAACCACTTTCCTTGAAAATTATAAAATCTAAATCAACAGTAAAAACTATCAGACTCAAATTCATAATATGGCCCGATTTATGAGTATGACTTTAAGAATAACGCAATAAGATTTTTTTCAAACCATTATTATATGAGGTAAATTTCTTAATTCTTTTTCTCTTATGTAATATTTTGATCATTATTCTAGCAGCTTTCAGTGAATTATTGCTCCTATTTGTTTTTAAAACAGTAAATAATTGTATAATCAAATATAAATTGTAGATTTGGTTGCCTTTGACTGTATTGAGTTTGTCCAACCACAATTTATCTCTCTATGTAAAAATGAATGTATGTCTGTATGCGTTGCCAAACTATTCATCTGATCGCCATGAAACTTTAGGAAGTTGCTCTATATTTGTCCAGGCAAGATTAAGTGAAAAGTTTTGAAAGCTCTATAAGTTTTCATTTTATAGCGTTTTAAATTTATAATGTTAACCTTATGGGGAATAAGTTTGTTTACACATTTTTATAATCAAAACATTTCATTTCTAAAGCTACACCTATTTATACAGCTGTTGGTTTACTTTTCATTCCCAAATGTGATTTCATATTCAATGCATTCTGTAGCAATCGTCAATTTGATAAATTTTTTCTTACCACGTTAATATTTAACAGTTTTGGGGGTTTATGTAACTATTTTTTTTATTTCGTGTCTAATTAAATTTCATATGTTAATAAATGCCATAGTATAGAATAAAACCTAAGTATATTTATAAAAGTCGTATTTATAACTCAAGAACCGCTGGACCGATTTTAATGATATTTAATTATTGGATTCGTCTATGCTCTGAGTAGGCTATAGGTATATTCGGTTTTGTATTTAACCTTGGGGATAGGCCCCACTAGCCTGTTAATTTTGTACATGTTAGCTTATGAGGAAAGACGTGATGTATTTTGATCATACGCATACATAAAAATGTAAATATGTTAACAGCTGATTTTGTGTTGCTTTATTTTCACCAGTCGAAAGCTAACGTCATTGTGCGCCATTTTCAGTGAATGTTTATGATTGTTTAAAAAATTATAGATTACTGGTGGGCTTGTTTGTCCCAGTGTAACTAGTTATTAAATGAATTTCTGTTCTTGTTGTTTTGTACGAGTGGAATTAATGAATGTTAGATTACAAGAAAATTATAAACAGTGCCGCGATCTAGAAAATTTAATCTTTCCCTGTAAAAACCTTTTACTGTTAGGTTTGGTTCGGGTTTAGGTTGAATTGAATCAGACCACTTCAATTTATCGGTTTTGTGCGAAAGTAATTAATGTCTGATCGTTTCACTATTATTATTAACGATGCCGCGGCCCAGGATATCTTATCTTTTACAACGAAGCCGTAATGCTATTCGGTTTCGGAACATGCCCAATCTTAACGTTAACACGTATTTACTGGTTGACGTTACGAAGTTCGCCGGGTCAGCTAGTAATGTATAAATCTTAACGTTTTCCTTTATGAAGACGTTATCTGATATTTTGTGGAATTGATACAATTTTTATGTGTTCCTGATATATTTATTTTTAAGACATTTGGTTTGCATAATTTTTACGGTTCCGCCAAATTCCTGATATTCTTTATCGCAGAATAAGCAGAGATAGAATTGATGTGGATAAACAGTATTTAGTTAAATAAATAGTGAAACTATCTAATTTATATTTTTTGTAATCTTGTTCAATGTTTCAAACTACAACCCCTCACTTGTGGTTAAAGTCTTGGTTCCTCCTGCCTGGTTGTAAGAAGTTGTCTTTATTGAAGACACAAGTGGGATCACGGTTCAAGTCGGGCTCAAATAAACAAAATCCTTTTATCAACACGAAGCCAATCCAGCGGGAAATTAGTTTTTTCTGAACAAATTCAAAGGTTTGCTCTCCCTCTATTCATTTTATTTTAACGCAATTCTTACGTTATCCTCTATTTTTATGGATTATGATTATATCTAGCGTCAGTCATCTAAAATGTATTTTTTAAATAAAATACCATTGCAATGGCTACAACATATTATATTTTTGCAGTGTATGTACATAACCGTTTGTTTATCACTGTATTTATATGTGTGTGAGGGGAAATTACTTCTTGTTTGATGATGAACGTTTTAAGGTTTAAGGTTCAAGTCAAAGTTGTAGCGTAAGCGTAAGTCTTTTTACTCTTAAAATGCCATATATGACTGTAAGAAAAACTCAAATTGATAGGTGTGAAATTTTGCCAACTCATCAAGTGGATTTTTCGGAGGAAATATAGATATTTGTAGTGACTCTTTATTATTAAATTCTACCGATGTTTTTCTTACACATTTATATCTATGCACTTCTATTCACATTAATAATTACACTTTAAACCATCATAAACATTCACTGAAAATGGCGCACGATGACGTTAGCTGTCGACTGGTGAAAATAAAGCAACACAAAATCAGCTGTTAAAATATTTTTGATGTATGCATATGATCAAAATGCATCACGCCTTTCCTCATAAGCTAACATGTACAAACTTTACAGGCTATTGGGGCCTATCTCCAAGGTTAAATACAAAACGGTATATACCTATAGCCTACTCGGAGCATAGATAGACGAATCCAATAAATTAAATATCATTGAAACCGGTCCAGTGGTTCTTGAGTTATAAATAGTGTAACTAACACGACTTTTATTTATATACTTAGATTTTATTCTAAACTATGGCATTTACTAACATATGAAATTTAATTAGACACGAAATAATAAAAAATAGTTACATAAACCCCCAAAACTTAAGTATGAACGTGGCAAACGGTTGGAAAAACCCAACAGCTGTATAAATAGGTGTAGCTTTAAAAAATGAAATGTTTTGATTGTAAAAATGTGTAAACAAGCATATTCCTCATAAGGTTAACATTAGAAATTTAAACGCCATAAAATGAAAACTTATAGTTTTCAAAACGTTTTCACCTAAACTTGCCTGAACACATATAGAGCAACTTCCTAAAATGTCATGGCGATCGGATGAGTGGTTTGGCAACGCATAAAGGACATACAAACATACATTCATGTTTATATAGAGAGATAATGCGGTTGGTCAAACTTAATACAGTCAAAACCCCCGTTGCATACCTGCGAATTTCCAAATCAGTTATATAATAATAAAAATAATATATGACAAATTTTATCAAAATCTGTCGATAAACACGAGAATTATTTTCACATTCTCCATAAAATTAACATTGGAAAAATAGTCATTTCTACCATAAACAATTTTTATTTTTTGTAGTTCTAGTTTAAAGAATATTAAATGTTGTCTTGTTAGCTGTTCTTGTCTTTTTAACTGTTGCTGTGAGCAATATTCATAATTAATGACTATTAAATTATAGTGAAAAGGTTGTGTTGAAACCAAAAATACAATTTTATTAGTACATAGCAATCTTACAAAATGTATTTTTAAACCAATAAAAATTAAAAATGTGAAAACAATTTCAAAGAACCTCTAATGGCACCTCATTTTTCATTTTTAAAGAACAATTATCTTACAAATTATATTAATAAGCCATTATAGTATGAATGAGTTCAAGTAAAGTGGTAAAAAGTGAAAGCACAAAGAGTTCATTAAGCCTATTTAATCCGCTTAAGACGACAAGAGCAATCACCCGGAGGCCCTGCCTCGCCTTGCTAATGGGAACAAACTCTGGTACGTATATTTCAAGGGGCGAGCCCTACTCCAAAAACCAAAATCTTTAATATTGAAGTAAAAAATTTTACGTTTTTATTTAATTGTTACCTAACAGGTAAGAATCCTTTTAATGCCTTTTTTGGTCCCTACCCTCAACAACCTCTAAATAGGGGTAGTTTCAACAAAAAAAATCATAGTTAACGGGAAATATCATATCTTAATTTCTAATAGTGATATCAACATAATTCATTTTTGTTTTGAAGCTTTTATTCATACTTACAAATTGTAGTATTATTTTAGTCTTAGGGTTTAGGGTTTTAGGATAAAAATACTGAGTAAAAATTTAAGTTTTCTTTTTTAATTTTAGATTTAAATTTTTATGAATAGGTTTTTGTTTTCATTCTGCATACTTCAGTTTGTAGGCCTATTCTTTGTATACAAAATAATAAAACTTAAGTCTTTAACCCTTTTAGAACTGGAGTAATGAGCTTTCTAATACAGTATTTGAAAGCACTAAAATTAACATAGCTCAAAAGAAAAAAAAGGCGGTTCCTAAGGTAAACTAATCACTTACTTTCTACAAAAAAGTCACGTGTGTTATTTTGTTTTTAACAGTATTGTTAACTCTGCAAAATATAATATATTTTCCTAAAACTCATAACTAATACTGTACTAAAAAAATTGTGATGGTACTAGATAGAACATGCAATACACAATTGAATTTTTGTCTGGAATTTTATTGTAGACATAACTTTGATAATAGACATAAAACATTCCAGTTATATTTTATTCACTTATTATAGATAATTTTAATCGGACAATTCTGGAGAACAAAGAAATTATATTTAAAAGTATCAAAAAATTGTTAGTATATTTTTTGAAGGTAGGATAGTTTTGAACCCCCAAATAGCCTTTCACAGTCGAAGTATGTTGGATATACTTAGTGACAGAAAGACAAAGGTTATACTTAGACTATTATTCTGACTTCAATTTTAAGTAATAGACCTATTAATACCTTCACTTCCCATCCCTGAAAGCCCCTAAATTTATTAGGTTATGATACACTTAATACCGAAACTCGTAGTGACTGAAGTATACTTTGATTATGCTGTAAATGTGTGACAGGGAATAGCAGCATATGCTGTATTATTTTGATCGGATAGCAGAATAGTTTCATTGAAATTAAGTTCACATAATGAGACTACACCTAACAGTTTATATTCGGGTGATTTGTCATGGTTTCAAAATTATGATTATGGTATCTATATAAATAAAATTAGAGTTTTGTCTGTACATTGCTCAGAATTATTATATTGTTTAGTTATTTTTACTTTTCCTGCGCTAGAGAAGTCGAAAACGGTCTTATCTCAATTTTTGTCTGTTTGTCTGTGACGCTCCAGGAGGCATTTTACGCCGTCTTCTCTGAAAAAACTGGAGAACTGATTACAATGAAACTTATTTCATGTATTCTCTACATTCCAGAGAAGGTTTTAAATCGCCCGCCACCACTTGAAAAGTAAATAACGAGCATTTTAAAACCCACTTTTACGCGATATTACTCGCATTTTGATCCAGTTTTCAATGAATAACCTACTGGTAATAATCAGCTGTCTTTGTAGTTTAAAAATTTAATAGAAATAAAAACAAACAACTGTCAAATCAATATTAGTTACTTTATATTGGTCATTGATTTTAACCCCATTTCGAAATCATACTATATTAAAAAGTTATTATAACGTATAACTAATTATAATAGTTGTATAAAAATGTCTAATCTATTTAATTGTAAAGTAATGTTAGATAATAAAGCTGAGTATTGATATATTTTCTTTGTATTGATTTGTTTAGGATTTCAGGTTTATATTTTGGCATGATAATCTTTCTTCTTTTAACTGAATCCTACAACCCGTACAAAGGACGGGCTTACTGCTAGTCTTTAAAAAAATAGAAGTTGGAGCGATGTGTATTGTATTTTAATATTTTGATCTAACCAATTAATTTAGTTTGAGTTTCCAATTTGTATTTTGTATCAAATACATTTTCCTTTACCGAGTGATTATTATACCATCGATTCAGAAGCGTTTGATCACTCAATTCACAAGTTAACTTGTGAATTGAGTGATCAAACGCTTAGCTTATGCTTTACTTTAACTTTTTAAATTAAAGGAAATTAAGAAACAAACCAACGTAAATTACGAAAAATACAGATGAATCACACTGACTCACACTTTTTTTTGATTGGGAATTTCAATATGCAATAACCTAAAAAAAAATTGAATAGCTTTCTTGTTTTTAGAACCAATCGTGAGTCACATTTCGTCATGGTCTTCACATTTCTGGGCTTTTCTTCACATCTTGTACTGGCTCCTCTACGTTGGCACCTTTAACCCTGTTTTTGAAGACTGTGTTGGGCTTATTATTTATTTGGTGAAAAACTACTAATTAACTGTTAAAAAATTGTTCTAATAACACGTATTCCGCGAAAGCTGTAAATAAGATAATCTTCTATGTATATCTGTAAAATTATACCTTATATAATTTAATAATAAAGCCATAATAGTATTGATAAATGAGAGCTACTCTTATTTATATGTTTACCAAACAAATTAGAAACTTAGTGGGGGCCTACCCAGTTTAATAGTCTAATTTAAGTGACATTTTTCGACTCTCAAGATAATTGTCAAGCTTATTTTATCCATTAACTTTTATATAAGCTTAATTTTTAAATAATTTTTAAAAGAATCAAAACTACCACAGTTGTTACCGATATTTTTTTTAATAAATTTTGTTTGTATAAACTTCCTATGATAATCTAGTCTTGACCTGTAAGTGTTTTTGTAAAGATTGTCTGCTGCTGTACTGCCACCGTCAGTTCTAAATAAGAATTTCATTACGTATCCGATAATTTAATGACTAATATAGTCGAAAAGTACTCATAAAGTTAGTAAAAATGTACCTAAATAAATGCACACGGATTGAAATCAATTATTTGCTGTGATGATTCATGTTAAATAAAATCAAATCACTGTTGTTTAACTTTAATGAGGTTGCAAACTTATGAAAACGAAATTCTCCACACAACAGTATTTATTCAATAAAAAAAATAACATGAGGTCGTACAGTACGTAAAATGTTCATTTTTTAAACAGAAATTTATAAATGACACATTTTTTAACTAACGCAATATTAAACACTGACAACTATTCCTATGCACAGGACAGTTCACGTAAATTTAAGAAATGTTAACAATTTTACCAAATCCTTCTTGGCCGATTGAAAATGTGTATTGGTTTTGTTCGTAATATTAGTACATCCAATTGCACGTATATTATCTCTACGTATAATTTAACTCATCCAGATTTTTGTGATAAAATATCACGCAAATTTTGTTTCCAAACTTAGTGTGTTATATATATTTAGCAAATATATATCTTAAAGCTAAAAAACAGATTCTCAAATCTCGAGTACATTTATCGTGTAATCATCTTGAAATACATTTATTTGATCTTCAAGGTTTAGAAACCTATAGTTTTGTCCCTTTATCAACCTTTCTCACCCTTTATTTATTATTTGCCCTTTATTTATTACAGAGTTCAAGCGACTCCAAATTTCAACCTGGGAAATTATTTTGATTAAAATAAAGTAATAAAATTTAAGGTAATAATAAAATTTAAAAAAGCCTTTATTTTGTATAGTGATGAAAGTAGGCCTATCGTTTAGCTCTCGGCTCAAAACTTTCAGTCCTATTCTTGATAAATATTGCCACTTCAGTGACTAGTACTGTAGATACTTGTACTCGCTTCGCTCGCTGGGGGCTCCGCCCCCAGGCCCCCTTATAGGTGTCGGCAGAATCGCTAATAGTGATTATTATTATTAGTTTTATTAGTATTAGTATTATAAGTAGTCACGTGGACGTGATAAAAGATAAGTATAACATATATGAACTGTGAGTACTGCAGCACGATAAGAATAATTTTTTGTATAAATTTTAAATTATATTCCTGTTGTTAGTGTCGTAGAGATCATTATATTATAAAATTGGTGGGCGGTGAATAATAATTATATTTTCAAATATTGAAGAGTAATAATATGGAGTAAGTATGTATATTGGTGAAAGTAGTATTGTTATAATTTAAGGTATTAGAGAATTGATCAGGGGGAAATATAAAAAGGAATAACCGTGAAAGTTGGTAGATAGTGTATTTGATATGATAAATTGAGTTGAATAATTATTTGTTGTAGAATATTTCAAATTTTGGTGTTGGTATAGTTTCATTTGTTTCCCTGTTAGTTGGCCCATGCTTTGAGTTGCATTGGGCGTATGCAATCAATTAAATGTCCCATATTTGATTAGTTTTCATTTCTTCATTAAAGTTGTTGTAAAATTGTTACGTTTTCTTCTTAAGGGTGATTAAAGTGAGGTTGTAACGAAATATTAGCGCTCTATGTACTATTATAATGTAATATGGTAATAATTTAAAAAAATAAAAAAACCTTTTCTAGGAATTAAAGGAATGACTTACGATAAAAAGTCATATTAACAAAGATATAAATCTTCAATAATCCGTATGGTACGTCACTCTCAGTCTTTGAGAACATCTCGTTCAAGAAATATATAAAAGAACTAAAAATATTTATTTTTAAATTTTTTTTAAGTCATAAAAAGTTAAAAACTAAGTTATCTGCACTATATTCTACCTAAACAGATTAATACAACAGGTCGTCTGAAAGTCACATAAGAAAACCTTGGTTATAACTTGACCAGAACCGGAATTTTCTTACTACTTACTGAAAATAACTAACATTTTCAAAATGATATATAAGTTGCAACATTATTGCGTATTCTCACTTATGGTTATAAAATGAAGGTGCATGTAAAATATTAGCCCTCGATTTACTTTAATAACGCAACAAGAAAAAAAATTGCATAAAAAAGGAATTTTCATAAAATGTAACGTTATTTTGGGGTGAAAGAGTCAAAATACGAGAAAAAGTCGTATTCTACTTACAGAAACTATATGACACACACATAAAGAGATTAAAATCAACAGGTCGTCTGAAAGCCACATACAAAAACCTTGTCTATAAATTAAGCAAGAACCTGCATTTATATACTACTATCGGAACTTGGGAAAATCAACTAGATTTCCGATAAATGAATATTTTTCATTTTTCAATTAAATAGTATGTAATATTATTTTGATTTCCTTTTAAGGGTGATAAAAGGAAGGTGTGTATCAAATATAAAAGCTCTATGCATTATAATAACAAAACAGGGGAGCTTAATGTTGGTAAAAATGTAGATTTTCAAAAAATCTAACGCTATCTAAGGGTGAAGGAGACGAGATACGAGAAAAAGTAAAGAGACCAAAGTTGTAGATCTTGCAAAATCCGTAGCACAAGAAACCCTCCGTTTTTCGATAGGACCTTTCGTTAAAAAGATATAGCCGAAAAACAAAGAATTTTTTTGAAAAATTTTAAGATTTTTTTTGGGTAGTAAAATTTTAAAATTTAAAATTCCGATCAATTGTTCACTTATGGTAACGCCCAAGGAACTTCCATAAAAAATTTCAAGTCTGTAGCTAATCAGGAAGTCGTATTTTGGAGCGAAAAAGTGAAACCCTGCATTTCACGAAATCGACCCAATGCATTTTATATGGGAAAATTTTAACATTTTTTTTCTCGGTCCGTAATGAAAAATTGTAAGATTTGGCAATTTTCCTGTCGGTTGTGGACCCAAAGGAAGGTCCGTGCCAAATTTCAAGTCTCCAGCATTTCTAGAAGTGGGTTAGAATTAGTATCCCTAGTGAGTGAGTGAGTTACACATGGCATCGTATATATATGTTTACTTCCTTGTAATAATATATTTAGGCTACTATACAATAATTACATTTCATCCTACAAAGATTCATTTCAACAACATAATCAAAGACATCTTTGTTGAATCTGTCTACTCGTTCAGAATGAGAACATATGGTAAGCTTGATTTTTTATGCAATCACTAAATTATGTTGCAAATCAACGTATTGCAGTAAATGATTATATTTTACAACAAAAGTTTCAAAAACTATTATTATCAATTTCAAAGTATTCTTACATATGTTTTTTTCATAAATAATAATTCTTTGTGCATTTATCTTGAGATTTAATATCTAATGATTGAGGACGTAACCAATAAAATACCCCCAGCACAGCAGACCTGCTTACTCGGCGGATTTCCAAATCAATAATATGGAAATAATAGTATAGGTACTCGTATGACGAATTTGATCAATATCAGCTGTCGATAAATTTACCTATTGTCCATAAGATTAACATGGGAATTAGTTTGCAGGTTTGCTTCTTTGAGGAAAACATTCTTTGAGGCGTTGATAGCATTACCATTTTTATTTTGATCAATTATACCAAGTTTCATCAACATCTGTCCATAAATAAAGGAGTTTGCTTATTCTCTATATGATTATGTTAATGGGAAAACATAATCACACACAGGCAAAACATGGGAAAGGGCATAAATGTTAACTTCCATGATAAACACATAAACTATGATTTTTAAGCATAAATGGATGGATCTCAACCACATGAAGCTAAATACCAAGTTTCGTCTATAAATTTATCTTAGTGAGTGAAATATTATTTTTCTTATCCTCTATAAGATTACCATTTGAGCTCCAAAAAACAAAATACTGTGTTTAGATTGTTACTATCTCGGTAATCGTTGGTGATAGAGGAAATTCTTATATTACCAAATTGTGTAGTTTCTAAGGTGATAAAAATAAAGTAAAAAAAATAAAGTAAAAATTAGTAATTTATACATCAAATGTAACTTATGAGTCGCCAGTTTCAACTAAACATTAGCTTAGTAAAGTTTTTACTATTGTTGATAAATGACGTTATAAAACGCTAATCAATACAGAGACGAGAGGTGCTCTAAGACTCTTTGACGAAACTTACTGGACCTCAAGGGAAATGTTAGAAGTGCAGTCATTTCATCCTCTCCATTACTACTTCTCTTCCATTGTCTCTTGAAATGTTTGTGATTTTGTCTACAGCTCATCCAACTTAATTGATATTAGTAATATACCTCCGATTCTAGGAATAATGATCGTTTATTTGGAGGTATTTGCAGTACAATTTACTGTAATAGGATAAACATAATACGGATGCCCCACCGGAACTCCCAACAAGACGATAGGGTAAACCTACTAGTGCGTGAATGTATTTTCGCAACGTATATACAAAAATAAAACTAAATTTTAAGAAAACTGTACGTAGAAACTTGATGTTTGCATTGAAACTAATAAAATAGAAAATAAATAAATGCAGCCCAACCTACGTGCGGGTTGAAACAACTCAAGATGAAAACCTATCTTATTGACTTATTGATTTGGAAAGTAAAGTACTACTTATTAAAGTTTTAACGTAAATACTTCAATTTTCGTAACGAGGTGGAAAAACATAATTTGTTCGAGACTAATTAATTATATGTAGGGACCTTTAGCTTGAGCCTCAATAATCCCAATCCCAATAACTGTTGTAAAAGTCCAATCGACGAAATTTCGTACAGACATATGAATAATTATTTGATTATTATAATAAAATATTCATAGTAAACACTAATTATGCTCGTGATGTCCTGCATGCACAGTGGAGGTCGAATGAGACTGACGTATGAGACTCTCGCCCGGGTGGATGGAGGATCATGGTCTGAGACTTGCAACAGAGAAAACCGAGATAGTCATTATGACGAGGCACTAAATCCCGACATTGATATACTTTAGTGTCAATGCGGATACAATCCACTGAAAGTGCGCTGCAAGATACTTGGGGTGCAGCTTGATACGAAGCTCACCTTGAATGATCAAATTTCGCTTGCTTCTGGAAAAGTGATAAAGGCGGACTACGGTTCTTGGCCGATCGATGGCAAACGTTAAAAGTCCAAAAGCTAACAAGCGCAATCTAAGTCTTTTACATGTCTAAGTCTGTCTTTGCATGCAAGGATGCAAGGTCTAGGCAGATACGCAGAAGAAGAAACCTCACCATTAGAAAATAGTGTCCGTCTGGAGAAGGGCGGCCTAAGGATAACGTCGGAGTATCGGACCGTCTCCGAGCCGTCAGCCAGCTGTGTTGGTGGTTGCAGAAGTTGATCTGACCCAGGAGAGGAAACATGTTTGTTGTATAACAAATCTACTTTTAGTGGCCAGGAAGGAAAAAGGCGTGAGTGTGAGCGGTGAGCAGTCGAGAGGGCTTTGGAGTCAGAGGTAGGAGGTATGACTGGCTATAGCATAGGTATGACTAGCCTGATGGTCCCTGTTATGACGACGTCTCTTGCTAAGAATGCTCTCAACAAGAACAAACTTATCCACCTTCGCGTTATACCAAGGTGGATACTCCAGATACCACTTTCAAAGGTTATTAGCATAATATAATTATAGACAATAAGTCTCACAGTATGACTACTCCAACCAATCAAATCTATATGCACCTATTAAAACTGTGGATGGCAAAAAACAAACTATATACTACTAAATTATTCGATCATTATTGAAAAAGAAAGTCTACTTTTGTTGTGTAGACCTATTACTAATATTATTAGCACAGAAGTATGTTAAGAAAGGTATTTTTTATAAATCATGTCAATATGGCAAAACACATGAAGTTAGCACTGGATAAAAAGTAGGCGTAGTTTGAATTGGAGGGTATGAAAAATCTCCTTGAAGTGATTTTATGCTTTAGGCCTTACCATCTTAAGTTGTCACAATGTAATTCAATCTTAATTGTGTAAACCCTGCAGACAACTTGGCACCGTCATCCAAAAAGCTTTTAGTCAAGGTGAGTTGCAAGCTTACACTCTTCGTTAGGCAAATCCATTAACGATTACCGGAAGTTATACCAGTCATCCCCTTCTTTTTCCTTCATTATTAAATATATCTTACTTGAAGACTAGTAAATAGAGTTTACTTCAATCGAATAAATAAAATGAATCAGTTTATATGTATCGTATTTTGATCTGAGATAGTAGTTTCTCATCATTTCCTAAAACACTGAAATAGGTAGCAAATAAAAAAATAATTGTTTTAGTATTAAAAGCAAGTATAAACACTTATTTTTATATCAATGTTTCTACACTAATTTCAAATGTTCAATTTAACTGGCTATAAAATTAGTACAGTATTTAATAACCTGAATTGATATCTAATTATTTATCAAATAAAAAATCAAATCTATTTTTACCTGCGATAGAAATGCATTAATCTCAAGCGTTTAAAAAAATGTAAACCAATACACATTACGAATATTGATAGCATAGATTATGCTAAATTATCTAGTATGCTACATGACAATCCAATAAAACAAGGCAATAAGAGGAGCTAGATATTGGGTCTTGTACGGGCGTCATATTACAACACTAAGTACGGCCGAGCGACACGGCCATAGTCGTAATAATTCCAGCATCTTTCAAATATAGCTAAATAAGGGGGTTTTCAAACCGAATGCAATGTCACCAAATTAATATATTATTTAGAACTGTAATTTGCTGATCATAGTAGCCCCAATTCAACATTTATATCATGTATAATTTAATTAATTTAATTATCTCATATGCACTTACGATAAACCTTAAACAGACAATGGCAACATATTCGTTTAAGACGTTAAACTTTAGTTTCAAGATTATGGTGTAATAAAAGTGATACTACTTATGCGCTAAAGTCATAAAACTGGGCATGGTTTTAAAATAAAAAGTGACGTAAACAGTTGAATCTGCTATATCCAAAAAAGTTATAAATTAATAAATTAATCTATTTTCTCTAGTGTTAATCATACATACTTGAGCGGACTCAGGAGTTTACTTTAATTCATAACATTTAGCTTAGTAACAAAAAATCTGTGCAATCAAGCATACTGTTGTTAACACAAGATTTCAGGTCATGGTATGGTTCAGGTTATGGTAACAAAAGTACTTGCCACTTTTACGAATTAATTTCGTCACAGTTTTAGTTTCCTTTCAGCTTTTAGTGTGTTCATATGGACCAAGTATGCGTAAGTCTTTGACTTTATGTTATCAGAGTTGACAGCAATGTGCCGCAGCTGTGTTGTCAGAGGTGACCCCTCATGATCTGACAACGAGGTGTCGTGTTATCAGAGGTGACCCCTCATGATCTGACAACAAGGTGCCACAGCTGTGTTATCAGAGGTGACCCCTCATGATCTGACAACAAGGTGCCGCAGCTGTGTTATCAGAGGTGACCTCTCATGATCTGACAACAAGGTGTCGTAGCTGTGTTATCAGAGGTGACCCCTCATGATCTGACAACAAGGTGCCGTAGCTGTGTTATCAGAGGTGACCCCTCATGATCTGACAACAAGGTGTCGTAGCTGTGTTATCAGAGGTGACCTCTCATGATCTGACAACAAGGTGTCGTAGCTGTGTTATCAGAGGTGACCTCTCATGATCTGACAACAAGGTGCGGTAGCTGTGTTATCAGAGGTGACCCCTCATGATCTGACAACAAGGTGTCGTAGCTGTGTTATCAGAGGTGACCTCTCATGATCTGACAACAAGGTGTCGTAGCTGTGTTATCAGAGGTGACCCCTCATGATCTGACAACAAGGTGTCGTAGCTGTGTTATCAGAGGTGACCCCTCATGATCTGACAACAAGGTGTCGTAGCTGTGTTATCAGAGGTGACCCCTCATGATCTGACAACAAGGTGTCGTAGCTGTGTTATCAGAGGTGACCTCTCATGATCTGACAACAAGGTGTCGTAGCTGTGTTATCAGAGGTGACCCCTCATGATCTGACAACAAGGTGTCGTAGCTGTGTTATCAGAAGTGACCCCTCATGATCCGACATCAAGGTTTCGTAGCTCATGATAAGACAGGAATCGCCCGTCACTGGTTTCGCACCAGCATCTATTGACCAACTGGGTCATTTTATTGTCCCTGATAACCTTATTTTGAAGATTACAGTTTTTTTAATTATTTAGCTAGTCAAGCTGGTATTAATGGTATAGATTTACATTTTGATGTAGACATTAAACGTCCTTAAACATTTAACAACCATTTATACAAATATGCTTATGATATTTATATAAAGAAAGCACATTAAAAACAATAAAATTTGTATTAAAATAATTACAGGTGTTTTGAGGAACAATATTTTTTTCGGTTCTTTATGATAAGGTGAACCACCCAGAAAACTCAAATGAATAGTTACTCGGTGACCTTAATTAAGTCCTTGGACCGAATCCACCAATATTATGACCAATACTGCGAGTTTACGATCAGGATACAGTCACACAGAGTTATGAAATCGCTTCAGGTTCAAATATTTTGAAGGAGGGAATATCTTATTCAAAAAATCTGTATAGAAAGTGACAGTAACAACTTTATCCTGCAATGGTTATGGTGAAATGAGTTGTTTAAATTATTGACTTTTTGTTTGATTATAAAGGGATTATGTTATATATATTAATAATTCTATATTATATTTAAGGCATTGTTTATAATTATATGTAGTATGTGATCAACTAACTTATTAATACTCAAAACAGTAACGAGACATTACTGAAGAATTGACAAAGGTGATTCACCTTGCTTTTATTTTCTACCTGTTATAAAAAAATATTAATATTGTGCCATCACAAACAATTACCAATCAAATACACACTCTCAATACAAAAACGAGACGATTCGTGAATTTACAAAGCCGGTGATACAGCGTTGCGTTGCGTCAGCTACTGGTACCATGCTAGTGTGACAGTGTGACTAGTGTGACTAGTATAGTGACAGTGTGCCAGTGTGACTAGTGTGACTAATGTGACAAGTGTAATGACAGTGTGCCAGTGTGACTATAGTGAATAGTATAGTGACAGTGTGCCAATGTGACTAGTGTGACAGTGTGACCAGTGTGACAGTGTGACTAGTGTGACAGTGTGACTAGAGTGACAGTGTGACTAGTGTGACTAGTGTGACTAGAGTGACTAGAGTGACAGTGTGACTAGTGTGACTAGTGTGACTAGTGTGACTAGTGTGAGTAGTGTGACAGTGTGACTAGAGTGACGGTGTGACAGTGTGACAGTGTGACTAGTGTGACTAGTGTGACAGTGTGACTAGTGTGACTAGTGTGACTAGTGTGACTAGAGTGACAGTGTGACTAGTGTGACTAGTGTGACTAGTGTGACTAGTGTGACTAGAGTGACAGTGTGACTAGTGTGAGTAGTGTGACAGTGTGACTAGTGTGAGTAGTGTGACAGTGTGACTAGAGTGACGGTGTGACAGTGTGACAGTGTGACTAGTGTGACTCGTTCGCATTCATTGTGAGACATTCAATCTTCCACTGTAATATTTCATTGCAAAGCCCTTTCAATCGAAGATTTTCCAAGTCTTGATGTTCTAGATATCAATCTTTCTAATAAAACTCAGAGTTTGTGTTTCAGTTACATCTGTTAAGGATTATTTTTATTTTAGTTTACAATACATAGTAAGAAAGGTGGTTCATAGTAAGAAAAAAACATTATTTTATATACCGTAGTAAGTAATGTTAATGCATAGAAGCTTATTTTTTACGTTATATTGTTTAATTTTTGTGCTTAAGTTTGAGATCGATAACTTTATGCCTTTAGACGATCACTGAAATCTCCTTCCTGTATGTGCGATCCGCAATGTATGGCGTACCGAAGATTATATAGCTTATACAGCACTCCAAATATTATGTAACTGTTATAGTACACTGAATATTGTATATAGTAGGTGATAATATATTTGTAATAGTAAATCAACCATATATTTACTCTAATATTTAATTTTAATTTATGTTTTTTGATCAAGCAAATATAATGATCATCAAACAACTTTAGAATAGTAATAAAATCTTAGAATAAACTATAAATAGTCATTTTTGACCTAAATACAAACATTACAGGAGTTAACGAACTCATGACTTTGAAATGGTTGAATATTCATCCAATAATACCCGTATGATTTGCAAGACGGTAAAAGGTCTCAAGCTTCCAATCACGTTCAACAAAGCATTCTAAATAAATGGAAATCTTTCAAGGTTAAGTAGAAAGGATCCTCGAAAACAAAACTAACTGTCTATAATTATCTTAAGCACATAATCCTTACGCATTCATTGTTCATACTAGTTCAAAAGAATTTCAGTATTGAACAAGAATAGAGACCGATTAAAGATTATAAAAATTTATTATGTTATTCTAAGTGGGAAAGAGGTCATTGTTCTGTAAGCCACCTAAAGGGCAACGATGGCCCACAAAAGATTCACTTCACTGCCCAATCCAGATCGTCCAACGACTCAGAGGGCATCACTTGCCCACACAAAAAATTCACTTCACTGCCGTACCCAGACTCAGAGGGCATCACTTGCCCACACAAAAGATTCCTTCACTGCCCTACCCAGACTCAGAGGGCATCACTTGCCCACACAAAATATTCCTTCACTGCCCTACCCAGACTCAGAGGGCATCACTTGCCCACACAAAATATTCCTTCACTGCCCTACCCAGACTCAGAGGGCATCACTTGCCCACACAAAAGATTCCTTCACTGCCCTACCCAGACTCAGAGGGCATCACTTGCCCACACACAAAAGATTCCTTCACTGCCCTACCCAGACTCAGAGGGCATCACTTGCCCACACAAAAGATTCCTTCACTGCCCTACCCAGACTCAGAGGGCATCACTTGCCCACACAAAAGATTCCTTCACTGCCCTACCCAGACTCAGAGGGCATCACTTGCCCACACAAAAGATTCCTTCACTGCCCTACCCAGACTCAGAGGGCATCACTTGCCCACACAAAAGATTCCTTCACTGCCCTACCCAGACTCAGAGGGCATCACTTGCCCACACAAAAGATTGGAAGAAATCTTCCAATTCCAGCTCGTCGGGTGACCGACGAGCTGGGTGACCGAGAGGGGATTGGGTATTTCAAGCATGTGCTGTTAAGATTCCACTAGGTGAAGTTGTATAAAAGATTATATCGTAATATTTAAAATAAAGATCGATAAGAATTTTCACTTCCAACCCTAACTTATAGATTAGCATTGTGCCCGTATAAGGCTAAGACTGCATAAAGCGTGATGAAAAAAATTAAAATTCCATTCATCTAACATTCGCGAAGTATTTTAAAAATAGGGGGGAGTAATACAGTACCATATATGTGGATGTATTGAGACTGAGGGAGTAATTTTTACTTAAATAATTTATACCAGAATGAACTATATTTGGTTCACTCAGTAAAAGTATTATTATACTTTTACCAGTCATGGTTATACGCACAGAACTGAACTGCATTTTCTACCTTTAGCGTTGGTGGAAAAAGTTTTACATCGTCCAAGAGGATTTAATGAAGATAAAATTATTTAGTGGGCGTACTGCTATTGACTTGGAAAGGTTTTAAAGTAATTGAATTAATTACTCCAATACAGTCCACAATTGCGCACTCGCCATTTCCAGCATGCGAAGCGGACGTGAGCTACATTGTGAATTCGGTGAAAACTAACTCTCTTGACGATCCGGTACAAAGTTATAATTCCTTAAATTACCTCAGATTTATATATTACTTAAAATGCCCCTGTCGTTACAGGAATATTTTAATGTTTGGTTGCTACAAAACTGCGTTCTCAGAAAATTTCCATTGCTTTACGAATTAATTTTGTAATGATAAAAATAAGCTTAATCAAAGATTAAGCCTTCTACCAAAATTTTATGCAAGTATGTATTCTATACCGATTTGCGAATGTTTGGAAGAGAATTATGTGTGGTGGTAGCGTGTGTGATGCATGTGTGGTATGTGTGGTTGGATTGTTGATACAGGGTGCTTTTTTAAACGCAACTTCATTAAAATTGAATAATGCGTGCATGGAATAAGTGTATGGAACAAATAAGAATTATTTTATTGATATTTAAATTTCAGTTAACCCACTATTTAAATTTGACCACATTTAGCTTCTCAAATAGTTCTCAAGTTCTCAAATAGTCCACATTTAGCATTTATACACAGCTGTGATCTCTTCATCTTATTTCTGAACACTTTTGACAAGGTTTCTCTATAAATTTATTGTATTATATTTGAATTGTTGGTCTTCAGCTCCTGTATATTCTGAGGGTTGTTTTGGAAAGCCTTAATTTTTATTCACCCCTTTTTATGTAACGAAAATAATCCAATGGTCTCAAATCCGGAGATCTTGGGCGTATAATCCATTCCTAAAAAATGAAAGTTTCCTTCATAGCGGTCAGAGTCAAATGTCGTGGCAAAATAATAGGACCAATGATTCGTTTTCGAGAAACTGCACACCATATTCCTATCTTTTGACTGTGTGAAGGTTTCTGGTGTACAATATGAGGGGTTTTTGGACTCCAATAACGACTGTCCTGACTGTTTACACAGCCGCTAATATGGCACTAAGCGTAAGAAAAAAGTAAAACTATTACAGAGTTCCACGTGAACCATCTTAGCCATCGACAATAGCGTAACCTAGCAGCAGAATCATTATGTAGGCCCCATTTTATGACAATCATTAATTTTATAAGGAGTCAAACCTAGATGTTTTGTGGATCTAAATACACTATAGGGAGATATTTGTTTTTTTGCTTTAATATTCTCAATGACGTTTGGGGGAAATTCTCTAAAATAACCCTTACTTCTTCTAAAATTTCTTCATTAAGAACGGTTCTATTCGGTAGTGTTTTTTGTTTCCTACAGATCCAGTTTCCCTAAATTTCTGAACAAGTCTATAAATAGTTGATTTATTAGGTATTGAAACCTCACCTAGAAACTTGATTGCAAACCGTTCTTGGCACAAAACGATGGGTTTACTTTTTTTTAAAAAATCCTCTTCTACAATAAACACTCTTTGGGCTTGGGAAAACACTATATTCAGTCTATTCACAATAAATGACCAATATCACTAGGTATTTGATACAACAATGCATATCAGCTGACAGACAATGAAGTAAAGGAAGCAGGGCTGCTAACTTATGATATTTATTAGTACCTCAACTGTGATTTTCTGAACTTTGAAAATCTGATTTGAGCTGCATTTTACCTGTAGTATTGGTATTGGTAATATAGGTAAGCTGAAATAGTAATATGCTTAATTGATTATGGAATATGCCTAGAATGTTACCGAAGCGTAATAAGCAGTGGCGGCTCGCCTATAAGGACTCTCGGACGCCGCCCCCCAAAGATTTGAAAAAAAATTGAATGTTTATTTAGTTATAACTATAGATCCAACAAACCAAAATTTTTTAACAGTCGTATACAACAAAAATATAGGGGGAAAACATACAAAAATATGCGCGAAAAGTTCGTATTTGTAGCCGTGGGGCGCTTGCCAGAACGTCCGAATCCATCGCAATGCATTTATATGAAGAGAGGTAGTGGTGGGGGTGGCTGGTGCTATGACGCGTCTAAGCGTATCTCTTATGGAAGTCTTCGGACGGCATCCGAGCATGCTCAGAGTAACGTTTGTAGTGAGTTGACAGTTGATTGCCGCGCGCCGGTCGTCTGTTCGTTTTTGTGTAAAACAGAGGTTATGTTTGTGTTGATCCAACTAAAACACGTTATAGTGTTAGTGGTTATTTAGTAAATCATCAGTAAATTTTTTGAGCAAAACATAGGTATTGCAACAACAATGCAAACAAAGGCGAAAAGTAAAATAAATTAATAAGATATTTATTATTAATGGATTTTTATTTAAAATCTATTTGAGTCCTATTTTACCTGAGTAATTGAATGTAATGAGGAAAACTAAATAGTTAAAACACATTGCATTATAATACCTAGTGTTTTAAAAGTCACTAATATACAATTTATCGAAAATTTGCGCGGGAGAACACCCGGACCCCCCTCAAATAACCCAGCCCCCGTGTGCGCCGCCCCCCAAAGATAATAAAAAAAATTGGTTTTATTTAGTTATAACTATAACACAAAACAAAAATTTTTAATAGTCTTTACAACAAAATATAGCTTAAAACATACAAAAATAAAAAAGTTGTTTGTAGCCGTGGCGCTTGCGATGAAAGTCAATCCGATCGCAATGCATTTTATATGAGGAGAGGTAGTTTAAGGTTCTCCGTATCAGTTCGGTGAAGGCTTGATCTCCATTATCCAATGCGCAAAACCGAGTAAACGTGGAAACGTCTACAGTCCAATGGGTATGAGAGTCAGCAACCTCTTCGGCGTCTTGTGTGTGCAATGGCCAAACTTCAGGCCATCTGGTGAACATGTCGAAACAGTTTTGTACTGGAGCCTTTTGTAAGACATTTCATCTTGCCGCTTGGACTTCCGACATGAAGAATATTTACATCAAATTAAATTGTTCTGCTATAAATAGACTAACGTTTTTTACTGCCAGCAGTGGCAGGCACTAGAAAAGAAAATTCACGTTAATGTTCATTTTGTTCTTTTATAATGTTTACTTATTGTTCTGTATTTAAAAACAGATTGTAAATAAAATATTCAGTTAAAAAATCATCATAATAATAGGTTTAGTCTCAGGAACAAAAAGAACAAATCTTTCTCTTCGACACATGTATCTAAAAGATCTGTTTTTGAAGCAGTATGACTAAAAAATCTTGAGAGTACATTTAAATCATTTGGTTTAAGCTAAAACTTAAATTTAAAGTAAAAGTCTGTGAAACGAAATAACAATTACCTTAAACGTATCGCAAACGTTATACGGTATAAAGGATACCTGAACGCATTGAGATACTGTATTTTGTATATTGGGCTTCTCTTAGATATTTTCATCTATAACTATCAATGAAGTGAAGGTTCATAAACATTAAAACTGAAAAATATCTAGATAACTTAACAAAAAGCAAATTGGCCTTACTAATAAATTTGATGATTTATTGTAAACTACACTCGCACCTAGAGACGACGTACGACGATCAGGTCAAATATATATTCAGATTAATTAATTGTAAAAATGATGGCCAAGAAGTTGCCGGAAAGGGTTGAAGGGTGTAAGCTTTAAATAAACGAATGTAAGTTGCACGAGTGAGCAACTAAATTTGCACCGCGACACTGGGGAAATCTAACGGCGGCGCTCGGCTCTCCCTGCGTCATCGCGTTGCGAGGCAGGTCGGACTATGGACTCATCAGACCTGCTGCGATCATGGATAAGGAGGCTTAATAGCTTTTCCTAATTATAAAATTAATTAAGTGGAGATTTATTATCTACAGTTAATTTGAAAATCAGAGTTTTTTGCTTTATCAAATTTAAGAAAGAACATTATACTTGGCCTGATTTTTTTAATATACTTTCGTTTATAAATTCTGTAATCTCGCTTTTGGTATGATTCTACAACAAGAAAATTTGAGTGTAGTTGTTGAATGAGTTGCAATGATTTTAACCTTTACAATATTGAGCTTTTAATTAATTTACCAAATACACAGCTATTATGTAAACATTTTAGGGTAATCCGTTATAAACTAATTTAATAGATTTTGAATAATTTCAGGTCAACAGTAAATACGCCACCCACAGCAGACCGGTATGTTGTCTTTTATCTCGCACCGTTGGAATAACAAGATTCTAACTGCACCAACACTAAGCTTTGAGAAAAGTATGTAATAGCTGTAGTACATTAAGTCAAACAATTTTTGCCCTAATTTTTTTGTTTCAGTTGTTCAAATTAAAGGTAACATTTTCCAATGCTTGGATTAAAATAATAATTATTTAGTGATTTTATATCAATTAAAGCATATTTCAGTTAGAATTTTGTTATTCTTTAAAGGAGCATTTTCATAATAACTTAGTTCTAACTGTACACACAACTTTATCCAATTAACCGAACACATAGTGGATTATAGGTCCAAGATAAAAAGGTTCTATCTGCAAGATGTAAGTGAAACAATATTAATTTTATTTTTGCATATTTAAGATGTTTTAACATATTATATATAGATAAAAAGAATGTATACCATGGTATTTCTCCAGGTGACCTCGTGGCAGTTGATGAAAGTACACTTGCATTCAAGGTTAAAGTTTCCTTCAAGGTGTAAAGCAAGAATAAGCCCACAAAATTTGGGCTTAAAGTTTTTGTTTTATCTGCGTGTGAAAATGGATACATATTTAATTTTATTCCATACTTGGCAAAATAAGAGATAATTCCTATCTCCAACCTACTAAAAATAACTCTAATTGTAAAATCTATGGTAGAATCAGTTGCGTAGGTATAATGAACCCAATGATCCTACAAGTGGATTACATGTCTATACTGATAGGTAGACTACACTAAACCGGAGTTGACCAGAGAGCTGAATATGAATATGAATGAATATGAATATGTGCTTGTTAACTAGCACTGTTATGACTAATAGACAGGGTTTACCCCGAGGCCTTAAACAACAGCAATCAATCTTAATTAAAGGAGATCTATTTGTAAAAAGATAAAGAAATTTGTTGGTTGTCTCAATGCTGAGTATAAATAACAGAAAATTCGTAAATATAATGAAATCTTTGCTTGTTTCAATTTGACAGTTTGGTGAAAAATTTTGGAAACATATGATGTAGTGATTCATGTGCATGGTAAAACTTAAAATATGTGTACTTAGCCAGTTTTTAAAGGGAAGCAGAATAGAACAATTCATATTGCTACAAAAATGAATAAACTATTGGTTCAAAATTTCAAAATATGGGACTATTTTTTATTGTTAGAGTACCTAAGAATTCAATACTCGTAAATTTTGAGATTTTTATTCAGAATACTAGAACATTTTTATAAAGTAAAATTATAACATATACCTAAAAATATTCATAAGATCAGTAAGTTAATATATTGCTCAATTCAACAAACACGTTCAATGTTTTAAAAAGAAAGAGGTAAGTCAATTACAGAAAACCACACGAACCCTTTGAAAAAGAAAAAAACAATCTTGCTTCAAAGGAATGTCAAAAAGAATGCTTCTGCAGTCGACGCGGTACCTCCGGTTGAGCAATATTTTGTTTTTATTTTCTTTGTCTTTTCAACATAGGAATGCTTACAAATATTTACGCTAATGTTTTATTTTCATACTCTTGAAGCCAAGAATAATTAGATTCAATGAAAAAGTGTTTATATTGACCTGTCGTAAATTGGGGGCAGTAGCCTATTAAGACACGATTATTGCATAACATTTTCATACGATTAATGTTCTATTTTTATCCAACGTACGATTAATATTGTTCTGGAAAAACACGTTATCAGTCAGATAGTAACAGACTATAAAAGTAAAAGAAATTGCATTAATCGTACACGTTCAGCAAAATAATATTCACCTATAAGATGGGGATAAATGTTACTTCCAATTCATCAACAACTAATTTTATTTAGCTACCGTTAAATCATACAGCAATTACATTTGACAGAAAAGTCACTTGACTTACAAATAGTGAGGTCTGTCATTGTAAAACTCTATGATCCCACAAAATATGAGTTTGCGAGCAGGTAGTCTTTTTATCTTTCTTTATGAAAAACTAAGTGAATTTAATCAACAATTTACTAAGACAATTCTACTATTAGGGATGCCAGTAGAGAGGAGGTTACTCGGATTTGGCGCCAGGGATGGTTCGGATGATGTAATTATTGGGTTAATCAAAATAAAAAAATATTCATCATTATAGACCCTAAATAAATTCTTCTTATAAATGTATTAATAGCAGTATCTACATTACTAGGGTATGGATATTATCTACTTAAGAAATGCACAATTTTCTGAAGCAGTTTAAGCGTTTGTATAAAAGACGGTTCAGTTAGTTGACGTTCGAATAACACTGGGTTACAAAAACGACAATGTTTTATCCCAAAAGATTTACTCTCTGATATTAGTAGAAAGTATTTTCTATACAGAATCTAAATATAACAATATTTTTCTATCTCATAACGTATTATTGTGACAGTCACATAAAAATATTACATATAAACGAATAAAACACACGCTAAGCTAAGAACAGTTTCAGTTAAAACGTAATGTTATCTACTAAATTTTGAACATATTGTACATATTTCGCCTCTACTACACCTCTTCTAAGGGCCCAGCAGTAGACAGCCAACATCATTGCACTTCATCCCCCTGTTACCGCATCTCCATACTTCAAACATCTTTATAGAATCGTTCTCCAATTTCGTCACTGATAGCCCTTAGATTCTGTGGGAAAAAATTCAAGTGGAAGCATATCCAAGGTTCGCTCTTCTAAGACGTTTTGTTTGCTTTCGTAAGTTTATATACATATATATATATATATATATATATAAGTATACGATATATATATATATATGCATATATATATATAAAGTAAAGTTAAAATAATTAACTGAGTATCCTTGACAAACATTATTTTATTTCAACAACATGTTTCAACCTTTAAAGGCCATTTTCAAGTTGAAAATATATATAGATCAAATATATATATATATATATATATATATATATATATATAAAGTAATGTGTGGTCCCTTAACACCTCTCCTATCTGGGGGCTTACAAAAATTACTTCCTTAATTTTTGCATCACTTTCATCAGTTTAGGGATCTTCTCTTTTACATAGGAAAAACCTTGCCCATTCTTATTCATAGCTTCGACAAAATCTTTCATCAAGCCCATCTTTAACTGAAATGGCGTTAAGCACAATTTGTTAGGATTAAAATAGACCTATTTTTGGAATATTTTTACCAGACTTAAACGACTTTTGTTTGCATTGGCTATGCATTATTTTTGTAACTGTTTTTGTGGCCTAAGCTATCACGCAAAACTTTGTTCACCCACCCTGTAAACCAATGAACATAGCGATTGCTTGTCCTACATAAATTCTATTTGTATCTGCCACACTGAATCTTTTTTTTATTTGTTTCATGTTTATTTCATACTAGCCAAAGTACCCGTTCTTCGCACGGGCTAAAAAGGCTGAAAGGTGTAGGCTCTACTGATACATTTAAGGTATTGTTAATTAATTAATTCTTCATTGTTTACAAAATGACAAAACAGGAGTGTCTATAACATTTCAAAGTAACATATGTCAAATATTGGGAGAGGATAAGGATTAATGTTAAAGACAGTCGTCGGAAAAAACTTAAAATCTACCATTCCGCTATTTCAAATAATTCACTAATTTCGATCCTGCAGTTTATCTGAAAAATCAACTTTATTTCTTCTTCTTCCCGAACTGTCAAAATATAGTGCAAACGGATCTTGTCATTAGAAAATGTAAACATTGAACCTACGACGGTCACGGCAGCTCTTTCTTCTTCTTCTCCTTCTTCTCGAACTGTCAAATTTTAGTATTCACAGCTGTTGACATTCAAGTAATTTTATGTTTTCATTCTCTAAAAATGAAACATTGAAACTTAGGACGTTCACAGGGCGTAGCCCGAAAGGGGTTTAAGGAAATGAGTATGCCTATATGTTGCATGAGTTTAAGATCTACCTTTGCCTAAAATTTCAAACCGGTCGGTTCAGTATTTTTCGCATTCACTTGCCACAACAAACCCACAAACCCACAAACATACAGAAACCACCTCTTCTTTATAATATTATAGATAGATTTCTGTGTGCAACTGGGAATTTTTTACAAGTATACAAAATTACAGCCTTAAGGCTAACCTTGGACGAGTCAATTAATAAATGTCATTCTTCAGATTTATAATCATATCTTAGTGTATCTATCACAGCTGAAACATTGTTGCAAAATAAAAATATCATTTTTGGGAGAAATTATTTTCAAATTCTTCTTGCCTATTTCTAAATTTTCTTACTATAGCAACTTTACTAAGTAGATTCCATATCGATTCCAACCAAGGCGAGACCCTAAAAAGTTTTGTTTCTATAATTTCTAAATTTAAATCACAAACTAAATCATTAAGGAAGTAGGTAATTCTTGTGTTAGTAAGTGAGGCTCGGATGACGGCTCAAAATTAGGGTCTTGTACATCATTATTCTCATTGATCATTATCAGAGGCTACATTTTCCACTATTTTTATAGTTTCTAGTAGAGTAGAGATCGGTAGCTATTGATTGTAAGCAAATAGCCGAGGGCAAGATAGGATATTTTAAAATTTGTTTAAACTTATCCGTTATTGTTGTGTTTTCTAACATAAATAACAATCTGATGTATGGTTCGTTGGTTTTCTCCACTGCATTGGTACTACAAACAGCATATGGTGAGAACCGTTCACCCGTCCGTTAACAGCTGGAGCATGTAACATATGTACAGTGCCCAAGCTTTGCCCTGATCACCGACTTTACAACCGAAATTTAGTTCGGTATAATAAGAAACATATTTTTACTAAAGGAGTCATATTTCATCTTTGACATTTAAAGAGTTCCCCTCATATATAGCCAAATGTGTCTAGATGGTTTAAAAAATCATATGAAATTAAAAAACCCATACACAGGACAGTGTAATAACTGTCACATAATTGTAGCGAGCAGTCTGAAGAACACTGAGCACTGACTTGACTGGGCTGGGGTTGGGGGTGGGATCGCTGGGAAGGTGCAAGTTAAGGAGTCAAGTAGTAAGCCTGCATAGTGTGTCGGTGGTCGACTACATGTTCTGGCGTGTAGCTGATATACGAAATCCTTGGGAATAAATTATGGATATAAAGCCGGGTTTACACGATGCCAGCTGGTGAGGCAGTTCTCATTGGACAATTGTCATGACGTGGTGGCGGAGTTGTCGGAGGCCAGTCAAGTTGAACGAGCAGCTGTTTATACGGGGACAACTATTGCGATGGCAGTCGACAGCGAAACATGGCCAAGTGCACATCGTCTGTCGTGTCCCGCGGGGACTTAAAACTATTTTATTAATTTTTATATTGCTTCCTGTACTATCTAAGTTGCATAGCTTCTTTCCGTCAATAGTTCTGTTCTTATACATACGTATTTCAAAACCTCAAAAAGGTTTCATCTTCAGGTCGTTCAAAACTATTGACATGGATATGTCTTAAGTCTGGTGGGTGTTGGCGAATCGCAAAACCATAACAGGGACGTCATTTGATTAGTGACGTCATATGGTTAGTGACGTCATAGTTTGGTTATAAGAACAGCTGTTTAGATGAACTGAAAATATATCTATGATCTAACGTATTTCCCACAGGGATGTAAATACAAAGATTTTATCATCGAGTTTTGACTTGTCAGATCATACAATCAAAACAATAAAATCATACATTTAAACGAGTAACACGTATAGGCCTGACATAAAAAGTGGTACTAGTTATATCTTTGTTGCTTACCGGTACAGGTGAAGTTAAACGAGTTTTAAATTCATTTCCGTAATAAAACATAACACACCTGTATGTTTCAGTGCTACTGGCCTACACCGTTCACACGGCACCAATCGTCGCGACAGCTGATATTCGGAGTGGTCAGAGTCTTGCTGGGCGTGGCTCGTTGTCGTCCTCAGCCTACCCCTGGAGTCAACTGAATTTTGGGCCAATTTTGAGGTCAGTTGGCAAGGCAATTGGTCTGAAGTGTTTACACGGAGGCACTTATTTCATGCCAGTCAGTTGTCTTCTAACAATTGTCTCTCCAACGTAAACCAATTGTCTCTGCATAGTGTAAACTCGGCTTAAATGTTTGTACTACTAATACTGTACAAATATGTAGCATTGACCCTAATCTAATCACGGGTCAAGATATGTGTTGACCAGGTGAATGAATTAATTAAATAATTAATTAATTAATCGGTTTATTTCCATAAAAAGAATACATGAAATACAAAGCATTGCTAAAAATAACAATTGGGCTGTTAAAAATAACAGGTAGGCGGCTATATTCTACTGTACATTAATAGGGCAACTTCACAACCCCTTCTCACTTCACTCTTTATTTGGACAATGAAAAAAAACAATGAAAAAAATCTTTCTCGTGAAATCTCATTTAATAAACATAAAGAACTTTTGGTAAAAGATTCAATTTACAAAAGAATTATAACTTTATACTTTAGCTATGCAATTATTTGATACTTTATGCAATATGTATTGATAAAAATATTTTAGTACGTTGTTTGTGGTAGCGTTGGTACCATATTTCTCGAGTCGATGACATTGTAAACCACCTCTAATATCCATCCCCCACCCTACTAATAATTGGTACGGTGAGTTAGTCATTGCTGTTTTCTCAGAACGCTAGGTTCTTAGGCAGAATAATGTTGTTATAATTTTTATATTTAAATAATTAGCTTGATTTTCGATTTTGTTTGTCCAGTTTAAAGTTTCGCCAATATACCCAAGATTAATACCCTTCAAGATTAATTTACAAGATAAATAAACAACAAATTAATCTACTTTAATTTATGTTATCGTTCATTAGATTAGATTAGATTAGATTATTTGAAATGGCGACCATACTACAAGTAGGTATTTTAAGCCAAGTATGAATGAGAATTGAATGTAAGATGATTGTGGCGCGATCTTGTAGTCTTGTTACAGACTAAGGCTGACATGTTCCTTAGACAGGACTGTTAATTAATAGCCCAACAGCCGATGGCAATTAATGGACCTACAGTTTCACGTGGAATCCGAACCACGGCCTCTGAATTACGAATTGGTCTAATCATGAGGATGGTCTAATATAGTCTAATATCTAAAATAGTTATCCCATGAGTTATGCAAACAGTCGTCCTATTAATATCGGACAACTATTAGCAATGAAATATAAAACATATACATTTAGTATTCATGATTGTAGGAAATCAGGTAGGGTAATAGTTCAGGGGCTCTACTGAATAAAATACAAACAATTGCAAATAAGGAAGCGGTTGTCTATGAGAGCGCTCGACTCGTGACGTCGCCGTATATCTCCTTTGTACTGACAAATGTTACATAATTTTCACACTAGAGGCGCCGGGATCTCTTTTCCTCGTCATTTGCTGCGGAAGTAACTATTCTCAGCTTTTCTCATTGCCGTTTTCTCAGAACGCTAGGTTTTTAGGCAGAAGAAATTTTTTACGCCCAGATAATAAATTCAAATTACATCTTGCAGTTGCTGTTTTGCCAAAAATATCACACATTACATAGTTTTTATAGTTACGTTTTTTATATGTTTACACATATATATATATTTATTTATTTATGATTTTAATGACCCCCAAAACGTGTTCAGAGGGTTGAGTTATGAACTTCCATCATGGCCCGGGCTTAACTGTCACCATGCGGGTCATGTGAATAGCTCACTTTTCCATAGGAAATTTGCTAATAAAACTGTATGTTAGTGTAGTGTTCAGCCTTCTGTCCCACTGTCCCACTCACCATGTTTAGAGAGGGATGCTAGAGCTGTATGTTAGTGTAGTGTTCAGCATCCTACGTCACGCGGTCACTTGTCATTTGTCAGGAGCCACCGTCCCACTCACCATGTTTAGAGTGGGATGCTAGAGCTGTATGTTAGTGTAGTGTTCAGAATCTTCCGTCACGCGGTCACTTGTCATTTGTCAGGAGCCACCGTCCCACTCACCATGTTTAGAGAGGGATGCTAGAGCTGTATGTTAGTGTAGTGTTCAGCATCCTCCGTCACGCGGTCACTTGTCATTTGTCAGGAGCCACCGTCCCACTCACCATGTTTAGAGTGGGATGCTAGAGCTGTATGTTAGTGTAGTGTTCAGCATCCTCCGTCACGCGGTCACTTGTCATTTGTCAGGAGCCACCGTCCCACTCACCATGTTTAGAGTGGGATGCTAGAGCTGTATATTAGTGTAGTGTTCAGCATCCTCTGTCACGCGGTCACTTGTCATTTGTCAGGAGCCACCGTCCCACTCACCATGTTTGCTCCGTTACAAGCTAAAAATATTGTCTTCACGGTTGACTTACAACCATTATTACCATATGTTGTCCAGCTTGTATAATCTTGAGTTTAAGTATTTATATTTATTTTGAAGGATACATGTTATATAATGATTTATTACATTTAGCCTTTTTATTAAAAAAGGTTAACTTGCATTTGTGAGGATATTTACTACCAAATGAGTAAAAGGAGCTGACTGAGTCCATCACAAATATGGAGTCTCTATTCTATAACTAAAATGTGATGTTAAACCAATATTAAATCGTTAGTTATATGAGTCTATTTTTATTTTGCCTAAACATTTATCATTATGAGCCCTATGAATATTTTGATTTTTACGAGGCAGTTGACGCTGAAAAAATTCGAAAGTTATTCTGTGATTAACACTGAACGATTCGAACGATCCTATGTACTAATATCGTTTAAAGTAACACTTAAACCCCATTAGCAGGTTTTTTTAATACAGCCGCACATTCTTAACCTAAAGTGTTCTGAATTAAATGATTGAAACAGTTAGCATAACGATTGTCAGTCATACATCCTTCATGTTACCTCTTGGGTCCTAACAGAATTGGCAGTCAAGGACCCCACAACAAGCAATCACAAATTGAATGATTCGTCAATCAAAACAATTCCTCATGTATTACATTTTACAATACTAACCATTTATTTTTATTTTTGGTTTAAAACTATCAGAAGCACAATGTGGTTTGACAAGCGTAACCTAAGCCTGGTGTCAAGTCTGCCGAGCGGCGAGCTCCGGCAAATGACACCACGTCGTCATTTATCTCACCGCGTCTTTACCCACATCCTACATAAAGTAGAACACCCATTAGGTAATTGAGGTGAGGTAAAGTGATTGGACTACTTACTTTAATGTTGATTATTTGTTTTTGGTTTTATGCTATCCTATTAATCTATTTATATATAAGTTATCTAGTTTAAACTTGAACCTTAATCTAAACCAAGGTGATAAGTTTCCTGTTTATATAATTAATTGATCTGATTAAGTTATTGTATTGAGGTAATTGACTTATTCTTATTTTTTATTTCTAAATATTATTTTTATTTTTGAGAATGACCCAAAAACATTTTTTTTAATGAATAAGAGTGAATGTGCTAAATTTTTTTATAGAATCTTCACAAAACTGTGTCAATCGAACCTTTAGGCGACCTTTAAACTATGAAGTGGGTGCTATAACCTCTGAGTCACCCAGCCACTTCAAATCAATGTGTTGAATACATTAAAATATGATGATACATTGAAAATTATCAATTTGTAACAGTTTATATCATGAAGACCCTAATAAACAAATGATATTGCTTCATGAATAATGTTTGGGTAAGCTAAACACACATTCAATTTTTTTGGGTTTGAGAAGTAAGCAGTATATTGAAATGGGTATTAGGCTTCAATATTAATCGCTATAATTGATTAAATGTATGTATTTTTAGGTGTACAGAAAATTGTAAAGTAATAAAATTTTAAATTGGTGGATATATATTTTGTGGAGTGGTGCTGGACAATAAAAAAAGATAACATTCTCCATTCGAGATAGTACATTTTACCGTTGAGAGATTGATGTTTGTTAATAACATCACAATAGTCATTTGATCGAGATAACCTTTGAAATCGAATAAATGACGTAGGAAGAGTCGTTGTTATGGGTGTAGGGATCTGCTCCTTTGCTGACGATGAACAAATCTAATCTATACGAATCAAGCGCTGTAAGGATATAATCAGTCTAAGCTATAACTTTTCCTATACATGTAACGAATTATATTCTTTAGTAATGATATTTATGTATTTTAATTATGTTAAATGAGTTAAGAAACTAATTTGTCTGTTTAATTTTAGGCCAAATGATTTTTTTAAACCACTAGATGGAAAAACCTTTACTATTTAATCAATAATTTATGTATGCAATAGATAAGCATAAAGAGAACTAACGCAGTGCCTTTTTCTTACTCTTACCTTTAAAATATGAAACAGAAGAACATTATATAAAAAATTTGTTATGAACAACAAATATATACCTTGTGTTGTTATTTTGTTCATGGTGAGAGGTTAGCCATGAAACTAAAATAAATATATATTGTAGTACATTTTAATTTTAATAAAACTAATAAATCAAATAATGACCATGAAAATAATCACTGACTCACAACTTCGCAGATCATTCTAATGCATGGATCAAATTTTTTATTTTAGTTAATTTATCAGTTAGTAACAATTAATTCTTAATATAGTATTTATTCAGCATACCGAAGGCTACTGTATATAATAACATGGATGAATGAATGATTTTACTGTATTTTGAATTTATCTACCTACACATATTGTTTGTTAATTAATAATGCAAATTGATCACGTGTGGGTAATAAAGTGTATTAAAAGAAAAATATTTGGCTCGAAAACCACACAGATTTGTCATTCTCAAGTAGCAACAATATCTCATACTGCTGACAGGCCCTTATTTTGTGCCAAATCCTCAGTTCTTTATATCAATTTGCTGCTCCTTTAGGTAAGAGATATGTGATTTTTATAGAAAGTTTTCAAAATTATAGTATATTCAATATTAAGTCATTTGAAGGAAACTAAAATAAATATTTCAGAATAAACATTTCCTTATTATCTTTAATGTATGTGAGGATTTTTAATATCACATACTGAACTTATTTTCCTAAAAAGTGAAATATTTGTTTAATTTACTTCCAAAAAAAGAAATACAAATAAAAGTGACTGACTGACACCAGCCAAATACTGTCTCATGCTTTAACTTAAGTAATTAAAATAAAGTTATAATTTGCTGTAACAATTAAAAATTTTAAGGTTATAACTAATCTCTATATATATAAAATTTAATGTATGTCTGTCTGTATGTATGTATGTATGTATGTATGTCCTTTATGCGTTGCCAAATTACTCATCCGATCGCCATGAAATTTTAGGAAGTTGCTCTATATGTGTCCGGGAAGGTTTTAGTGAAAAAATATTTTCGAAACCCCCATTAGTTTCCATTTTATGACGTTTTAAATTTCTAATGTTAACCTTATGGAGAGTAAGTTTGTTTACAAATTGTCTACAATGAAAACATTTGATTTCTTAACTACAGCTGATTGGTTTACTTTCCATTAGCAACATGCTTTACTATCCAATGCCATCTGAATCATTCATTAATGTAAAACTATGAAGTAAATGTGTACTGTAAAAAATGAACAGCTTTATTCACCACGTTAATAGTTTACGGTTTTGGGGGATTATTTATATTTTCATTTTCTGTCTGATTAAAATCACGTGTTTATATGATAATTAAAATGTTTATATTATTACGTTTATTATAATAATCAGCTGTTGTATGTCTTTCCTATAAAAGCCGTATTACAGTTAGGTTTGGTTTGGGTTTGGATTCGATTTGAAAATTGTGAATTAATCCACTCAGATTTATTTGTTTTATAGGAATGTTATTAATATGTCTTATCGTTTCAGTATTGTTATTCTCTATGCCGCGACCCAGAATATATAACCTTTCACAATGAAGCCGTATTGCTATTCGACTTCAGAACATGGCCAATCTTAAAGTAACATGTGTTTACTGTGAGGCGTTACGAAGTTCGCCGGGTCAGCTAGTTAAAAATAAAGTCCAAAATGAGAATTTAACTATTACTTCCTGTGAATAATGTCATAAGAAAATCATCACTGATGATGGTTCTTGGCTATATAATTATAGTTGAAATAATATCAGTTTTATTCTAGGTATTCACTAAATGCTCGGAATCCATCCAATACTATAATACGAGCAAGGTTTGTATATATATTTGTACACGGATCTCGAAAACCGCACTAAGGATTTTCTTTAAATTTTGGGAATAACTAATTTCTGAGTAGAAAATAAGTTCTATATAGGTCTAATGTCTCGGAAAATTCCGGTTTTTTTGTAATATTAAGTTAAAAATCTAAAAAATTAACATTACGCTTATGGAGAATCAAAATGTAAACAATACAAATCAAAACATCTGTTTGTAACCGTTTGACAGTTGTTGATTGAAGATGGTGGTGAAAAATATGTGAATAGAGGTTTTGCATAAGTATTTATTTATTTATATGTATAAATAAAAAAAATAAATGAAAAATTATGAATTTACTAAACAATTTGTAAAAACTAAAGGGTAAAATAACTGTGCGAAATAAAAGCAGAGAAAAGTATTTCCAAAATCTTTCGTGTTTTGAAAGATTACGTATTCATTCTATTGCTGAAGCCACTGTAACAAACCAATTAACTGGTGTAAATTTTATCTTTTGCTTTTCAATCCTCATTCCGTTTCTAACAAAATCAGTTGATCACAGGCCAATAATAACTAAATCGATTAAACAGTAAATGATCGGCTAATACAACTGAGACTGGCTAAAAGACCTTAAATGGCGTTTCTCATTTGGCATACGCCGTGGTCTAGAGGTAGTGTGCTGGCTTGTAAACATAAGGTCGCGAGTTCCATCCCCATCGGGGTCAATAATTGTTGTTCAGGGCTATATTAATTATGGTGTATTAAATCGGTTTTATTTAAACCACTTAAATGTTTTCATTGAGCAATAAATGTGTTTTAATTTTTCTAATTAATTTTTATAATACATGTCTTATTTTATATGAGCAAAGCTCGGTCACCAGGTACTGATAAGACCGGACAGACCGATGCTCCCGCGTGTCCCGAACCCGAGTCATAACTACCGGCTACGGCATCAATCAACTAGTAATAACGGGAATGGGGGGGATTATTGGGTTTGATCTTTAACTTAAGAACAGAAAAGCTTCATCGTTTCCTTAAAAATATTTAAAATTACCTCTTAAAACTAGACTTCTATTGTATAAAACCTTCTTGAAACAAACATTTGGATATACGGTATTCAGATCTTTGTCTCAGCTAATTTGAAGAAAATCCAAGTTTTCAGTCGAAAACGTTTCGTTTTATTTATTTTACTCCCTCTTATGTCAGTAATGAGACCCATCATACAAGTATACAGATTCATAAATATAATCTGGAATCGGGATCTTCTTGACTGACGATACCAATCAGTACGAAAAAATTATAATAAGCCTACTGTTTACCTACCTATTTTGTTCATGTTATTGAAATAATTGTTGACTCTCATCGTAAATTTGCTCATTGTATTTATTCATTATATTCATTTCAGCTTGGTTTTAAATACCAACATGTGTAGGTCACCATTTCAGTAAAAAGAGTAAAGTATAACAAATAATCCAAAGACGTGTTCATTAAATGCCCAGAGTTATGAAACATTTATATTTATATATTTTTATATATATTTGAGTAGTAGATCCGCTTTTTACTAGAGGAAATAGGAGTTCTAAAATTTCTTTATCATATACATTGGAGACTGTCAATTTGTTGAGCTTATTTCTAGAGTATAGAGTGTGGTATTTAAGAGAGATATTTTCAATAATTTTTCTTCCCAGATTTCTTCCTCCATCCAGATTTGTAAGAAAGGTTTAACTGCCAAGTTTTCAACCCATGCCTTAATTAACTATTTACATATTTAAATAATCTAATTTTGGTGCTTTATCATTTTCCACTTCCTCTTTAGCTGCTTCCTCTAACTTCGTCCATGCATTCCGTTAACTATTTCCTTATATATTTTCTAACAGGTAAACATTTTTACTTCAGGCTACCAAAACCTTAAATATATTCTATAACAAATTTACCATCCTGTTTGATTCCATATAAAACCATACCAACTTCAACTCTTATAACGGTATTTGAGATACGTATGTCCTGTGTTATCGGAAGAAGATAACACGAAATTAAAGAACTTTATTGTGTTATAAAATGCTGTGGGATTTTGCAAATTTTAATATCCTGCCCTTCTAGGACACTATTTATATAGTGTATTTTCCTCTTTCTAAGTAGAGAGTAGTCTCAATTTCTTGGTGTCTACTTGAATGTTCTCTGAGTTATCTCATTTTTACAGTAGTAGTCTGATAAATCAAAGAACGACTCCCCGAAATGATCAATCGTGAATGTTCCATGGATGATCCAATGTGGAATGCCCTAATGTGGATTAATGCACGAAATTGAGGAAACATAATTTTGTTTAAAATATTATTGATTAAAGTTTTTACGTTCTTAAACCCATGTATAAACTGCCGTTTTTATTAATAATTAAAAGTTGGTCTTGAGGGAAATTTAATTAATTAATTTCACAGAAACTCCAGCGCACTGATATAACAGCTCGTTCGGACTCCGCACACGTAGTTATTTAACTGGACGTGATTTCATTGCGTTCCTGGTCTTTAGAATAATTATTTAGTGAAGAAAATCTAACAATGAATTTATTTAAGACTACTACTGAATACTAATGTCAATAGATACAATATTATTTACATAAAAATGTGTATTTTTCAACAGTGATTGTCATAATAAATATAATAATGAATAGATTAAACTTATACAATTAATACCCATTATATTTTTACATGTTTAAGTTTCATTTAAATGTTGTAGTATTCATCAAATTAAATAAATATTGAATTTTAGTATTCTTGTTTTATAGGTCATTAAACAAGAATATTTCATGAGATTTACTGTAAGAGACATTTTTTCTTTATTTAGTCTTAAAGCGAATATGTGTTAAGGCAGTACAAAGCCTCAGCAAGACGATAATATCCAGTGATAACGTGATAAAACATTTAAACATAAGTTACCTAATTATTAGCCATGAATAATATCGCAAAAGACCAAAATGCCGATAATAGGCTTTGCTAAACGAATAATTCCCCGACGCAGCAGATCTGCGTACTTAGCGAAATTCCAAAGAAATAATTATATTATTTCTTTGATAATATATGGTACGTTTTATCATCATCCGTCGATAAGTATAAGAAATTATTTGCCTATTCTCCATAACATTAACATGGGAAAGAGCATGCAGGTTCGCTGCTTTGAGGAACACTGGTAGTAGGTATTTATACCATAAACAATTTTTATTTTTAACGTTTATACCATCTTTCATCAACATCTGTCCATAAATAAAGGAGTTTTCCTATTCCCTGTGTGATTAACATGGGAAAAGAGTATGCAGATTACCTGCGATAATAAACACATAGACAATGATTTTTAAGCATAAATGGTTGGATCTCAACCAGATGAAGCTAAATAAAAAAATACCAAGTTTCATTCTAAAATATAGATTAATGAGTGAAATATTAATTATTTCTTTATCCTCCAAATGGTTAATATTGTAGCCTCAAAATACAACGTACTGTGTTTAGATTGTTTAATATCTCGGTAACCGTTGGAAATAGAGCATAACTTTAAAGATCTAAATTGTGTATTTTTGAGTCGATTCTAATTGTAAAAGATAAAATTTAAAATTCTTTTAAATGACATGTGAAAACGCTAAACACACGTTTTAAGGGGTATAAGCCCCCCCCAAATACCTCTTTCGATAAAACTTCAAAATCGATAAAGCGATATGTCTGGATTACGAACTCGATTGAGTAAATGTAGAAATAGACATCTCTACCAAATTTGGTCTCGATCGGATTATTTTTACGAGTTATTGTGGTCACAGACGCACACATACACACACACACACACACACACACACACACACACACATATATATATATATATATATATATATATATATATATATATATATATATATATATTAAGTAAAGTTAAAATAATTAACTGAGTATCCTTGACAAACATTATTTGATTTTAACAACATGTTTCAACCTTTAAAGGCCATTTTCAAGTTAACTCAAAATGATAATCTAATACAAACAATATTTAAATCACATATGTTTAAATTAAATAATTTCAATTTAATAGATGTACAAGTGTTCTTGAAGAAGTTAGTTAAAAACTGTTGTATCTATATAAATGTAAAATATGATTATATGTTTTGTTTGAGTTTGATTGAATTTGATTTCTTGGTGGTTGTTTTGTTTTTCAAATTTTGCAGAACACTTACTAACACAAAATCACAATTACAAGAACATGGAAGAAAATCTGGAAATACTCGAATTCACAACTAAAGGACACATCATGGATTCAAAAGAAGATTACAGTATTACATTTATTCGGGATAAAAAACTGACCCTCAAAACATTTTGAACAGCCACATAACAAAAAACAATCCAATTTTTGAAAAAATCAGAAAACTCAAACAAAATATATAATCACATTTTACATTTATATAGATACAACAGTTTTTTATTACCTTTTTCAAGAACACTTGTACATCTATTAAATTGAAATTATTTAATTTAAACATATGTGATTTAAATATTGTTTATATTAGATTATCATTTTGAATTACTGTAACTTGAAAATGGCCTTTAAAGGTTGAAACATGTTGTTAAAATAAAATAATGTTTGTAAAGGATACTCAGTTAACTATTTTAACTTTACTTAATATAACAGTAATCCTTAAAGGTGAACTATATAGATCAAATATATATATATAAACGATTAAGTAACATGGTCCCGGGCTTAAGCCTTGCCATGAGACCGACGGTAATAACTTCCTCTCTATGGGAAATTCGCTAAAAACTATTTGGTGCAGAAATAACACGTCAAAATGTTCAATGGAGGAATTGGTGTTTTTGTTTCTTTAAAAAGCATCTCTATCAAAGCTTAAGATTGTTGTCAAACAGTCTGTATTGACTCAAGCAACCAAATATCAAAACACAAGTTTAATGAAAACAATACTTTGTCTTCTCTATCTCGTCAAATAATATTTTTCAAGTGACGCTCTTTTGAAGTTAATGTGAAAATAATCCCAAAACTGAAACCAATTATTTATTATTAACCATGTTATTATTACCTATTTTTATTTAAATTTATTGTCTGTATTTCTAGCCACTATACCTCATGCTTATGTTCATTGGACTGTTAATTAACGATCTTAGCAAATTAATGAGCTTGTCTCTATCACACCCATCACACTAATATATTCCCTTCACTCACCAGACTGGGTGGGTGTCTTATAAATAATATGAAATGAGGTGTTTGTATGGGTGTTTAAAAGGTTGGGTGTGTTTTATGAAAGGAACTATCAACCGCTACATGTTTAAATGATCCATCAAAAATTGCAAACAAATACTATATAACAAGTATACTTATTTTATGACTAAGATATAATAAGTGTGTGAAATGAAGGGGTTTTACTACAAAGCGTTCTAAATATTTGGGTTGTTGCATTCCGCATCAGTTTAAAATTATGAAGTCTGTATGTCTCGTCTCTGTTGAAGATTGCAAAGTCCTGCGAACGAAGCCACTTGCAGTTATTTCCCTGGAGTGAGCATCATTCTCTATCTGTTGCCATCGCATTTTTCTTCATTGTACATAGTTACAATATGAGTATGAATGTTTATTTCTTTAAAACTCAATTTTTCCTCTAAACATGATTATAGGCCCAACCTGGACTCTAGGTTCGTGGCAAGGAGCGTTCCTCTTTCTTGAGTATTATTGTTCCCAGTCAAGTATTCACAACCATCCCAGTCCCCACCAATGTTCTCGGTTCCGAGTCACAAACGACTTTCAGCGTTTCAGACTGAGCATTACCTTACCAAGTGGTGTTCCTAATTTCTATTACAGCTGTGACCGCTTGTTGTGGAACATTGGACTCTGCTCGTTAAGGAGCCAATGGTCGTAATAATGATACATACCTAACTTTATTTGACTATTGACTCTAACATAGGCTATAGTCAATACTAATTATTATTTCCATTATTAAAAGTAATAATAATTACTGTATAAAGTAATAATAATTATAATAATCAATTATTATTTAACATACATACAATATATATGATAAAACATTTTATAGAGTTTTCTCAATCTTGAACGTATATACATAGCATGAGGAACCCAATTAATTCTGCAGTCAATAATCAATCATTCAATCACTCCACGCACTCACACCTCACACAACCATACACGCCAGCACGGTTCCGATCAAACCATGCTGCCTTCGCAGATGATTGGCCCCGCTACCGCCAGGTACTCCCCTCAAAGAGAAGAGCAGTGTCGTTAACATACAAAAACATCTGTCCATTTGTGGAGGTTTAAACGTCCCGAGTTATTTATGTATATTATATACAGAAGAGGACCAAAAACAGCGCCTATACTCCATAATAGATAAGTCCAAGGAACTACAGAGTCCCAGAACATTAGCCAGTGGTTCGAATAATTTTCAAACCCCTTCAATTCTTGTCTAGCATCCCAATTTAATTCAATTCAATTTTGAATTGTTTATGAAAACATACAAAAGAGGAACAAAAAAAAACTCTAATAACATCAATGTGGATGGAGTTCAAAGATGCCATAACAGTTGCGTCTATAGGAATATACCGCTGTATGGCACAAGTAGTAAAATCACATCTTAGTAATTGCGACGTTGGTTGAATAGATCCATAAGCCTAAATGTGGTCCTTGCGAGTGTAAATTATAAGTCATCATCATCTGAAATATTAAGAAATGGTTTAAGTCTTGAACTGTGTACAGTACAGAAACAATAAATTATTTACAATTATTTTTTATTTTAATATAGTTATTTTAGTTCTGTGAATCCTCTACAATCCAGGGTATTTTATTCATCAAATACATCTTAATTCAAACCAACTATTTATTTCAAAATTAATCATCCTATTTCTTAAATTACAAGAGAAATCTAGTTAAAATAATTTTTAGATTTCTTTTGTGACGTAGCTCCAGATTACTTTTTTAAGTGGGGGTTATTTCTACACTGCATAGCAAGTATCATAGAAAACGGTTAATAATTAATTAGAAACCGTTTTTTAATATTCTCTATAAGAATAACATAGGACACCCTCAGCCAACGTTTTGTTTGACACTCATAAAGGACTATGAATCATATAATTTACTTCAAAATTGTTTAAGCCATTTTTGAAACGGTTTCATAATACGTGTATTTTTGGGGGTTCAGGGGTAAAATGCCCTTAAAAAGAAAATACTCTCGACAAAGCAGACTTACGTACTCAGCGAATTTCCAAATGCATAATATGACAATAGTACTACAAGTCAAGTATGAGCCAAGACTGATCAACCAATACCTGTTGATAAATTAGAGTATTTGCCTATTCTCCGTAACATTAACATGGGAAACACTATGCAGGTTTGCTGCTTTGAGGAACACCAAGTAGGCATTTTTACCATGATATATTCTTATTCTCACCTTATACTAAGTTTTATCATTATCTGGGCATAAATAAAGAAGTTTGCCTATTCTCCTTGATATTAACATAGGAAAGAGTATGCAGGTTTGCTGCTGTGAGGTCAAAAAGCTTTGATTTTTTTTAGTATAAACGTATAGATCCCAACCACATGAAGCTAAATACAAAGTTTCATCCAAAACTATTGGTTAATAAGGGATATTTTTTTCCTTGACCTCTATAAGATTAGCATTGGAGCCACTAATTACAACGTAATGTGTTTAGATTTTTAATATCTCGGTAACCATAGGAGAGGAGCAAAACTTTAAGGAACTAAATTGTATAGTTTTGAGGTGATTCTAATGGTGACATGTGTATTTTTTTTAAATTTTGGAGGTGACCGATATGTCTGGATAACAAACTCGTCCGAGCAAATGTAAGAATACACGTTTCTACCAAATTTGGTCTTGATCGGACCATTTTTACTAGAGTTATCGTGCTAGCAGACACACACACACACACACACACACAAACATATATATATATATATATATATATATATACCCTACATATATATCATCTGAAACTCAAGAATTGTAGTTTCAAATGGTAGGGGAGAAATTCCAAAATTGGACCGTTAACTTGTTAGCGAATTTCCCGTATGGAAGAAGCTATCACCGTAGGTCCCATGGTCATATTTCATTACCGTACGTCACTAAAAACAATAGATTTTAACGAGTATTATTTTTGTCCTCTGGGCACCTAAATACAAAAAAAATTACATGGTCCCGTGCTTAAGTCTTGCCATGAGACCAACGGTGTGTGTGTGTGTGTGTGATTCATGGACACATATGCTAATAGTAATCTGATATTCATACCATTCATGTATAATGTCAGAGGAATCGTTATTATTCCTGTGTTAGTAGACTAAAATATTTTTTAATAAAACTATCAAATTCATTAACGCTTATATAAATATCATTTTAAAATGCGTTATTACAAATATTATTATCCAATTTCTCAAACTAACAACAAGAAAACATAAGTTTGAGTATTTATTAATACATTTGGGGACATAACGCCCCCACCCAAGTAATGCTTAACTTTTTAAGTGGAATTTGTTCGGCGATGCGACCCTACACTGCATATCAACTTTCATGGAACATAGGAAATAAGGAGGAAACTGATTTTTTATATTCTTCGTAAGAATAGCATTGGGCCCCTAAGATAACGCGTTTACCACGGATATAAAATTCAACTTTTCTCTTAAGCCGTTAGTAGTAGGCTAATGATTCAAAATACTAATTTGTTTAGTTTTTTAGCTGATTTAAATGGTGACAGTCATATTATTTAAAAATTATTGTTTTGCCAAAAGATAAAAAAAATGTTTTGACGCTTAAAGGCCCATAAATTTTGAACTAATAATTCTACAGACGTACAGATCCTCATATTAAATTCTCATATTAATTTGAATCTTAATAACTACAAACCATTAAATTTCAATCAAAATTGTTAGAGAATATTTTGAAAAATCTGTGTTTTCCACATTTTTAATGGATTTTAGGGGCAACTACTCTTAAATCAAAAATTAAAAAATATATTCTGTAGATTTGGCCAAAGTGCACCTACATCAAATTTGTGTAAGTGAAAGTGTACCAAATTTCATAAAAATCAGACAATCGGTGTGGTCTCGCGGTCCGTACCAGGACAGCCAGCCAGACAGACATACAGACAACTAGATAGACGGACTGACATTGGTCCGAAAACCACTTTTTTGGGATTATGGAGCCTCAAAACAGATATATCCACTCTCAACTGAAATTCGAAAGTTTTGACGAAGACAATACGTTCTCGACTGTATAAGGAGATGCAAACTGAAATGCAATATTCACTTTCTTCAAGCCATTAACAACCTTTTAGCAAATTTCCCATAGGGAAGAACTTATTACCGTAGGTCTCATGGCAAGACTTAAGCCCGGGACCATGTTATTTTTTTCGTCGTTAGATGCCCAAAGGACAAAAGCAATAGTCGTTAAAATGTATATCTATATAAATAAAATTAGAGTTTTGTCTGTACATTCCTCAGAATTATTCATTTTTTTGTTATTTTTACTTTTCGTGCGTTAGAGAAGCCGAAACCGGTCTTATCTCAATTTTTGTCTGTTTGTGACGCTCCAGGAGGCATTTTACGCCGTCTTCTCCGAAAAAACGGGAGAACTGATTAAGATGAAACTTATTTCATGTATTCTCTACATTCCAGAGAAGGTTTATAAATGCTTGAAATAGCCCGCCGCCTCTTGAAAAGTAAATAACGAACATTTAAAAACCCACTTTTACGCAATATTACTAGCATTTTGATTCAGTTTTCAATGAATAACCTACTGGTAATAATCAGCTGTCTTTGTAGTTTGAATATTTAATAGAAATAAAAACTATCAGCTGTCAAATCAATATTAGTTAGTTTATATTGGTCATTGATTTTAAACCCTTTTCGAAATCATATACTATATTAAAACATGATTTTAACGTATATCTAATTATAATAATTGTATAAATGTTCTAATTTATTTAATTATAAAGTAATGCTAAATAATAAAGCTGGTAATCGATTTATTTTCTTTGTATTGATTATTTTAGGATTTCAGGTTTACATTTTGGTATGATATCTTTCTTCATTAAACTGAACCCTACAACCCGTACAAAGGACGGGCTTACTGCTAGTATATATATATATTATTAAATTAAATGAACTTGTGCTCCCTTTAAACATTTTATTTTTTACATAATACACGACACGTGTTTCGAATCTTAGTTCATTTTCACAGTGTACTTCAGTGTTTAAAGGGAGCACAAGTACATTTAATTTAATAATAACTATATTAGCTGCCCTTACTTGTGAATTACATAATCAAATATATATATACATATATGTATATATATATACATATATGTATATAATATATATACATATATGTATATATATATATATATATAATGTGAACACGATAACTCTTGGTAGCTCTTGGGTACATTTATGCTTAAAAATCATAGTTTATGTGTTTATTATGGCAGCTAACCTGCATACTCTTTTCCCATGTTAATCATACAGAGTTTAGGTAAACTCCTTTATTTGTGGACAGATGTTGATGAAACTTGGTTTAAATGGTCAAAATAAAAATTGTTTATGCTAGAGATGCCTACTTTCAATGTTCCTCACATCAGCAAACCTGATACTCTTTCCCATGTTAACCTTATGGAGAAAAGGCAAATAACTCTCATATTTATCGACAGATATTGATAAAACCTATCATATTTTATCATTATTATATTATTGATTTAGAAATTTGTTGAGTACGTAGGTCTGCTGTGACGGGGGTACTTATTATCTCAGTATAGTTTCAGTTTTTTATGACAGGCTAGATTTTTTTGTTTCGCAAGTTTTATCTCGTCAATGACATTTATATGTTAATAAACAGGAAGAGTCTTCTAGAGACTCAATATATGACAGACAGAAGTCATACTCAGTCAATAATAAACATTCCTATTCTAATTTATCAACTTTAAAGTTTTCTTAGGTAATCCTGTTTTGACTCGCTATTATTAATTTAATCCAACCATATAAATTCTGACACAAGTAATTTTGTCACTTTTTCTTTTTTAATTGGCTCACTTTATAACTAACTTTCTCTCTCATCTTTTCATCGTCATTGTTGTAGGTGTAAACCCAAAGTAAATGTCCATGAATAAACATCATTAATTCCTAAATCAATGATCAAATATATAGAATATACTTACACTAGTATAAATCATCAAAATTCAATGTAAATACGAAAGACTTAAAGTTGAAGCAGAAAAAAGAGACCAATTTATTTGCAGACAGGGTCATCTTTTCGAGAAAAAAAAACATTCAGTTTGAGACATTATAAAACGTATAAATCTTGTTAATGCAGTAATCTGGAACTGAAAATCCCACTATATCCTAAAATGTAATTTTATCACAAAATCCTAAACAACCGTCAAGTGGCAAAACAGGCGTGAGGAAGCAGAATGATGACCACGTGGTGGCGCTGCGGCCGGGTCGTTACTCACGGCTACAGCCAGAAGAGGTTATGATTTCCCTAAGGCTCCACGCACCAGCACTCCTGTTACAACGCTGCCACGTGGCGGCAGAATAATTTCCGCGTGGTGGCGCTGCGGCCGCGTCGTTACTCACGGCTACAGCTAGAAGAGGTTATGATCTCCCCAAGGCTCCACGCACCAGCACTCCTGTTACAACGCTGCCACGAGGCAGCAGAATAATGACCACGTGGTGGTGCTTAATGGCAACTGTATTTGTACACATTATCTCTTGTTTACGGATGACCTTAAGTTGTACAAGTCTATTGAAACTGCACAGGACTGGAGGGCTCATCACGATACTCTGCAGGCCTCTCAGTGGTGAATCGACAATAGAATGAATCTAAATCTGAAGAAGTGCGTAGCCTTTACTTTTTACGTGATGAAGGCACATACAGATTTGTGATACAGATTTGTGATTTTAATCTCCCTGACGTGAATTGGAGCCCTGTTGATCATTCCTTGCCTTGTTCTGCATCACGTTGTGTCCATGACGTTTCCACTTACTTGGGCTGTAAGCAATTAATAATGTACGGAATGTTAACGGCACCCTTTTGGACCTGGTCTTCTCTTCTCTTCCAGACTCCCATGTGCCCTGTGATTCTGATACGGTGATCGATATTGACCAACATCATCCAGCTTTGAATATTGTACTAACAGGTCCTGCATTGGAAGATTCTAGGCCTGTATATGTTCCTGACTTCAAAAGATGCAATCTCAACAATGTTTTTGACAGCGTCCAAGCCTTCTCGTATTTGTACTATGATGGCGATGTCAACAATGCATTCTCGATGTTGAAAAGATTCCCTGATCTGGAAAGATCAGGGATGTTGTATTGGCAAACACACCATCGAGACGAATTGGTTCTTATAAATTAATTATCGTGCTGGTTTACAAGTAATTTGAAAGGTCTTATTATTCAGAAGAAGATGCTGCATAGGAAGTACAAGGAGACACTTACTCGTCAAGATTTTTATAAGTTTGACCGCATCCGCAGGCTTTGTACCCAGACCAAAACATGCTTTAACTCATACCTCGATTACGTGGAAAATGTGGTTCCGAGCAACCCGAAAAGTTTCTGGAGTTTTGTTAATTCTATGAAGAGAGCGGGTCATTATCCTTCTAGAATGAGGTTCGGAGATAGGTTCACAACAAATCATTCCGATATGTGTAATTACTTTGCAGATTACTTCTCTTCAGTATTCATCACACCGGATGATAATTACAGGCCAGGAAATTGAACTTTAACGATTATGAATCACTTCCTTCCTGTGAGGTGACGCTTTAAGATGTGGAGGAGGCTCTCAGCAGACTGGATGAATCCAAAAGTAATGGGCCTGACTTGATACCTTATTTTGTATTGAAATATTGTAGTCCTGTTTTGGCTGGCCATTTGCATAAGCTGTTTAATAGGTCTTTTCAAACTGGTGTCTATCCTGATGTATTAAGGAATTGCTTTGTTATTCCAATACATAGATCCGGGCCCATAGATGATTTCTCAAATTACAGACCCATTGCACTGCAGCCGTGTCTGGCGAAAGTTTTTTAGAGACTTGTTTTGATGAAGGTAGGTCCTATGCTGCGAAAACAAATAACACCTTATCAGCATGGTTTTATGTCTGGCAAGTCAACGGCTACAAACCTGGTCGTGTTTCAGAGCTATGTCATGGAGGGAGCAAGTTAAATCCCTTAATCTGGATTTTGTTAAGGCTTTCGACCAAGTGTGTCATCCGCACCTTATTGACAAGCTCTACGCCTTTGGAGTTACTGGAGCACTTCTTAATTGGTTTTCCAGCTACCTGACTAATCGGCTACTATATGTGAGGTTGCCTCAGCAATATCCAATGCGATCATAGCAACTTCAAGGGTATCACAGGGGTCACTTCTGGGTCCCACACTGTTCCTCGTCTTTATCAACGACATTGGCAACTGTATTCATACATATTATCTCTTGTTTGTGGATGACTGACCATAGGTTGGTTGGTAAAAGAAGTTGTTCGACTTAAGAATATATTTCAAGTTGGTTTCAACGCTGAATAATTCTGAAATTTGTGATTATAACATGAGATTAAATTGTTTTTTCAACCTCATTACATTGATGACTCTAACTGATTATACAAAACTCATTTCGGTCCAATTTATGATTAAGTTCTGTTTGAAATTGAATTTAGAAAAAGATTCAACAGTTAACCATGGGTGTTAATAATGATAATAATAATGATAATGATAATAAATATGAATATGTAAAAAAGAAACTTAGGTATTGATTGTTTACAAGTCAGGAGAAAAACGTGTTTTTATAAATGAAAAAGAGAATAAACGTAAGAGATTGAAAAATAAAGCTAGAAGATTGTGATGTAAAAGCCTGTGAATTTCCTTAATACTACAATGGAATAAAATTAAAATTGTTATTCACAAAACCATGGGAAATTTCCTAAATATGTATACAACTTCGAATGCTTTGAATACGATGCAAAGCAGCATCGTGGAATATAAGAAATGTCCGGTACAAAAGTTGGCGTAAGAAATTTCATACGATACTCCTAAAACTCCACCCGAGACAGCCTCGTGTGACAGCGCGATGTAACAATGATGTAATGATGATTGTGGATGGCCTCTTTTTTCGTTCATTTGGTGAGTCTTACTTAACCAATAATATACAAGTACAGATATATCTGGTAACGGCCTGAATTAGCTAAAAATAAGTAATATGAGATGTTACAAAAATAATCTCAAAAACACCCCAAAGACAATTACTGTTAAAACTTGGTTTACACCAGACCTTGAAAGTATTAAAAATACGGTCAAAGAGTTTGAATTAAAAATTAATTTACGTAAAATTGTGAACCACTAAGTTAGGCTTCAATGAAGTTCATATCCTCTATGTTTTTTCTGTCTCTGTATATAAGAGTACGGATTCTTGCCAATCATCGTCTTTATCATACTTAACAAGATGTTGTGTGATTAAAATATGTTAATTTTATAGTAAAATTTATAAATACAATTTTATAATTGTAAGAATAATGACGTTGGTCTAAATTTTTTGAATACTTCAGCAATACATATTGCTGAGATGATTATTCTATGAATAATCATTAGGGCCTAAGTAGAATATGTTTCTCAACAAAGATGGTTACTTGAAGCGTTTCAAAGAGGATTAATTAGGTAGTCTCTCTCTGTGCACCACTTCCACTTGCCATCATTTGCCATCGTCCGCGCCGTCTGCCCCCAGCTACATTTTAATATTTTATTATCGTTGAGGACACTCAAACAGTATATTTACTGTACTTATGTCTAAACGGAAGTACAGTATGTTTTTGACAATGTAAGGAGAAAAGCTGTTATTTCTACATTTATTGGTTACTTTATAAAATAGCAAAAATATATACTGTAATTTGATCAAATGTTTGCGAAATCCTTTATATATGTCCCCTTAAAATCATATATATATATATATATATATATATATATATATATATGTATATATATATGTATATATACGTATACTGATGTAAAATAAATAAATATATATATATATATAAATAATTTATTTATCGTTCACTTATTAGGGCTACTAATATAATTATGAAATAAATAATGCCAGAGCAAGGTTAAATGAACACTGTGACCATGGGTTAGTCCCCGAAACACGTGTCAGAATAATAAAAATGAAAATAAAAGGGTACTCTGGTATTATTTATTTCATATATATATTTGCACACCTCTGGGTAGTAGATTATTCATTCTATATTTTGGTATACATTTCATTGTTTTCTCTCTGGGAGGAAGCTAAGTTCCTAGAAGAGCTAAATAGGCATGCGGGATTTTAGGTCTTACTGAAATACTGTTCTTTTTTAATCCGGTAGAATTCTTTTGATTTGAAAATTTCAATTTTAAAACAACTACAATTTACTGATTCGGTATAGGTCATATTTAAAAGCTTATAATTATACAAGGTAATCAAAGGCTGTATAACTCCTACAGAGTAGTTGGTTGTTTGAGACTTATATTCTGTATTCCGATCATCATTCGACTGATTCTTTATGCCAAGTGTCTTATTCTGTATTAGGATAAGAGCAAAGTTTATATAGACATCTACTAGTCAAACATTGCATAACACCATAATTGGTCGAGTCGTTTATTTTAGGTTTAAAAGTAACTATATTACTTTAAATATATTAAGGTCTTTTGACATTTATTGTTTAAACTCTTCTCCAACTAGGCTCCAGGCTTGCCTGGATAATATAGCTATCAATATATAAATTGACTGTTTAGAGGTATTATTATTAAAACAAAGTCTAATATCTGATCATGCCGATCATGGAAATGAACCCTCTTTAGAAAAAACTAGGTTAGATAACCAATCATATATGAAACGCTTGATCTCTGAGGAGAGGTTAAGTAACCTTAAAGAATGTTTAGAAAATAATGACTGGTACAAATTGTATAGTAGTAAGGATGCTAGTGTTGCTGCAAAAATATTTTTAAATGATTTGACCATGTTTTTTAATATCTATTGCCCTAAAAAGTGTGTCAAAAGTAAACAAAAAAAATCTGTAGGTGTAAGCTGGTTCACTCTTGAATTGGGTATTATGCGAGATCAATTGTTATTGTTATATGACATCTGGAAGTACACACAAAATCCCAATGACAAAGAATCTTTCAAATCCTTTAAAAAACAGTACAACCAGGCTATCTCTGAAGCTAATAAACCAGCTAATGGCAGCTATATTGTTAAATCGACCAACCACTGCAAAGCTGCATGGGCAGTTGCAAAGAATGAATGTAAACTTAGTGTAGATAATGAATGATGTCTTGAACAACTTTTTTGTAAATGTTTCAGTTGTAAATGTCACTGTTGGTATCCATTCAAATGTCAATCATGTTAATACAACCTACTCTGATCTCTTGGATAAATGTAGACATAAACTATCAACTAGGCCTAATATATTTAAATGGAAACTTGTAGATGAAAAAATAATAGAATCTGTTTTATGTAAAATGTCTAACTCCCGTAGCGAAGATCTATATGGGCTATCTAATTATGTTTTTAAGCAATTAATAAGTGTCATTCTACAGCCCTTGACCTATCTTGTCAATTTGATCATTGTTCAGGGTTGTTTCCCTGACTGTCTTAAAGAAACTAAAGTTACCCCTATTTTTAAAAAGGGTGATAAAAACAAATGTGAAAACTATACACCAACTGCAATTGTTTCTGTTGTTAATAAAATAATAGAATCTTGTCTTGTTAACCAGCTTTATGAATACTTTATGTCTAATAATTTGTTGTACAAATATCAGTTTGGATTTAGACCAAACCACTCGACTGAGGGTGCTGTTGAAACCATTGTAAATTATATTCTGAATTGTTTTGAAGATAATCAAATGGTATGTTCTAGTCTCTTAGATTTAAGCAAAGCATTTGATACAGTATCTCATGAAATTCTATGTGATAAACTTAAATTTTATGGAGTCTCAAAATCGAGCTTAAACTTATTTGCAAGTTACCTTAGTGATAGAAAACATCTTGTAAGTGTAGGTAATAGTTTTTCAGATTATGCAGATATTTGTGCCGGAGTGCCACAGGGCTCTGTACTTGGCCCTTTTCTTTTTTTAGTCTTTATCAATGACATAATGTTTCTGCTTTATCTGCACTTCATGCGGATGACACTACGCTTACACACTCTGGGACCATGTAATTTTTTTGTATTTAGGTACCCAGAGGACAATACAATAATCGTTAAAATCTATTGGTTATGGTGACCTACGGTAGTAAAAATTAACCATGAGACCTACGGTAATAGCTTCTTCCATATGGGAAAATCTTTAACATGTTAAAGGTCCAAATTTGGTATCTCTCCCCTATTATATGAAACTACAATTCTTGAGTTTCAGATGATATAATATATATATATATATATATATATATATATTTATATTTATGTGTGTGTGTGTGTGTGTGTGTGTGTGTGTGTGTCTGATAACTCTCGTAAAAATGGTCCGATCGAGACCAAATTTAGTAGAGACGTGTATTCATACAAATGCTCGGACGATTTCGTAAATCAGACATATCGGTCAATGGGAACGGGTAGTTTGGGGGGTTTTGTACCCAAAAATGGGTACAACGTTTTTCACATGTAATTTTTAAGAATTTATAATTTTATATTTCACCATTGGAATCAGCTTAAAAAACTACACAGTTAAGTTCCTAAAGTTTTTCTCTATCCCCAACGGTTACGGAGATATTAAAAATCTAAACACAGTATGTTGTATTGTTGGGCTCCAATGTTACTTATGGAGGATAGGGAAAAATTAATATTTCCCATATTAATCAATATTTTTGGATAAAACTTGATATTTAGCTTCATGTGGTTGAGGTCTATCCATTTATGCTTAAAAATCATAGTTTATGTGTTTATCATGGCAGCAAATTAATTCCCATATTAAATTTTCCCATATTAGGCAAACTCCTTTATTTATGGACAGATGTTGATATAAATGCTCAAAAAATTGATTGTTTACGCTAGAAACACCTACTTTCAGCGTTCCTCACAGCAGCAAACCTGCATACTCTTTCCCATGTTAATCTATGGAGAGTAGGCAAATAATACTCATATATATTGACAGATAACGATCAAACTAGTCATATATTATTATTATTATGTTATTGATTTGGAAATTCGCTGAGTGCGCAGGTCTGCTGCGACGGGGGTATTTATAATTTACTAGCCAAAGTACCCGCTCTTCACACGGATAAAAAAGGCTGAGACGTGTAGTACTGATACATTTAAAGTGTTAATTATTTTCTTATTGTTTACAAAATGAAAATACATGAGTGTCTATAACATGACAAAGTAACACCTGTTAAGGAATATTGGGAAAGGATAATTATTTAAGTAATAGAGACAGACGTTGAGAGAAAACTTTAAATCCATGATTCCACTATTCGGATCTAATAATTCAAGTAGTTCATGGGGCGTACCCCAAGGCATTTTAAGGTAATCGATATGCCTATGAGTTGCATGAGTTTGAGACCATCCTTTGTGTAAAATTTCAAACAGGTCGGTTCATTATTTTTTGCGTTTACTTGCCACAGCAAAACCACAAACAAACCAACAAGCAAACACACAGAAACTACCTCTTCTTTATAATAGTGTATATTGTAAAACATCTGTTTTTCTTAAATAAATAGTAATGTCTTTGCAAAGAGGAAAACGTATGGCATACTACATTTTATAACAATGGTCATATTATATCATAAAAAGTCAACATTATTTAATATTATTAACATTTTAAAAAGTTATATAAAATAGCAGTCTGGTCTCTAGGCCTGATGTATCAATGTAACACAGTATCCCTTTAACAGAAACTAGCTGACCCGGCGAACCTCTGAACGTAACGCCTGACAGTAAATACGTGTTAACTATCTTTAAGATTGGCCATGTCCAGAAGTCAATTAGCATTGCGGCTTCGTTGTAAAAGCTTTAAATATACAACAGCTGATTATTATAATAAACTCAATATGTAGAAACATTGTAATTATTTTTTATCTGTCAAACATATAAACACGTGACTTTTAATCATAAAGAAAAAAAAGAAATATAAATATAGTACATAATTCCCAAAACCCATAAACTATTAACGTGGCGAACAATGTTGTTCATTTTGTATAGCACATATTTACTTCACAGTTTTACATTAATGAACGATTCAGATGGCATTGGATAGTAAAGCATATTGCTTTCGGACAGTAAACAAACAGCTGGTTAAAGAAATCAAATGTTTTGATTGTAGATAATTTGTAAACAAACTTATTCCCAATAAGATTAATATTAGAAATTTAAAACGCTATAAAATGGAAACTAACTGAATTTAGCAGAGACGAATCCAAAAAATCAAAGATCATTAAAATCGGTCCAGCCGTTCTCGAGTTATAATGCGTGTAACTAACACGACTTTGTTTTATATATTTAGATGTAAAATCTGTCGTAATAGCTCTTGCATTTTACTCTTAGGTATTATTAGTATGCCGGTCACAATGAGTTAACCAATTATAATGAGTTCACCAATTAGCCTGATATCGAATAGTTTATACTAGAAAAACAAATTAAAAATTAATTTGAAATATATTACAACTTAAATGGTATAAGTATTGACTAAACTAATATTTTGTGATTTCATCCAATTTACAGGTTCCTTGGAAAGAGGACATGAAATTGGTACATTAAAGTACTCTTCAACTACTAATACGGCTTCTTTAAAACAAATTTTCTCATAGAGCACGTTTGTTTCAGCTACTAACTATTGTGGTGGAAGCTTTAACTGAAGTAAACGGAGAAGCATTTATTAAACTCACCCAAAGCAAAGGTGTTTCATTAAATTTTTCATTCGGTCATCTATAACGGAATTTAATCAAGTAAACCGCATAACCTTTAGGAATCTATGGTATGAAGCGATACTAGTTTAACAAATTTTGCCAATTATTTTTGATTATCGTGATATTTTTACATGATGGAGGTGCAAGACCCTGGCTCTAAATTGGAATGACATAGTTATCACGAATAACAAATTAATTTTATAGTGTACTTTTTTCTCAAAACGGAGCCCCCTAACTTGCTTACTTGAGAAAAAGAATTGTGGAAGAATAATCATAAATTCTCCAACATATTTTCTTTAATATTAAATATTAATATGACAATCTAAGTGCGTCCATGTATTTCGTAAAAAACCGCTTGATGGCTTTTACCTTCCACCCATGTTGTAAAGTGAAAACTAATCATATCCATTAGAGCATTTCTATTTAAAATATTTTATTTAAATATAGATGACTTATCTATACATATCTGAAGTTTTAAGACATAATGTCAAGGATATTAATGAATGCAATAATTTTAATTTATTATACACATATTATGCCTATATCCTAATTTATAATTTTAATAAATAAGACTGTAAAATGTATTCCATGAGTACTGCATGGTATATTTGATGATATGTGGAACAGAGGTCTGTAATTATGGTTCAAGTTTACAGAACTTCAGGCACGAGTGTTGTACAGCAGCTTTATTGCGCAAGTTTTTCCCCCATTCAAAAAGAGTACAACACTGAGTGTTGGACTGTATTACACTATCGTTGAACTGTTAATGGGACTTTTAGTATTGAAGTTGGCACGGCGTTGTCTGCAGCTGTAGGAGCTCGTGAGTAGTTGACACGTGACCAGTAACCTAATTTCCTGCATAAGTCGGCGTTTACAAGGCGTTGTCTGCAACTGTAGGAGCTCGTGAGTAATTGACACGTGACCAGTAACCTAATTTCCTGCATAAGTCGGCGTTTACAAGGCGTTGTCTGCAACTGTAGGAGCTCGTGAGTATTTGACACGTGACCAGTAACCTAATTTCCTGCATAAGTCGGCGTTTACAAGGCGTTGTCTTGCAACTGTAGGAGCTCGTGAGTAGTTGACACGTGTCCAGTAACTTAATGCCCTGCATAAGTCGGCGTTTACAAGGCGTTGTCTGCAACTGTAGGAGCTCGTGAGTAGTTGACACGTGACCAGTAACCTAATGCCCTGCACACGTCGACGTTGATATGGCGTGTCTGATCTTGTTGCATTGACCTTCATGCATCGTTTACGACCGTTAGAGAGCTTCAATCTGGTTCCAATTGGCCATGACTCGCCCTTGACGGCGGAAGTGCTCAAAGCGCCGCTACAGATGTGCTGGACCACACTTCCTCATTCCAGCGGCTATTTATATAATACCATCTGTTCGTTATCTCGAAAACAGACGTTCCTTAATTTTCTTACATGAAGGCTAGGTATAGATCTATTAAAAATTTTAGTATGTATACTAGTGGCATGTACAACAGGGTTTTCAATATAATAGATTTACTTTCACAAACTTTTTTTTACAATGTAGTTATTTTATAGTGTATATCAATATTCAAAAGCTATATAGTTATATTTTTAATGACATACGATTTTTAAATAAATAGATTTCAGAATTTCCTAATAATTAAAATGTTATACATTTTTTGTGGTTTTTAAAAAACACCATAATTAACGTTTTATCTGATTCCGCTACTCACACTATATTTGGGAACATCCCTGATCTGTGAAAACGACTTTTAGTTTTTCTAAACAGTTTTTAATTTTGGCTGTTCATAAAAATAACAAAAATCATTTATATTTTACGAGTTTGTTTCATTTTATTTGCAGTTTGAGAAAAAATATAGCTCACCACACAGCCCAAAATTGGTTTTTACATACACTCGCACATTTAACAGCCTCAGTTGTTGATCTTTTGCTCGTATCAAAAACGCCATTTTGGTCCTAGTGATGAAATATACTATTGATATTTTTCAATAGTCAAATAATAAAATCAACGTTCATCAATAACTGCTCTATTATTATTGTTCTAATTAATTTCTCATTTATTTTTTACATTTCGCACACAAAATTTGTCCTGCCGGTCTTTAAAAGTAATTTGAATACTCAACCCTTAAGGCCTATATATATATATATATATATATATATATATATATATATATATATATATATATATATATATATATACAGGGTGTTCATTAAAGTTGGGGACAAACTTCGAGGGGTGATAGTACTTATCAAAATATACAAAAAAATTCCCATAAACATATGTCGAAAAATCCTTCGTTTAGCCGCTAGCCGCCATTTTGTATTTTATACAAAAAACTTATATATAAAGAACTATTTAATATTCAGAAACCAAACTTTGCACAGATATTTATTGGCCAAAGAGAAAAATATTCTCAAAGTATCATTGAGTTTGCTTTTATATTTTCAAAATGGCGGAGGTTCTTAAAGTTAATAGTTTTTTGTTATTTTAATTAAAATATTTTTAACCGCCGTAATGTTAAAAATATAAAAGCAAACTTAATTAAAATTTGAGAATATTAATTTTTTTAGCCATTAAATATGTGTGCGAAGTTTGGTTTCTGTATCTTAAATAATTATTTATATATAACGTTTTTTGTATAAAATACAAAATGGCGGCTAGCGGCTAAACGAAGGATTTTCGACATATGTTTATTAGAATTTTTTTGTTCATTTTGATGAGTACTATCACCTCTTGAAGTTGGTCCCCAACTTTAATGAACACCCTGTATATATATATGTGTGTGTGTGTGAACACGATAACTCTCGTAAAAATGGTCCGATCGCGACTGAATTTGGTAGAGACGTGTATTCCTACATTTGCTCGGACGACTTCGTAAACCAGACATATCGGTCAATCGAAACGGGTAGTTTGGGGTGTTTTGTACACAAAAATCGGGTTTTTGCGTTGATGTTATTTATATATATATATATATATATTTATTTATTTATTTATTTATATATATATATATGTATGTATGTATGTATACATTTTAACGAATATTGTTTTGGTCTCTGGGCATCTAAAGACGAAAAAATAACAAGGTCCCGGGCTTAAGACTTGAGTCCTACGGTAGTAGCTACTTCCATATGGAAAATTTGCTAAAATCAATTTTTGTCTGGCAAATTTCCAGCACTCCCCCCCCCACAATTTTACAACTAGTAAAAAATTTGATGAACATGAGGGATTATAGGCCTATCGTTACTATTACTATTACTGTAGTTACTCCTATTACATGCAAGACCTTGATGTTAACAACACTGTTTATAATTAGATGAACATGAGGGATTATAGGCCTATCGTTACTATTACTATTACTGTAGTTACTCCTATTACATGCAAGACCTTGATGTTAACAACACTGTTTATAATTTTCTTCAAATCTGATTAAATATGACCATTAGATTCTCAATAGCCAGTAACACAAAAATTTTTGTTTGAAATTACTTCAGTGAGAGACCACATATCGCATCACGTAACAATTGAGCGTGGTGAGTACATCGCATCAGATCATAGTGGAGATAACATGAAATGCGCATTGATTATTTTACTGCTTTAGGTCTTAAGTCTATGTTGTTCATTATTGGTTACCCTATTCAGCAATCAGCAACTAACTATCATTAAATGTTTGGTGCGAGTAAACCGTATGAAATTGAAACAGAAGGATTTTGAAAAGGCGACATAACTACCTTAGGCCTACTGCACTACTTTTGAAAAAAGATTTTATAATTATAAAATCTTTTTCTAATATAAATCTGTATCTGTAATATAATCTGTATCTAATATAATATGTAATTACATATTATATTAGATACAATTAAACCTATAACTTTATTGTATTCCATTTTTAAAATTACTTTGACAAATTTTATTTTAACATTATAAATAGTTTTTCGGAAAAGGTTATAGAAATGTCTTTTTTGTTTGAACGCATTCTAAAAGCTGAGTGATTGAGGACTCTGAGAAAGCGTTTGAAGTGGTTTGTAACAAAACAAATTTTCCAAGAAAGAGTCAAGCTTTCGTGAAATGAGTTTTGTTCGAACAGAATAAAATTTAGAGGGTCAAAGGTTACCCAATACAGTTAAATTCTTCCTTGTGAATCTTATAGATTTGAAGGTATTTCCAAGATGTCCTAGAGAAGCAGTTATAATAATAAATATTTGATAAAAATATTTTAATATTATTATCATGTAAAGATTTTGAACATGAAAAAGTATTAAAATCAACTTTTGAGTATAGTTGCCAACCAAATTAACAGAATTGAACATTTTTTACTCTGTAATTTATTTGTATATTTTATGTACTATCTGATTACGATTGAGGAACGTGACGGGCTAAAGGGGTAACAAAAACACAGCGGGAGTTTACTTATGTTAAATGTTGTAATTTAGGTATATACTATAACAGAATAATTTTTGTAGGTGAAAATTTTAGCTGAAAGTATACCGATAACCTATAAACCATCTATTTACACAAAAGAATACTACTCCTAAAATAGTTACTAAATTTAATCTCTTATCGATAAGAACCTTGTTTAGAACTACTGGTCTATCTGGTCTGGTAATTGCTAAAATAACATTATTTATTTACTTTTTTCGGTCTTCTTATCGTTACTATTACTATTACTGTAGTTACTCCTATTACATGCAAGACCTTGATGTTAACAACACTGTTTATAATTAGATGAACATGAGGGATTATAGGCCTATCGTTACTATTACTATTACTGTAGTTACTCCTATTACATGCAAGACCTTGATGTTAACAACACTGTTTATAATTAGATGAACATGAGGGATTATAGGCCTATCGTTACTATTACTATTACTGTAGTTACTCCTATTACATGCAAGACCTTGATGTTAACAACACTGTTTATAATTAGATGAACATGAGGGATTATAGGCCTATCGTTACTATTACTATTACTGTAGTTACTCCTATTACATGCAAGACCTTGATGTTAACAACACTGTTTATAATTAGATGAACATGAGGGATTATAGGCCTATCGTTACTATTACTATTACTATTACTGTAGTTACTCCTATTACATGCAAGACCTTGATGTTAACCACACTGTTTATAATTAGATGAACATGAGGGATTATAGGCCTATCGTTACTATTACTATTACTGTAGTTACTCCTATTACATGCAAGACCTTGATGTTAACAACACTGTTTATAATTAGATGAACATGAGGGATTATAGGCCTATCGTTACTATTACTATTACTGTAGTTACTCCTATTACATGCAAGACCTTGATGTTAACAACACTGTTTATAATTAGATGAACATGAGGGATTATAGGCCTATCGTTACTATTACTATTACTGTAGTTACTCCTATTACATGCAAGACCTTGATGTTAACAACACTGTTTATAATTAGATGAACATGAGGGATTATAGGCCTATCGTTACTATTACTATTACTGTAGTTACTCCTATTACATGCAAGACCTTGATGTTAACAACACTGTTTATAATTAGATGAACATGAGGGATTATAGGCCTATCGTTACTATTACTATTACTGTAGTTACTCCTATTACATGCAAGACCTTGATGTTAACAACACTGTTTATAATTAGATGAACATGAGGGATTATAGGCCTATCGTTACTATTACTATTACTGTAGTTACTCCTATTACATGCAAGACCTTGATGTTAACAACACTGTTTATAATTAGATGAACATGAGGGATTATAGGCCTATCGTTACTATTACTATTACTGTAGTTACTCCTATTACATGCAAGACCTTGATGTTAACAACACTGTTTATAATTAGATGAACATGAGGGATTATAGGCCTATCGTTACTATTACTATTACTGTAGTTACTCCTATTACATGCAAGACCTTGATGTTAACAACACTGTTTATAATTAGATGAACATGAGGGATTATAGGCCTATCGTTACTATTACTATTACTGTAGTTACTCCTATTACATGCAAGACCTTGATGTTAACAACACTGTTTATAATTAGATGAACATGAGGGATTATAGGCCTATCGTTACTATTACTATTACTGTAGTTACTCCTATTACATGCAAGACCTTGATGTTAACAACACTGTTTATAATTAGATGAACATGAGGGATTATAGGCCTATCGTTACTATTACTATTACTGTAGTTACTCCTATTACATGCAAGACCTTGATGTTAACAACACTGTTTATAATTAGATGAACATGAGGGATTATAGGCCTATCGTTACTATTACTATTACTGTAGTTACTCCTATTACATGCAAGACCTTGATGTTAACAACACTGTTTATAATTAGATGAACATGAGGGATTATAGGCCTATCGTTACTATTACTATTACTGTAGTTACTCCTATTACATGCAAGACCTTGATGTTAACAACACTGTTTATAATTAGATGAACATGAGGGATTATAGGCCTATCGTTACTATTACTATTACTGTAGTTACTCCTATTACATGCAAGACCTTGATGTTAACAACACTGTTTATAATTAGATGAACATGAGGGATTATAGGCCTATCGTTACTATTACTATTACTGTAGTTACTCCTATTACATGCAAGACCTTGATGTTAACAACACTGTTTATAATTAGATGAACATGAGGGATTATAGGCCTATCGTTACTATTACTATTACTGTAGTTACTCCTATTACATGCAAGACCTTGATGTTAACAACACTGTTTATAATTAGATGAACATGAGGGATTATAGGCCTATCGTTACTATTACTATTACTGTAGTTACTCCTATTACATGCAAGACCTTGATGTTAACAACACTGTTTATAATTAGATGAACATGAGGGATTATAGGCCTATCGTTACTATTACTATTACTGTAGTTACTCCTATTACATGCAAGACCTTGATGTTAACAACACTGTTTATAATTAGATGAACATGAGGGATTATAGGCCTATCGTTACTATTACTATTACTGTAGTTACTCCTATTACATGCAAGACCTTGATGTTAACAACACTGTTTATAATTAGATGAACATGAGGGATTATAGGCCTATCGTTACTATTACTATTACTGTAGTTACTCCTATTACATGCAAGACCTTGATGTTAACAACACTGTTTATAATTAGATGAACATGAGGGATTATAGGCCTATCGTTACTATTACTATTACTGTAGTTACTCCTATTACATGCAAGACCTTGATGTTAACAACACTGTTTATAATTAGATGAACATGAGGGATTATAGGCCTATCGTTACTATTACTATTACTGTAGTTACTCCTATTACATGCAAGACCTTGATGTTAACAACACTGTTTATAATTAGATGAACATGAGGGATTATAGGCCTATCGTTACTATTACTATTACTGTAGTTACTCCTATTACATGCAAGACCTTGATGTTAACAACACTGTTTATAATTAGATGAACATGAGGGATTATAGGCCTATCGTTACTATTACTATTACTGTAGTTACTCCTATTACATGCAAGACCTTGATGTTAACAACACTGTTTATAATTAGATGAACATGAGGGATTATAGGCCTATCGTTACTATTACTATTACTATTACTGTAGTTACTCCTATTACATGCAAGACCTTGATGTTAACAACACTGTTTATAATTAGATGAACATGAGGGATTATAGGCCTATCGTTACTATTACTATTACTGTAGTTACTCCTATTACATGCAAGACCTTGATGTTAACAACACTGTTTATAATTAGATGAACATGAGGGATTATAGGCCTATCGTTACTATTACTATTACTGTAGTTACTCCTATTACATGCAAGACCTTGATGTTAACAACACTGTTTATAATTTTCTTCAAATCTGATTAAATATGACCATTAGATTCTCAATAGCCAGTAACACAAAAATTTTTATTTGAAATTACTTCAGTGAGAGACCACATATCGCATCACGTAACAGTTGAGCGTGGTGAGTAAGACATCACTTAACTTCGCATCAGATCATAGTGGAGATAACATGAAATGCGCATTGATTATTTTACTGCTTTAGGTCTTAAGTCTATGTTGTTCATTATTGGTTACCCTGTTCAGCAATCAGCAACTAACTATCATTAAATGTTTGGTGCGAGTAAACCGTATAAAATTGAAATAGAAGGATTTTGAAAAGGCGACATAACTACCTTAGGCCTACTGCACAACTTTTTAAAAAAGATTTTATAATTACATATTATATTAGATACAATTAAACCTATAACTTTATTGTATTCCATTTTTAAAATTACTTTGACAAATTTTATTTTAACATTATAAATAGTTTTTCGGAAAAGGTTATAGAAATGTCTTTTTTGTTTGAACGCATTCTAAAAGCTGAGTGATTGAGGACTCTGAGAAAGCGTTTGAAGTGGTTTGTAACAAAACAAATTTTCCAAGAAAGAGTCAAGCTTTCGTGAAATGAGTTTTGTTCGAACAGAATAAAATTTAGAGGGTCAAAGGTTACCCAATACAGTTAAATTCTTCCTTGTGAATCTTATAGATTTGAAGGTATTTCCAAGATGTCCTAGAGAAGCAGTTATAATAATAAATATTTGATAAAAATATTTTAATATTATTATCATGTAAAGATTTTGAACATGAAAAAGTATTAAAATCAACTTTTGAGTATAGTTGCCAACCAAATTAACAGAATTGAACATGTTTTACTCTGTAATTTATTTGTATATTTTATGTACTATCTGATTACGATTGAGGAACGTGACGGGCTAAAGGGGTAACAAAAACACAGCGGGAGTTTACTTATGTTAAATGTTGTAATTTAGGTATATACTATAACAGAATAATTTTTGTAGGTGAAAATTTTAGCTGAAAGTATACCGATAACCTATAAACCATCTATTTACACAAAAGAATACTACTCCTAAAATAGTTACTAAATTTAATCTCTTATCGATAAGAACCTTGTTTAGAACTACTGGTCTATCTGGTCTGGTAATTGCTAAAATAACATTATTTATTTACTTTTTTCGGTCTTCTTTACTTTTCTCACTTATTTTTATACAGTCCGTGTTTAATATTTCTTTATAGTCCAAAAGATTAGCGCAAGGCTGGTCTCTCCTCGTCTATGAAAATAGTAACGTGACCATAATTGACACGTCAGGTCGTGAAATAGCTGGTAAAATTTAAGAAATGATTTTTGAGCATTTGATGAGCTAATGATTGAAGGTAATTTTTTCGATACATTCGCTAAGGTTGAATAAATTGAAAATGTATACTGTATTGCTTATAAACTACTATAAAAAGAAGACACGTGACCCAAAGTAGTTGAATAAAAATTACATTTTCAAAACTACAACGAATTTTGTTGATTTCCTGTTTGTGAACAAAATAACCCTTGCATTTAGCTGTGTAATCCACGGAAAGCAAAGTTTGTGTCTGGCTTCAAGTATTTAAAGCTAGTGGGAAGTGTCAGCTGAATCAACAACTTAAGCAAAGCTTTCAAATCATGACCTTCTTCGTAAGTGGTTTCCACCTAAACATTCAGAGTGTTGGGTTAGCGCGGAAGTTCTTAAATATCACAAGGAAACCAATTGTTCAAATTGATAATCCTGCAGAATTTAACCCACAGTTATAGCACACTTAGTCCAAACATAATTATACTATGAAAATAAACATAATTTGAATGTTTCACTCTTATTTAGATGAACGTAAATTTTTATTTTGAATTATTTTGAACTCTATTTTGGTGCAAAGGTAAAACGTAATTTAAGGTACAGGAGGGACGAAAAAGCTTATGGATAAAAGTTTTAGAAGGAAGAATATGTGTTTGAAAAGTACTTTATGTTTTCTCAGAGACCTTTCTCTCCGGTCAACAAAGCTCAAAACCCTCGCTCGTATGATCCCCAGTTTGGGTGACTTAGTACTCATAATGTTTAGAGGACTTCATTGAAACTACACACTGACCACTGAGAGAAAATCAATAACTGGAATTTAATGAATAGGTTTTATAAAAACATTGGTTGATTTTGTATGTGAATAAATATTATGTGAGAAAGGAATTACAACATAATTATGAGATTGTCCATGACAGAAATGATTAGAATATTATAAGTATAGCTCCTTGTTGTTAGGTAAGAGATATTCTTTACGTTTATAACTTAACGATTATCACCAAAGTCTAGAAGTTATCTAAAATTTCATAAAATAAACTGCAGATTAGTAATAAATAAATACAAAGTAAAATTCAAATTACTAAATAAATACAAAGACGTTAATCATTACCAGCTAAAGGTAATGCACTTTTCTATATACTGTTCCCTCAGGGATAGTCGGCTTTCGACTACACAGGAGGCCTCCTTCCTTTCGGGGGGCTGATGACCCCGGGGTACATGAGCCAAGCTGTGGACTCTACTCACATTTCTTCTTAGAGCTAGGGTCTTTCTTCCTTTCTTTCAGGTTCCTCGATATCTTTGTTTTTTCTGGGCTACACTTAGCCTCCTCTTCCTTCTTCCGACCCCAAATGTGTCTAATAGTGTCATTTCCTCCTTCTTTTCGACCGTCGCGCACTGGAGACCTCTCGGAGTTCCCTTTTTGTTTTGCAGGGGCTGATCTGTGCCTCGCATTGCCGATGGGTGTCTTCGATGTTTCCTCAGAGGCCAGCCACTTCGGTCCCCAGGGAATTCCCCCACTTCCTTAGTCAGGGAATGTGGTATGGATACAGAGGTCGGTTCAACGGCTAACCGTCAGGTTCCGGTGCTGAGTAAACGGAGATCTGGCCCCGGGGAACTGGGGTAGGGGCTTTGCCTCCAAAAGTATACTCGTTCCTGGCTATTCCGGGCCACCCCTTGCCGCTGTAGTATCTCAAATATGACGTGTCCACAATCCCCTTTAAACACGATTGAGAAAATGGAGTGAGCCGCCTTCAGGTGGAGCTCTATGATACTGAGTCTCCAACATCGACCAAGACGCCAGGGATGCCGATTGTGGAATTAAAACCTCCCCTCCAACGGCACCGTTCAGGGCGGTAAGTGATGCCGGATCAGGCACAGAGAACCTTAGGTTAGGTTGACCTGGTGATGGAGACATCGGATACATCTCTAGGTCACATCGAGGGAATCCCTCCCTGAAGAAGTCCTCTTCGTGCGGCGTTCGAAGTGCAAACGCTTCTGCAGCAGTAGGACGACGCAAACGAGGAGGAGGCATCCATGTTGAAGAACATGTCTTTTGTCTGTTCTTTTGAAGGAGATGACAAAAGCCCTTCTGGTTCACAGGAATTTGAAAAGGAGATCAAGGATGGCATTCCAAAACTCCAGGATTTTCTTGGTGAAATCACAGAGTATTGGAAGACTGCAGGCGGTGAGGCAGGAACGCAACGTCAGCAACAGAGTCCTCTCTGGCCCACCACAAGTACAAGCTCATCTGTCTGAGTCTCAGACCCAGGCCAGGAAGCGAACTAAACGACAGAGGGATTCCTCGTGGGACTGCCCTGACCTGACGGATTTGGAGGCGGTGCCGAGAAGGACTTCTGCGACCTCGCAGACCAGTCTCATTCCGGTCGCTGATTCCGCTCCTCTCAAAGACCTCGTGAATCCCAACGCGTCATCCTCCTGTGGTTGAAACCCCGTCAACACCATTGGAGGAGTGGGGGAGACGGCTAACGAAAAAGGAGAAGAGACAGCTGAAACGTGCCGTGAGAGCCCTGAAGAAAATTCCAGCGAAAGGGAAGCAGGCTAAAGTCTCTAAGCCGTCTAGGAAGGCCCGTGGATAGCCTGTCAGGAAGCCTGGCCGACCTAGGCCCAAAACGCCAAGGGCTGAGAGGGCGATTTTGATGAAGCCCTTAAGGGGGTGATCTTTCGCCAAGGTACTGGGCTAGATTAAATCTCAGGTCAAGCCGGAGGAGACGGATACCGTTATCAAGTCTATCCGACGAACACAGAATGGGGATCTTCTCCTAGAACTCGGGAAGGCAAAAGACAGGGTCGGGTTTGCCACTTCTCTTATGTCTGCCCTTGGGACTTATTCGTGCCCAGAGTTGCCGGGAGAGACTGGAGGGCTGAAGGTCTGGTTGACCAAACCGAACCAGAGTCAGCAGCCGATGGCAGTCACTTAAATGGGCGAAATGCATGCTAACAAGCTGCTCTCCCTTCGGCACTTGAAAGTCGGGTGAGTAAACTTCAGGATCAAATGGAGGGTGGTCGTCCAAAAATGTTTCCAGTGTCTTGGGTTCTGCCACTCCTCCCGCAACTGCAAGAACCTGACCGAAGCGCCAACTGCCTCCGGTGTGGAGGCCAAGCCCACAAGAGGTATTGCTCCTCCAGTCTCTCTTGCTTTATTTTCAAGGCTCCAATGAGAGCGCCCTCGGTCACATGCCCCGATATAGTTAGTGCGGTGTCATCAGAGGTGCTTGAACAGGCAAAAGGCGGGGGACAGTAATCCGCATCCTCCAGGCAAATCTACAGAGATCATGGGGATCTGATAACCTTTTAGACCAGCTTTCCCAAGAACTTGGTGCTGACAAGCAAGCGCTCTTGATCACTGAACAGTATCGGGACAGGGACCCGAACACTTTGAGTCCAGACAGTCTCGGTAATGCCACCTTGTGGCCGCGTAACCGACAGGAGGTTGTGATCCGGAATACAGGTCGCGGCCAAGGATTCGTCTGGATAAGGTGTAACATCAACTTGTAAGGGTAAGGTGAAGGACGTAACCTCCTTTAGTTGGTACCTCACCCCCAACGAAGCCATCCAGGACTTCCACAGCAAGATTGACTGCCTGGAGGAGAGCGTGCTCGGCGCCACGCTCTACCAACTCCTGGGATAATACATCCTGGACTCATTGCCAGGGCCGAGCTGGTCGTCCTTAGCCAGGGTATCAAGCCTAATTTCCGGCGCTCTGGGCAGATAGGCAAGATCCCCGACATAACCTTTGCGTCTGAGTCGCTTCTTACGAGTATCTCTGGCTGGAGGGTATTGGATGATTATACTAGCAGTGACCACCAGTATATAGTTGTTGAGTACCCGCACCGTAGAGTATCCGCATCTCGGGGAGAGCCACGCTGTTGGAATACCAACAAACTGGACGTGGTCAAGTTCATCCAGGCTATTTCACGGGGAGCGTAGGAGAATCCTGGTGTGGCTGGTGCCGAGGCTTTAGTAAAATCCACGATAGAGCTAATTGTATTGTCCTGCGATCAGTCTATGACGCAAAGCATACTCCGACACGACCCGTCTACTGGTGGACTGAAGAGATTGCGGACCTCAGAAGAACATTTCTTAGGGCCAAGCAAGCCGCCACTAGAGCGACAATTCCCGCTGATATAGTTCGTAAGTCGGAGGGATACAAGGTTGCGAGGATGTCTCTCCGACACGCCATCAAGGTGAACAGCTGGAGGAAACTTCAGGACGACGTCAACTCCAATACGTGGGTATTGGTTTACAAAGTCGTGACCCAAAAGCTCGCCGCCCGCTCTCCACTCTCCATCATGAAAGGCGCCAACATCAGAGAATCGTCAATGCCCAGTTTCCTAGACATCCGCAGCGTCCGCTGGTTGAATTCGGATGGGTAGAGGGCACTACGCTCTTCACGATTGAAGAGTTGGAGACCTCTGTTCTTTCCTTGAAGAGCAACAAAGCTCCTGGCCCAGATTAGATTCCTATCGAAGTTTTGAAGAAGATTTTCGTTTAATTAATCCCGGACTGCTGCTGAGAATGTACAATGCCTGCTTGATCGAAGGGGTGTTTCCGACACTTTGGAAAAACGCAAGGCTTGTGCTTATCAGGAAGGGAAAAGGTGATCCAGAGCTGCCGTTGTCGCAGAGACCTGTGAATGTTGGACACAGTTGGAAAATTGTTTGAAAAATTTATTCGTTCCCGTCTGACTTCTGCCTTGGTAGCTGCTGTGGACTTATCTCCTCTGCAGTACGGTTTCAGTAAAGGGCGGTCAACAATTGACGCAATCACCGAAGTACAGATAGTCGTGGGGAGGGCCGAGAGCTATGCTTTCAACTCAGCGAGGTGGGTCGATGTGTTGGATGTGCTTCGTAACACCTTTCGTATTCCATCATACCTGCTGAGGCTCATCGAGAACTATCTCTGCTCCAGACACCTGAGCTACGACTCCCGTGAAGGAGCTCGGAGCGCGGTGATGACCTTGCGCGGTCACCTCTGGTGCCACACAAGGTTCAATACTCGGCCCGGATCTCTGGAACGTCGCTTAAGATAGCCCTCTGAGGTCCGTAATGCCAGAGAAAGCCATTTTAGTTGGGTACTCCGATGACGTTGCGGCTCTTATCGCCGTTCGCAACGTTGAACTGGCCCAGCTTGAACCAGGTTGAAGTTGAACTAGGTCATGCGCGTGGTTAACGCCTGGATGGCCGATCACGGTCTTTCGCTTGCTCTGAACAAGACGGATCTTGATACTCACAAAAATAGGATCAACACCGTCATTCCGCTGCGAGTAGGGAACTTCACTCCCCAGACAACGCGTGCCGCCAAGTACCTCAGACTCATGATGGACAACAAACTAAGCTGAAGAGACTAGATCTTCCGTACGGCGGACAAGGCCTCTAAGGTCTCTTAACTTAGTAAGCTGATGGCCAATGTCGGGGATCCTCGGTCCAGCAGAAGACGTCTGTTGATGTCCGCAGTCCAGTCCGTGCTTCTTTATGGGGCAGAGGTGTTGGCAGACGCTCTCACCAAGGACATCTACCGGTTCCGACTCACCCGGGTTCAGCGTCATGTAGCGCTCCGGGCGTGTTCTGCATACCGGAGAATATCCGAGCCTGCCGTATTGGTGGTCACTGGAGTCATTCCTGTCAAACTTTTGGCAGGGGAGAGGAAAGCGATTTATCATTAACAAAGCGAGATCGGCAAGGATGCTGCAAGATCTAAAGAGCGTTCCCGAACCTTCCTGTTCCAAACCCTGGGAGCACGACGCCCGAGAACGATAGACTGCGCGACTCATAGAGCAAGTCCAACCGTGGGTGGAACGGCGGCATGGTGAAGTGGATTACTACCTCACTCAGTTTCTTACAGGCCACAGCTATTTCTAATCGTACCTGTATTGAATAAGCAAAACCGGTTCACTGGATTGCACTTACTGCCCGGGTGTTCCCGACGATTCGAAGCACACTTTCTTCCGCTGTCCATGTTGGGAAAGGCCCCGACTGGAGGCTGCACGAAAACTTGTTTTTTTCTCGGTCGACACGGCCTGCCACAAGACCATTTAGGACGAGGGAAACTGGGATTGTTTGTCACAGTTCGTCCGAGGCGTCCTTCTAGAGAAGAAAAGAGATCTGCACCGCGAAGAGAGCAAGGTCACCTAAACAAGTGCTTGGACAAGTGAGCCCCAAGGGCGTTAGCCAAATTTAGGCCTTGCCTGTTTTAATATGACAAGCGGTTCCGGGTTATAATCCTAAGGAGTAGAGTAGGTTTTTTTATTGGGTAACCCCGCTTCTTCGGGGAGTCCCCACTACAGGCTGGTCACCTGTGTGCATAAAGCATTTCTTCCGCCTCTCCCTCAAAAAAAACTTAACTTTATACTGTTATTCAGATTAAGCTTCGTAGCTTTATGTAATTCAAAAACTTGACATATTTGATTAAACATATATTTTTTTATACTTTTTATGATCCAAATTTAGAGGGTCTAAACCATTTTCCAAAGTATAAAATTCCAATTTCAAAATAATATAAGGAAAGTGAATGTTCGATTCTTCAGTCATCCGTTCCAATAACCGTACATTCAATATCTTTATATTACAGAGGTTTTTACAGTGAGGGAGAAAGAAGTATTGTACGAGTTCACTTTTTATTTCATTACCCGAAACAAAACTTTTCATCTTAGAACAAATATTTAGTATATCTGTTATTGAAATCTTCGTATTACGAATTGAAAATTTCCTAAATGGTAGACATGATATATTATATATATATATATAAATTATTTATAAATTAAGATTATCAAATTAGGTTAAACATTTGTACTTCTTGAAGATGGGATGATTCCCGAAACATGTCGAAGAAATAATTAAAATGTTTTCTAAGGGTACTCGGTTGACTTATTTAAAGATAATTATATTAGTAGCTCTATTTGATGAACTAAATAGTGAAATATATATATATATATATATATATATATATATAATTAATAACATAAAATATAATATGTATATATTAATTTCTGTATATAATTGTTATTTATTTTTTATTTCATTCATGTTAATAATACAACTCACTAAAAAAAGGTATGCTATTATAGACTTAAAGACCTCAACAAAATATTGCCAAATTAAAACCAAAAAAGAATATCAGTTACAGACACAATTAATTGTATGTGATAGCTGCTGAATTTCTTTTTTTTTACTTTCCATTGTTTATTTTTGTACCTAAACGCAATAGCTTGAAAAGTTTTAGAACGTATATACCCCAAATACTTATTGTTTATGTCAATAATTGTTTATCTAATTATTATACCACATTAAAGTTTATCTTGCATTATTTCATGTGAAAATTGTTCTACAAATATATCCGCTTTGAATTGTACATGTCTCAACTGTTACAAACGGAGGGATATTACCAAGATTACGGCATTTGTCCAGATCCAGAGAGTCGAAATTTGTCTTGGATTTGTCTTTAAGTAGAAGGCTTTATTGAAACGCTGAATCATACATAGCTTTAACCGGAAGAAATATAAACGTAGTTTTGAATAAATAAATAAATAAGTACCTGGAGACCGAGCTTTGCTCGTTTAGAATAAGACATTTATTATAAAAATGAATTAGAAAAATTAAAACACATTTATTTCTTAATAAAAACATTTATGTGGATGGAACTCGCGGCCTATAGTTCTTGAGGCCGACACGCCACAACTCGGCTACGACGTTAGTCAATTGAGCTATGCCGTTTAACGTCTTTTAGCCAAAGCCGATCATTTACTGTTTAATTACCCATACCGTTATTATTAGCCTGTGATCAACTGATTTTTTTATAAACGGAATGAGGATTGAAAAGCAAAAGAGATTTAATTTACATCAATTAATTGGTTTGTTACAGTGGCTTCAAGCAATACAACGAATACGTTTTCTATCAAAACACGGAAGATTTTGGAAATACTTTTTTCTGCTTTTATTTCGTACAGCTATGTTATCCTTAAGTTTTTACAAATTGTTTAGTAACCTGATAATTTTCATTTATTTAATTCATAAAATAAATATTAATGCATAACCTCTATATTGTTCCCTGCAGTCATCAATCAAGAACTGTCAAACGGTTATAAACAGCTGTTTTGGTTTGTATTGTTTACATTTTATTCTCCATAAGCGTAATGTTAAATTTTTAGATTTTAAACTTAATATTAGAGTAAAACACGAATTTTCCTGGACATTAGACCTATCTAGAACTTATTTTCTACTCGGAAATTAGTTATTCCCAAAATTTAAAGAAATTCCTCGGTACCGTTTTCGAGATCCGTGTGCAAATATATATACAAACCTTGCTCGTATTATAGTATTTTAAAGAAATTCCTCTGTGCCGTTTTCGAGATCCGTGTGCAAATATATATACAAACCTTGCTCGTATTATAGTATTTTAAAGAAATTCCTCTGTGCCGTTTTCGAGATCCGTGTGCAAATATATATACAAACCTTGCTCGTATTATTGTATTGGATTCGTTCACTAACACTCATGTTCTTTAATGTTTCCCATTAGTGATAAAACCTTTTTATTTATACACGAAGATGTTTAACATGTTTAGTGTTCGATCTCGATTTTGATAAACAGACTATTTATTGTTAGAAATTCATTATTGATGATGGTGGATTTATGTTATTTAGATTTATATTGCGGACATTTCATGAATATTTTTTCATTCAGTTGTCTTTGAGTCTTCGTGATGAGTGCAAGTGTTATGTTTCTTATGTGCGTAACTGTTATTAAAGGGTTTGTTTGTATATTTTACTGCTTTAAAATTTTATGTTATCAGCTTTATTATTCGGATTGTGTATTAATTGTGTTATCAGATTCCAGATCCCGAAACGCCGTGAAACTTTGTTTTACTTAAATTCGTGATGGAAAACGTCCGCAATGAATCGTGACATAAATCTAAACAGACTATTTATTTACATCATATTTACCACTGTTTGTAAAATTTCAAAACCCAAGACAACTATAAAAAGTGTGTGTATGTAGCGGTATAGATAAGACCGGTGATTGTCTTTAAAAAAGTTGAAAAATTGCAAATTAACAAATTAATTGAATAATTACAATTATAATCTTTATACATTATTACACTAAAAGTTGTTTGTTTGTTATTCTGTCTTTATAAATAAAAGAGATAAACTAAATATCTGGTCAAGAATCAATTAAAGGTAAAAAAAACTATTTATAAAAGGTTTTTCAGTTAAAAACGTGAAAAATATTTCAGAATTTATAAAAGTATTAAGTATAAAGTATAAAATTAATCACGTCAGAAAATTGATGGTAGGAGTAATTGTGGTGTATCAAGTGTTGTGGTGTTTGCCATGATTGTCTGTTTTCCAGTAAACGGACTCGTGTTGTGTTTGGCTTGTCCCCACATAACACCTGTCCGTCGCGTCGCTGTGTGCCTAACCCGCACTGCATGGCCGTGTCGATACATTCTCTACAGTCCACATCACCGAGCACCTCGTGTAGTTTTTGGCTTGTCCCCACATAAAACCTGTACGTCGTAGCTTAGTGTGACTAACCCTCACTACGTGGTCGTATTGATACATTCTCTACAGTCCACATCACCGAGTATCTCATGTAGTATTTGGCTTGCTCCCAAATAACACCTGGCCGTCGCTACTTGGTCGTGTGGATACATCCTAGTAAGTTACTGCTCGATTGATTGGACACCTAGCTCAACAAACATGACTCAGCTGTCATACGCGCTACCAGCGCCATTTATAGCACCTCCCTTGCCTCTGTGACATCCTAGTGGGTTACTGCTCGTTAGAGTGGATACCTGGCTCAACAAACATGACTCAGATGTCAACTACCAGCGCCATTTATAGCACCTCCCTTGCCTCTGTGACATCCTAGTGGGTTACTGCTCGTTAGAGTGGATACCTGGCTCAACAAACATGACTCAGCTGTCAACTACCAGCGCCATTTATAGCACCTCCCTTGCCTCTGTGACATCCTAGTAAGTTACTGCTCGTTAGAGTGGATACCTGGCTCAACAAACATGACTCAGCTGTCAACTACCAGCGCCATTTATAGCACCTCCCTTGCCTCTGTGACATCCTAGTGGGTTACTGCTCGATTGATTGGACACCTAGCTCAACAAACATGACTCAGCTGTCAACTACCAGCGCCATTTATAGCACCTCCCTTGCCTCTGTGACATCCTAGTGGGTTACTGCTCGTTAGAGTGGATACCTGGCTCAACAAACATGACTCAGCTGTCAACTACCAGCGCCATTTATAGCACCTCCCTTGCCTCTGTGACATCCTAGTGGGTTACTGCTCGATTGATTGGACACCTAGCTCAACAAACATGACTCAGCTGTCAACTACCAGCGCCATTTATAGCACCTCCCTTGCCTCTGTGACATCCTAGTGGGTTACTGCTCGTTAGAGTGGATACCTGGCTCAACAAACATGACTCAGCTGTCAACTACCAGCGCCATTTATAGCACCTCCCTTGCCTCTGTGTTATCCTAGTAAGTTACTGCTCGTTAGAGTGGATACCTGGCTCAACAAACATGACTCAGCTGTCAACTACCAGCGCCATTTATAGCACCTCCCTTGCCTCTGTGACATCCTAGTGGGTTACTGCTCGTTAGAGTGGATACCTGGCTCAACAAACATGACTCAGCTGTCAACTACCAGCGCCATTTATAGCACCTCCCTTGCCTCTGTGACATCCTAGTGGGTTACTGCTCGTTAGAGTGGATACCTGGCTCAACAAACATGACTCAGCTGTCAACTACCAGCGCCATTTATAGCACCTCCCTTGCCTCTGTGACATCCTAGTGGGTTACTGCTCGTTAGAGTGGATACCTGGCTCAACAAACATGACTCAGCTGTCAACTACCAGCGCCATTTATAGCACCTCCCTTGCCTCTGTGACATCCTAGTAAGTTACTGCTCGTTAGAGTGGATACCTGGCTCAACAAACATGACTCAGCTGTCAACTACCAGCGCCATTTATAGCACCTCCCTTGCCTCTGTGACATCCTAGTGGGTTACTGCTCGTTAGAGTGGACACCTAGCTCAACAAACATGACTCAGATGTCAACTACCAGCGCCATTTATAGCACCTCCCTTGCCTCTGTGACATCCTAGTGGGTTACTGCTCGTTAGAGTGGATACCTGGCTCAACAAACATGACTCAGCTGTCAACTACCAGCGCCATTTATAGCACCTCCCTTGCCTCTGTGACATCCTAGTAAGTTACTGCTCGTTAGAGTGGATACCTGGCTCAACAAACATGACTCAGCTGTCAACTACCAGCGCCATTTATAGCACCTCCCTTGCCTCTGTGACATCCTAGTGGGTTACTGCTCGTTAGAGTGGATACCTGGCTCAACAAACATGACTCAGCTGTCAACTACCAGCGCCATTTATAGCACCTCCCTTGCCTCTGTGACATCCTAGTAAGTTACTGCTCGTTAGAGTGGATACCTGGCTCAACAAACATGACTCAGCTGTCAACTACCAGCGCCATTTATAGCACCTCCCTTGCCTCTGTGACATCCTAGTAAGTTACTGCTCGATTGATTGGACACCTAGCTCAACAAACATGACTCAGCTGTCAACTACCAGCGCCATTTATAGCACCTCCCTTGCCTCTGTGACATCCTAGTGGGTTACTGCTCGTTAGAGTGGATACCTGGCTCAACAAACATGACTCAGCTGTCAACCACTATCGCCATCAATAGAACCACCCTTGCCACAGTTGTAGAATACTAATACTGTAATCCTATAAAAACATGATAAAACCTCCTCAGAGAGCCTTCCTCTAGCTATTCTAGTGCGGCAAGCCACTCCGCTTGATGGGGTCGCACGCGGACGTAAGTTCGGCTGTCAAGGAATATCCGCTACCTCCTATTCCTCCTGGAAGCCGGCGAGAGTCTTGCCATCGCCCGGGCCAGCCACTGTCTCACCACGACCTTTGTAAGTCTTCTGGACGGAGATCGGACAACCTCAGGGGATTGTATCGCCGCGGCGCGCCTGTCCTTCCGTTGGGTCTTCTGGTCTGACGTGAGGCCTGCTCCACGACGTACACCGCCGGACGGTGGCGGGTTTCTTCCCCGTGTTGTTGCTCCCGGGCCGGTCTGACTCGGGGTCTTCGTCCCCTGCTTCTCTCGGATCTCTGACCGGTGACCCACCTCGACGGAGATGGGCGCACCGGCCTCGGGCCTAACCAATTTCTCACGGGGTGTCTGACCATGCCGGACGCGTCTGTTGGTGGTCGGGGGTTCTCTCTTGGACCGCTGTCTCCCCGGAATCGATCCCTCCATCCTTCCGAGTTCCTGGGGTGGCTCCTTCCTCGGGGGGCACCTTCCGCCTCGATGTCCGAGCAGGCCAATTCGACGTCGGGGTCTTCCTCGTCGGTCGAACTCCCGTCGGTGTCGGGATTGACGTGGCTAACGATCGCCGAGGACGTCGTATCGCTGGATCCGGGAACGCCTTCTGCGCTGTAAACGTCATCCCGAGAAGATGATGGTTCACTCGCCGGTCGTAGCTCATCTTACGGTCCTGCGGTGAGGTGAGCGGCGACTGTCTTCTTCAGAGTCGGGAACAGGTGTGGACGGGAACCGGTATTCCCGGCCGCCCGGATGAGCTCGTCGAGGAGTAGGTCATTTTGCTTCACCGCTAGTACCAACCACACGAGGCCCTACAACCTCGTATTCGACCTCAGTCACTAGGTACTATCCGGCATTCCTACTAAACTTTCCTACGGGGTTGTTTTTGAGTGGAAAGATCTCGCGGTCGAACCGCACGTTTAGTAGGACCCTAGCTACGGTCTTGCGCTCTCGAAGTGGGTCGATCTTTCTCTAGGTAGCCGATACATTCCTCGCGGTGATCTCAGTGACCGCACAAACATACACACACTCGGACGGTCTGTCTGGGGTTTTCGGGGCGTCCGTTGGCGTCTCTGCCGTCTCCTAATCTTCTGCCGCAAACGGGAGGTTCTCCACCTCCGCTACGGCCAGCAAAAAGCCGAAACTAACTCAGCTGACTCAGCTCTCAATTACCAGCGCCATCTATTGAACCACCTTTACCATAGTAATATCCTAGTAGGTTACTCCTTGTGAGAGCGGACCTCTGGCTCAACAAACTTGACTTAGCCATCACATCCTGCGACCTGGGCCACACTTACCACTGTTATATATATATATATATATATACAGGGTGTTCATTAAAGTCGGGGACAAACGTCAAGGGGTAATAGTACTCATCAAAATAAACAAAAAATTACCTATAAGCATTTGTCGAAAAATCCTTCGTTTAGCCGCTAGCCGCCATTTTGTATTTTTTACAAAAAACGTTATATATCGAGAACTATCTAAGATACAGAAACCAAACTTTGCACACATATTTATTGGCCAACGAGAAAAATATTTTCAAAGTATCATTTAATTTGCTTTTATATTTTCAAAATGGCGGTGGTTAAAATCTTTTAATTAAAATAACAATAAACCCATTAACTTTATAACATTTTTACAAGATACACAAAAGGTTGGAATTTTAATTTCAAATCGAACGGTACTTTGGTGAACGAAATCCGCCCACGAATAACCGAGAAAATGCACTTTTAATGTTAGAATACAGGGCCCGTGTGCCAGCGCGGAACGGCCGTGGCTAAGAAGCGGAGTTCAGCTGGCACAACGCGGCTTCTTTGCCACGGCCGCGCTGCGGTGGCGCGTGGGCCCCGTAATGTAACTTTAAACCTGCATTTTATCGGTTATCCGCGGACGGATTTCGTTCACCATTCGATACCATTTCGTACCGTTCGATTTGAAATTAAAATTGCAATCTTTTTTGCGTCTTGTAAAAATTTTATAAAGTAAATGGGTTTTTTGTTATTTTAATTAAAATATTTTTAACACCCGCCATTTTGAAAATATAAAAGCAAATTAAATGATACTTTGAAAATAACTTTTTCTTTAACTAATAAATATTTGTGCAAAGTTTAGTTTCTGTATCTTAAATAGTTTTTGATATATAACGTTTTTTGTATAAAATACAAAATGGCGGCTAGCGGCTAAACGAATGATTTTTTGACATATGTTTACAGGAAATTTTTTGTTTATTTTGATGATATATATTAGAATTATTTACATGTATGTATATATCCTGTAATGGACATAATGTTAGGGAAATCACCGAATTTAATGTCATCGAGATTGCTGAAATTGAAGTCAAAGAGGCACACGAAGGTGGATATTGAAATATGAAAAGCAACGTCGCTCGTAGGAGGTATGTAGGAAATTGGATATCGGAAGTTAAGAATTTTTCAATAAATGAAGATTGATTGCATCATTTATTCTAGCGCTGAAAATTAATCTTTTTCGAGAGATGGTGCAGAGAATTCGGAAATAATTCAACTTGAGAGAATGCTAGATTCTATTAACAAGATTACTTGGCTTTAGTACCTGGCTAACAATGAGAACAAAAAACATATAAACTGTTGACCGAGTTTCAATTTTGGATTGAGGAAAACTGGGTAGCCTATATTTCACACAAATAGTTTTACTGGGCCTAACAGTTCATATGAGATTTAAATACGAGATATATCTTAATGAAATTATACACACCGTATCGAAAATTGATAGGATACTCAGTCATAAGCTATTGGCAAAATTGCCATGGTTTGTATTCTTCTCGAGTAAAATATATTACACTATTTACTATGTATGCATATATATATATATATATATATATATATATATATATATATTCTTCATAGTTGCCTAAAGGCTAATACTTACTTTAAAAAAAAGTAGAGTAATGTACTGTACTATGAATGAAAATGTTGATTTTTCTAATTTTCGTGTATAATAAAAAGCGTTTTCAGGCAATAAACGGGAACTGTGTGCATGAAATAACAAAACATAAATAAATACTATATTATATACATATATATAGGATTTATATTTTATGTGTGTGTATGTGTGTGTGTGTGTGTGCGTGTACACAAAGGTGTGACAAAGTTTTACTCATGTAACAACATGTCATTGTATTCTTTTACAAACCTATTGACAGTAATGTCAATAATCTTCATATTTCAGGGGACTCCTACCATTCAGTATAACGTCTGCGGCGGTTTCACGTCGTGCGAGGTGATTGATGCGTCGAGGTTCACGGTTCGCGAGCCCAACACCAGGAGCGCTCAATCAAGATAATCCGTCTGTCTAACGTTCATTTAAGGCTTATTATGGAATGTTTAGGCCTGAAAAACATATATGAAATAATATAGGTCTAAAGTGCTCTCTATAATAATAAAAACTGAACATTTTTGATTACTTTAGTAATAAAATATTCTCTTAATGTTTAATTGTTTTCTTGTTTGTTGGATGAGACAAAGTTAAAGAAAATGTTGAATATGCCAATATTATATTTGCATTGATATCGGAAACTACGACCAAACATATTCAACTCTTCAGAAAAAATAAAGATAGAAAAATAGTTAAGAATACCTAAACATTCAGTTAATTCAGTTGTCATTAATCTTACATATCAATAATAACGGTACCACCAAATTAAAAAGTACAATCGAAATAAATAAAACAAATTATAATACCTCCCGTCAATGTAATTAATAAAACAGCCTGTACCTCTAAACAACTGAGACAAGTTTGTTGAGCCAGGTGTAAAATCTAGCGAGCAGTAACCTTATAGGATGTCACAGAGGCAAGGGTGGTGCTGTAGATGGTGCTGGTGGTTGATAGCTGAGTCAAGTTTGTTGAGCCAGGTGTCCACTCTAACGATCAGTAACCTTATAGGATGTCACAGAGGCAAGGGTGGTGCTGTAGATGGTGCTGGTGGTTGATAGCTGAGTCAAGTTTGTTGAGCCAGGTGTCCACTCTAACGATCAGTAACCTTATAGGATGTCACAGAGGCAAGGGTGGTGCTGTAGATGGTGCTGGTGGTTGATAGCTGAGTCAAGTTTGTTGAGCCAGGTGTCCACTCTAACGATCAGTAACCTTATAGGATGTCACAGAGGCAAGGGTGGTGCTGTAGATGGTGCTGGTGGTTGATAGCTGAGTCAAGTTTGTTGAGCTAGGTGTCCACTCTAACGATCAGTAACCTTATAGGATGTCACAGAGGCAAAGGTGGTGCTGTAGATGGTGCTGGTGGTTGATAGCTGAGTCAAGTTTGTTGGCCAGGTGTCAAATCTAGCGAGCAGTAACCTTATAGGATGTCACAGAGGCAAGGGTGGTGCTGTAGATGGTGCTGGTGGTTGATAGCTGAGTCAAGTTTGTTGAGCCAGGTGTCAAATCTAGCGAGCAGTAACCTTATAGGATGTCACAGAGGCAAAGAAGGTGCTATAAATGGTGCTGGTGGCTGACAGCTGAGTCAAGTTTGTTGAGCCAGGCGTGCACTCTAACGAGCAGTAACCTCATAGGATGTCACAGAGGCAGGGTTGGTGCTGTAGATGGTGATGGTGGTTGATAGCTGAGTCAAGTTTGTTGGCCAGGTGTCAAATCTAGCGAGCAGTAACCTTATAGGATGTCACAGAGGCAAGGGTGGTGCTGTAGATGGTGCTGGTGGTTGATAGCTGAGTCAAGTTTGTTGAGCCAGGTGTCCGCTCTCACGAGCAGTAACCTTATAGGATGTCACAGAGGCAAATGTGGTGCTATAAATGGCGCAGGTGGTTGACAGCTGAGTCAAGTTTGTTGAGCCAGGTGTCCGCTCTCACGAGCAGTAACCTTATAGGATGTCACAGAGGCAAATGTGGTGCTATAAATGGCGCGGGTGGTTGACAGCTGAGTCAAGTTTGTTGAGCCAGGTGTTCGCTCTCACGAGCAGTAACCCACTTACTGCATCAAACATTTGCTGGGCTTTCACATTAGACTCGCAAAGTCAGGATTTACTTCTCACCAGTTTTTGGGCCCTTATCCAGGATAAAAGTGTTTTTTAATCCAATACTTTTTGTGAGTTGGTTTCTATGATGATTGATCTGTTGCAACAAAGTTCCAGAACCATTTTTTTTCTTTTGTGATGCATAAACACAATGCTAAAATACCCCCATTGCAGGAGTCCTATGTACTCAGCGCATTTCTTAATCAATTCTTATTCAGCTAATTTCTAATATAATAATAATAATATATGACAAATTTTATCAAAATCTGTCGATAAACATGAGAATTATTTGTCTATTCTCCTTAAGATTGACATGGGAAAGGTCTTCTTCATCATCTTCTTTATAAGAAACCAAGAATATATAATTGGTTATAAAACCACACAGTCATGAGACGGCTGATTTTTTATTACTGTTATATACATACACAAATTTTCGTAAGATTCTTTCTTGGGTCAAAAGTAATCAAACATGTCTTACACTTTAAGGGTGTACAGCACTGCGTTACTAATCTGTCGCATGGGGCTATCTGGGTTTTTTAAGGTTAATTAATTAAATGAATGATTCAGGTTATTTTAAGACCTGACCTTAAAAATATTAATTAAAAACGTAAATTAGAGTTGCTTATTTGAAACTAGATATGCATTAATTATTAAAACAATATATTGATCATGAATTTATTTTACCAGCCAACTATTTTAATTTACTACATTTCAGAGTTTTTCAAATCTAAATAAAAGTAACTCAGGAAACAGATTTAATAGATGAATGAAAGGATTCTCCAATGTTCAAAATATACAACTACGAACATTGACATTCCGTGATCTATCACTGCTGGTTTTACGCTGAACTGTTTCAAATAGTTATAAAATAAGAAAATATGATTATGCTGTCTGATATTGTGAAATATGAATGACATTACTAACCGAGGTTTTCGTTCCAAAGTATGTAATTCAATCATATTAAATATTCTATCACATATTCTTTATTTTTATCAAACACATATAACAAAAAATAGTATGGAAAATAATTGAATGAATAAATGAAAATAATTGAATGTGATATTATGAACGCGAGTGGCCTTTATGAACGTTTTGATATCGAGCAGTCCAACTCCTGGTCTTAAGTAATTACTGTTGTTGGTGATTATAATAGTCCAATTACTAACGACGACTGTACCCAGGATTGAACTGGAGACTCTCGGATTATTAGACAGACACGTTACCTCTGAACTGTGATAAAGCTATTCACTTCACCCTTTCAACTACTGTTTTACGCGCACGTTAAGCTATTAGTGGGTTAAGTGTACAGCCTACGCTTAGCTAAAATATCATATCTCAGGTATTGTTATGTTCCGCATGTTGTACTGCTTGCTACCTGTGAGGCAGTGATAAGTCATTTGCAAATAAATCACATTTATTCTCTACATTTACTATATTAATCAGATTCACAGACGGTTAAATGGTTTTTAAGTCTTCTTAATGTTAAAATAAAACAATGAATAGCCATTATAACTATAGTTATAATTATAACAGCAGCTGGGATGACTGGAATTTTGTAACTTGAAACTTGTCCTATTTTGTATCCAAAAAAATACAACACGTTCATTAAGTCCAGGATTTCAGAGAGAATTTTATTATTTTCGCAGGACGTGGAACACCTCGTCAGGGCCCCACTCACGTATCCATTTAAATGGACGTGATTTCATTTGCCCGCCCGTTCTTTACAATAATTACTCGACAGTGAAACACTTCTCTGAATGATCTTAATGCTTTGAAACTTTTGACTAATCTGTCTATAAGTTGAGTTTAGAATCAACTAAATTTAGATATGTAATGAATCTGTTAAATTTCTGTAAAATAATAACACGGTTGATAAATTACAAATATCTTTTTCAAACAATTTTTTTAAAGTCTGGTATTTAAGCTTTAGATTTGTTAATACACACTAACTGGTGTGTTTTGCGGTAATAGTTTATATATATATATACATATATTATAAGACTAACCTTTCCTCCAATCCAATTAGACCATGTCTTAAACTGAATCGAGTAATGTGCCTTAAGATAAAGACTAGATAAAGCTAGATTACCCTAAGCATCGTATTTTTTGTTAAATCCGCCGAACAAAAATATGTATGTACGAGTATTATGTCCTATCCATACAAACTGTCGGCTAAACTAACATGAATGAATAAGGTTTTACAAAAAACGTTATTGAACTTTATTATATACTCGTATACCACTCAAAAAGTGTTTGATGTAAAGAGGGAAGATTTTCTAGGAGTCATTTGTGAGACTTACAGGGGCCCGAGGGAAATGCTAGAAGTGCAGTCATTTCATCTTCTCTCTAACAACTGTATCTTCTCGTCCTAAGTCTTACAGAAGGTTTGTTTCATGTTGTTATTTTTGTTTTTTTTTCACAAATTTGTCATGATATTTTGACATATCAACGAATTTGTAATGATATATTGCAGTGTCAGAGAAAATAGCTTTATGTTATGTTACAAAGTAGGCCAACAAGTTTTCAATTCAAATTCTTAAGTGTTCTGAAAATTAAAAAAATTAAAAGATATTTTTGGACGTTGTGGTGAAGTGTATATAGTAGCACGGTTCTCCGTTTCATCCCTTAGTTCTTAGTCCATAACTCATGGCGATTAAATGTGCATGAGCGGCTAAAAAATAAACGTAGAAAACACTTGACTTATAGATTTTATGATGAACTAGTTGACCCGGTGAACGTCGTAACGCCCTACATTAAATACGTGTTAACTTTAAGATTGGCCATGTTCTGAAATCGAATAGCATTACGGCTTCATTGTGAAAGGTTATATATTCTGGGTCGCGGCATAGTGAATAACAATATTGAAACTATAAGACATATTAATAACATTCCCATAAAACAAATAAATCTGAGTAGATTAATTCACAATTTTCAAATCCAATCCAAACCCAAACCAAACCTAACTGTAATACGGTTCTATAGGAAAGAAATACAACAGCTGATTATTATAATAAACGTAATATACATAAACATTGTAATTATTTTTTCTTTGGTCAACATAGAAACACGTGACTTTTAATTAGACAGAAAATTAAAAAAAACATACATAATCCCCAAAACCGTAAACTATTAACATGGCGAATAAAGCTATTCATTTTGTACAGCACAAAATTACTTCATAGTTTTACATTATTGAATTAATTAATGATGATTCAGATGATTCATTAATGATTCAGATGGCATTGGATAGTAAAGCATATTGCTAATGGAAAGTAAACCAATCAGCTGTTTAGCTAAGAAATCAAATGTTTTCATTGTAGACATTTTGTAAACAAACTTACTCTCCATAAGGTTAACATTAGAAATTTAAAACTCCATAAATTGGAAACTTATAGGGTTTTCGAAAATATTTTTCACTAAAACCTTCCCGGACACATATAGAGCAACTTCCTAAAATTTCATGGCGATCGGATGAGTAGTTTGGCAACACATAAAGGACATACATACAGACATACATACATACATTCAATTTTATATATAGAGATTAGGAATATGATCGTTTATCTAAGTTGAAAACCCACTAATTATAATTTAAATTATTTACTCAGTGATGTGTGTTTCTGATAGGAATAATAATTAATTGCAAATGGAAACAGTTGATTTTCTATATTAATTTATATCATTTATCATCGTGAATTTTGTGAATGAGTATGTATTTTATTGATATTCTTTAAACGTCAAATATAATTTTTACTAGTGTTTTCACAACAAACATATTTTTATAAAATCAATTTTACTTTTAAATATTAATTTCTTATAAATTTTATTATTAAAAATAAATCGTCTACTAAATTTTAAATTTGTTTAGTAATACACCTAATTCTATAAATATCATGTTTAATTTTAATTCGACTATGACATTAACTGATAATACCAAATTAGGTCCCGAAGTGAATGAAAACCTGTCTTGGAATCTGCACTTAAGCCTATTCATCCCCACAACACATAAGATAAAATTGATATCTTGAATTTTCACCAAGTCCGTTGTAGGTGAAATGGAACTAACAATAACAGTTTTTTGTGGAAATTTACTACAATTATTTAATTAAAATCTTTATTATTATTGTGTGAACTAATATAAAATAACTAAATGGGGTGCCCAATGTTTTGAGGACATGTTTATGCCTTATTTTCCATAAGACATAGTAAACGTGACGGCGCGTTACTATATCATCTCATTAGTGTCCCAATCACGTTCTCCTACTGGCCTAACTGAACGTGCAGCACTCCTCCCTGCTGCCCATTCCTTTGAATAATTACCCTCCTACTTTAACTTCAACAAGTTTGGTCGTTATTGGTTCATACTCAAAAAAGGTTAGTTTTATTTTGTGTATTTCTACGCCAGTGGCATTTTTAACGTTTTGATGGGGAACGGTCCAAACCCCGGTCTTGTTACTACCTAACGTCGTCCTGTTGTTAGGAAGCATCATTAATTAGTAGCCCAATGACAAATGGCGACTGGGTCCAGATTCGACCCTTGAGGGATTCGATCCGGCGACCTTCAGTTTTGAAGGCGGGTATTATAACCACTAGACCACCCAGCCAGTTAGTACGAAACAACTCATGTGTAAATTTTACTGTTCGATGATTTTAATTTTTTTACAAAAGTTGTTCTGTAGTTATACAATTTGAATTTTAAACTGAAGTTTAAATAATTTGAAATCGATGGAATTTTTATTTTGTTTCGTAGTTTTATATGGATTGTACGAATACGAAAATGTGAAGTATATCATAGGATATATGTATCAAACAAATATATTTACACTTAATTTTGACCTATGTTATTTAAGCTCTATTGCAATGAAAGTAAATATATAATAATAGATACCACACAAATTAGAAACGTGTTTTTACATTATTAGTAGATACTGTACCAGAAGTAACCTAGCTGTCGTATGTTGAAGAACCCTTTTCGCTAGGGGCTACAGTTAATTAATCGCCTATAAAGAAGACTAAAAGTGTTTAAGTTTAAATTCAAAATATCTTGGTAAACAAAAGCAAAATTATATTATGAAGGCCTATCGTAGCTTACTTTTGAAAATACAATGGTTATACCCTCCATTTCAGTGGGACTGGAATTATTATGTCTCTCTTATGACTTTCATCGTCGTGGCTATGTCGTCATATGAAGCCCGATTGCCGTCGTATAAGACGTAGAATCTGCCATCATATCTCTTATTGCGTGTGGTTTTATGGCGTAACAAAAATTGTATCTCTGTTTTAAATGTATGATGTTAATTGAAACAATAGAGGCGCAGAAAGTAAAATCTGATTAGTAAAAGGTTCATAACAAATATATATGTAATTTTGTATGATATACTCTTTAAATAAAAGTGGATTTTAAGCGTTTAAAAAATATACTCATTGCTTCTGTGATATTAAACAAATTAAATAAAAATTGTGGTCTATTAATAGTTGTTTTATAATTTGTAACTCATGCTCGCGTGTGTGTAATTGACGAATGGTGTTATTTAGATTTTTTTGTGGACATTTTCCATCACGATTTTATGTAAAACAAAGTTTTATACCCATATGACAAACTAAGGGTATTTTTGGGGTGAAACTTTGTTTTACATTAAATCGTGATGGAAAATGGCTGCATTAAAAATCTAAATAACATAAATCCACCATCACCAACAATGAATTTCAAACAAAGAATTGACGAATGATGTTTTCATGGTCAGTTTTTAAGGACTCCTGGTCTAGATAGAAACTTGAAATTGTATATACATGTACATGTAGGTCTTAGCCTAAAGGTGAAAGGCAAAAATACTAAAATGAGTTTTTCATTTAACTTTGATAAAAATATAATACTTTGTTAGTCTTTTAAGATAACAATTTAGTTTGCATAACTATTTTTAAGATTGACTTCCTAATGAGCTAGGAACTTTATTTCTTTTAGATGTAGGCCTACCAAAAGTGATTCTTAAATGAGAACAACTACTAACGATACTTTTTCATTAACATTTTTATTTTAAGAATTCACTATTTGTATTAATATTTCAAAAATTAGTTCATATACTCGTAGCTTTAGCTTTAGTTCGAAAAGTTGTAACGGAACATATAGGATATTATGTTCTACAAATTTTTCAAGCTCTACAACTATTGTCTCTTGGTCTTTCTCGTATCTCGACGTTATGACCAAGACTTAAGACCGTAAGCATGTTATTTGTTCGTTTTGAGGTGCCCAGAGACCAAAAACAATAGTAGTTAAAAACTATATATATATATATATATATATGTGTGTGTGTGTGTGTGTGTGTGTGTGTGTGTGTGTGTGTGTGTGTGTGTGTGTGTCTCAAAAAACTACAAAATTTAGTTCTTTAAGGTTTTGCTCTATCTCCAACGGTTACTGAGATATTAAAAAATCTAAACATAGTACATTGTATTTTGGGACTCTAATGTTAATCTTATGGAGGATACGGAAAAATTTATATTTCACCACATTTTTGGATGAAACTTGGTATTTAGTTTCATGTTGTTGAGATCCATCAATTTATGCTTAATGATCATAGTTTATGTGTTTATCATGGCAGCTAACCTGCATTCTCTTTTCCCATGTTATTCATATAGAGAATAGGCAAATTCATTCATTTATGAAAAGATGTTTATTTAACGTGGTGTAAATGGTCAAAATAAAAGTATTTACGCTAGAAATACCTAATTTCAGTGTCCCCCTTTAAGCAGCAAAACCTACATAGTATTTCCCATATTAGTTCTATGTAGAATAGGCAAATAATTCATATATTAATTTATCGATATTAATTAATCTTGTCATAGATGTGTATTATTAGTATTAGTATTAATATTATATTATTGATTTTGAAATTCCCTGAGTACGCACAGAGCTCCTTCATGTATTCTAGGGTGGACTCGGCTGCTTCCTGAACAGTACATTGGCTTTTGTTCCGTTAAATAAATTAAGGGTTGGAACTCCCAACGTCCCCATGATTACGGAGTTCCTGACAAACCACGATTGTCGTGTGATACGTCTCAGTGACTTCGTCTGGGTGACCTCTAGACGCTTTTTGTTGTTCTTGTTTGCCAGAACCCACCACGCTTCTGAAGCATGAATGATACAAGAGCATACAATTCATGCATACATCAGCCCCAGGATTGCCGTTGCCTCAGCGACTTTCCTGTCAACATACTGTTTGAAACACAGGCGTGAGTCCAGGGACCCCCTCCCCCCCCAGTACTTCACGGACGTCTTCCACGGTATCATCCTCGCGGCGTGGGCAGGGCGATAGCTTCTGTAGTGCAGCGGTGCGTGATCAGTTACCTCTGTTTGGTACTCATGGAACAGTCGGCATGTCATTGGTGTACACAAGGTAGAGGACCGGACTCAGAACACTGCCCCGGGGTACCCCAGCCTCCAGCGGACGCGTCGTAGATAGAATTGGCGACCCTCTAAGTCTCTTCTTGAGGAGATGAACTGCTGCTGCCGGGAGCGGGGACTCGCTGACCTTAAGGAGAAGACCCTCGTGCAAGACCTTGATTGATATCCATTGAGACCTTGATTGACGCTTTGATATCCGGTAGTACTGCAACAGAGTACAAGTTAATGTTATGGTTGTCGACCATAACATTCACCCGTACCAGCTGTGGTAGAGTGTCCGCGACGAAATCCAAACTGCTCCGGCCTTATGTATCCGCCCAGGAAGGGGGATATCCTGGAAATAAATAGGCGTTAGAAAAGCTTCGAGACCAACGAGAGGAGGGAAATGGGGCTATGGTTTTCAGGGAACAAGTGATTCTTCCCTGATTTCGGGATAAGCTTAGCTGCCCTCCACACGCTGCTCCTTCAACGTTTAGCGTTAGTTGGTACTTGTTTCAATCCTCGGACCTGAAGTTGTCGACAACAAATGATCTGATTAGTCTGTTTTGTCTGTTGGGATGCTGCCTAAGCTCTGGGTACCTGGTCGCCCGCCATCTGGTTCTCAGCTGGGTACTCAGCGTAATCTCACGGCGTGCGTAGTCCGGCGAGCCGGCTCTGTGTGAGGGGTGGCACCTCGCGGTCCCATCTAAAATTGACGAGGTAAGTCAATAGGTTAGACTACCTGATGTCAGTTCTTAAGCATTTTTCTACGCATTTTTGCACGAATTCACTTTAGTAAACTTCTGTGACATTTTTTCTAAATGTAACCATTACTGACTGCCATGATAATTATTTGGTTATAGGCTTTTAGTATTCATTTTACGCAAAGATAATCATTTGGTTTACATTTAATTATGTTTTGATTGCTTTGATTGTGTTTTTGGGGGGGATACTTGTCGCGCGTAAGATGGACAGTTCCACACATTGGACTGTTATTTGTAGGCCTATTCATTAGCAACGAGGAACTGTACTACGCTCCACTATCAACTCACTGCAAACCTCACTTAAAGCACTGTTTAGGCTTACATAACGTACTTTTAAACGGTATGTGTAACTGAACTTTGGATATTATATTGTACTAAATGCATTTATCCAGCAAGTATAAGTTTGACGTGTACATCACTTTGTATATTTGCAAGTTTTTGCCGAATAAAATATGTCCACAAAACGTAATAGCCTGTAAACGCACGAGCAAATCCCTGCAATTTTCTATCTCAATTTTCCCGACTAGCTGACAACCGCGACCTTTGGATCACAACCCGCCACGTATCATCGTATACCGGGCTATAGAGCTTTGTGGGATTGATGCAGTCATTTGGGGTGTCTGGCAATATCTCGCGCCGGGCGTCAAAAACTACGCGACGGCACTATATTAATCTCAGCAATAAAATGACATAAATAATTGTATAAGTTATAAGTTATACAAAAAAATATAGAATAATACAACTAAGTCTTTACTTATAAATTATTAGAGGTTTAAACATTACACTTTAGACCTCTCCTGACCTAGCAATGAGATCTATGAGAACTACGACACGGGGCCCAGACCATTTAACGACACCAAAATCCAGAATGGACAACTATTAATAGCTTGCAACACCTGCCTAAATAGGGAGAAGGGGTGTTCTTCTGCGTGGGTAGGTCAAACACAATAAGGCACTCCAAGGCTAACCTCTCGGTAGAAAATTTAATAATATATCCAAAATTTATATTAAATATTCAAAACAATCTAATATTTTATCAAGATAGAGATGTAGTACAATCTTTGAGACAGATAAACATAATTCTTTTTTAACGTCTACAACTTTATTAGATTAAAATATTTTACAATAAAAATACGTTCTGTAAATAATCGGTCTGAAAAAATGCTTCTTTAAATCACAACTTTAAATGCATTTATTGCTTTAATTAAACAAAAATACATTTCCTTATTAAACACTATAAATTATATATTATGTTGCACTGTTTAGGGTAAAATAGTTTGATGACATTAAAAATAAAATTATTCCTAGAAAAGATCAAGGGAAATTGTTGAAAGACTCTGATAAAGTAGTTACCCTAATATTGTATGTAAAAAAATATTGTAAATAAATACCTAACCGGTATGTTTGATTTTTTAATTTTTTTATATAATACAAAATAATTTTCTTTTGCAAATACAATTTCGATATTTAAAATACTTTTTTATTTCACGAGAAATAGCGTATGTACCATTTTTCTAGAGGCCGTTGTATTTAACCACAAGAGGCTCTGTTTCTAGTTTGATCATAATCGCACTAATAATACGCCACTTCATTTTGTGGTTTGCTGCAACAGTACATCATAAATAATTTTAAATGAATTTTTTAATTAACTCCTTGAGTTCTAATTTAGTTGAATTATAATACCATTTATTTGTAGGATGAAATTAATTCAATATAAATCATTGTTTAGGTTAAAAAATTGAATCGTAAAATTATATTCTTATTTTATTTCAGTTGAATCACCTTTCTTAATCAAGCCTGTTGAAAGATCCCCCGGTTTGTTTGGAGATTGAAAGAAGCGATCCCAACGTTCCAATCGTAAAAAACAAAGCTTACGGATAAATGGAGTTCTTTATGTAAGTAAACAAAAAATAACTGAGAAAAGCTCTGATATTTTCCATAATACATTATTTTTTTAATTTTGTTCATCACCCCTTAAAACAAAAATGCCATAATTGCAAAACAATTATGTCAATAACCTTTTTTAATATACTTTTAATAATAAATTTTGATGTACTTAGTCTAATTTTGTTTTAAATAAAACCGCATCGACTAATTGGATAGAAAATAACGGGTTTGATTATAACATCGCACTAATATAAATATATATTTTTATAGCCTCATCTTAATTTTTTTCTAAGAGTTGTGAATTTAAAAAAGAAGTAATAATATTATGCCTACCATGCGTCGGTTCACAACCGTGGGGTCTTACCCATGCTATGAATATAAAAACAATAAATTAAAATAGATTATTCTAAAGCTACATAGTTTTACGTGACCTCAGGCTAAGAAGTTTATCATTTAATAAACTTAAACTTCCAATTGATCTTGTGCAGTAATGTGACAAGTTAATGTGACATTGACTTGCTATTATTTATGTAGGTACTATTCTTTTCTAGTATCTTTTCACATGCTTACTTGAGATAGATAGCTTGAGATGGCTTTTACGATAAAATTAGCATAACCTATAAGATACATAACTAACTACTGTATGCACAAGTACAAGTAATTAGTTGTCCAAACGAGCAGCCTCACTTGTTTAACTGGATGGTCGGAGAACACCACTCAGTATACTGAGCGGACTGTTACAATATGGTCCTGAGAATTTGACTACGAGATGTAGAAACCCATTGGCACCCAAGATGACGTACAAGGTACGCGAAAAGTGCAGTTCTCCCACACAAACACACACACCCCCATTGGCACCCAAGAGGACGTACAAGGTACGCGAAATGTGCAGTTCTCCCACACAAACACACACACACCCATTGGCACCCAAGAGGACGTACAAGGTACGCGAAATGTGCAGTTCTCCCACACAAACACACACACACACCCATTGGCACCCAAGAGGACGTACAAGGTACGCGAAATGTGCAGTTCTCCCACACAAACACACACACACCCATTGGCACCCAAGAGGACGTACAAGGTACGCGAAGAGTGCAGTCCTCCCGGAGCTTATTACACCACACAGCATGGTCATCAATGTCCCTGAACAATGAACATTTTCTTCAAATCACTCAGAACAGGGATGTTTGAGACATCACAGGGCACCTCATTGCGAACTATGTATTTCCCTACCTGAGCCTCAAAACAATCGTCCATATAAATGTCAGTTCGATTTTTAGTTAATTTAGCTGTTTTATAGTAATAAAACTGAACTTATTTGCGTATAGAGACATTTTACATTTAAATTTGCCATGAAACTAAACCATAAGTTTTCCGACTTTCAGTATTTTAACAGTACGGTATTAGAATAAAACGTATTTTAAAAGCTCATTAATTTAGTCTAAACACAGCGATAAAAAAACTTTCCTTCGTTTGTTGAAAATCAATCGATAAGGCAAACATAACGAGCAAATAGATGGTCAGTAAAAAGTATGAGGCCGTTATTTCACGATAAGGGTTAATTTGCATGTAGCTGTTATCAGAGCGAAACATTCTGGACACTAATTTTGCCGACCAACATTATGTGACAATAGTTTTCGCTTGTACGGCACTACACTAAATTTTAAATAAACCATTTTTGACATATCTTTTCTGGAGACCGTATGACGTCACTAACCAAATGATGCCTCATATTTAATTTGTTTTCTTACTAAAACTGAACTTTTTTATTCAAAGTAAACACAAGAACATTTTAAGAGTACCGGTAGTACGATGTAGATAACCATATTTTCAATACTTTAAAAAATAATTAGCCCATTTTTAACAGTTTCTAAAATAGGGTACAGATATTTCAATATGCTAAGGATTGTGTTATCAAATGGTTTTACTAAATCTCGTATTGCACATGTGAAATACGTCTAAATCTAAAATAGACTTCGGGCAGCCCGTAGAGAGAATCCCCTGCTCTGAAACCATATACTATGTTATTTTTCTTTTTCAATACACTTATTTATTTTTCTTTTACAATAAAAATAATAATAAGACTATTGATTTGACAAAGTGATGTTGGGCAAATAAAGCACAATGGTAATAATATTTTGGTTACTATATGGTGGATGGCTAGGCCTATTATTTATATGTTTAGGAAGAAATAATTATATAATATTAATAGTTTTTCAGAAATGATTTCAGGATCTGGGATTTCGTGCTGCCTTGAATAACGTAAAATTGGAATAAATTCTTCAAATTATGTCTAAAGTTAATTAATCTTTGTTCCAATTATAATAATGCTTGAAATTTTGGGTTTGACCATACGGTAATTCAAATTGGCACTGAATTTATGATATTTACTAATCTTTGTTAAATTTAAAAGATAGTCTGATTTATTTCTGAAATAGGTTAGCAAATCTAGAACCTTGGAGATGTTCTTTTAATAATTTAACTGTCTTTAGTTTTTGTTAGAAAAAGTAAGATGGAGGGTTTTACCACCCTCGAGTTAAACTTCTTCAGCTCACATTATATGGACTTATACGGTATCAGTGGACTGACACATACTTTCTCCCGTAAGTAAATTTAAAATACCCCCGTCGCAGCAGACCTGCGTACTCAGCGAATTTCCAAATCAATAATATAATAATAATAATAATATATGACAAGTTTGGTCCAAATCTGTCGATAAACATGAGAATTATTTGCCTATTCTCCATAAGATTAAAATGGGAAAGAGTGAGTAGGTTTGCTGCTGTGAGGAACACTGAAAGTAGCCATTTATACCATCAAAAATTTTATTTTTAACATTTATACCAACTTTCATCAACATCTGTCCATAAATAAAGGAGTTTGCCTAATCTCCATATGATTAACATGGGAAAAGAGTATGCAGGTTTGCTGCCATGATAAACACATAAACTATGATTTTTTAGCACAAATGTATGGATCTCAACCACATGAAGCTAAATATCAAGTTTCATAAAAATATTAGATAATAAGTGAAAAATTAATTTTTCCTAATAAAGTGATGTTGGGCAAATAAAGCACAATGGTAATAATATTTTGGTTACTATATGGTGGATGGCTAGGCCTATTATTTATATGTTTAGGAAGAAATAATTATATAATATTAATAGTTTTTCAGAAATGATTTCAGGATCTGGGATTTCGTGCTGCCTTGAATAACGTAAAATTGGAATAAATTCTTCAAATTATCTCTAAAGTTAATTAATCTTTGTTCCAATTATAATAATGCTTGAAATTTTGGGTTTGACCATACGGTAATTCAAATTGGCACTGAATTTATGATATTTACTAATCTTTGTTAAATTTAAAAGATAGTCTGATTTATTTCTGAAATAGGTTAGCAAATCTAGAACCTTGGAGATGTTCTTTTAATAATTTAACTGTCTTTAGTTTTTGTTAGAAAAAGTCAGATGGAGGGTTTTACCACCCTCGAGTTAAACTTCTTCAGCTCACATTATAGGGACTTATACGGTATCAGTGGACTGACACATACTTTCTCCCGTAAGTAAATTTAAAAAAGACAATCTGTAATAAAACTATCGTGTTCTACAAAGTTTATCTAAATATCATTTAATAATTTATTGTTTCAAAAATAATCATCCCATTTCTGAAAATAAAAACAAGAGAGAAAAAGTTAAATTGATTGTTCGAATTGTATGGGGAACCCCCCCCCCCCCCGGGTAATACCAAAGCTTTTGTGAGTTGGTTTTGTTGGGTGATTTGACCTTACGCTTCATACCAAGTTACATGCAAAATGGTAGGAAAATAAGGAAGGAATTGTTTTTTAATATTCTCCATAAGAATAACATTGGGCGCTTTCAGACAACGTACTGCGTTTATCATGGACAGTGAATTTAAATTTTCTCTGGAACCGTTAGTCGTAGACAAATAATTCAAAAATACTAATTTGTTTGGTTTTATAAGCTGGTTTCTATGGTATCAGTCAAGTCATACTTTACTTTTATTGTTTTCGCTTAAAATTTAAAAATTGGATTTTTCTGAAATTTAAAAGCCAATAACTTTTGAACCGTCAGAAGAAATTTGGATTTTTCACGTTTTGAAGGGTTTTTAGAGGTGAACTACCCTTACAAATGAAAAAACCAAAAAAAGGAAAAACGCCTGGAGATACCATAAATATATATATACATGCCATATTTCATAAAAATCAGACCAACGGGGCAGGCCATAAGATTAACATGGAAAAGAGCATGCAGGTTTGCTGTTGTGAGGAACTCTGAAAGTAGGCATTTCTAGTATAAACCATTTTTATTTAGACCATGTATACTAAGTTTTATCAACATCTGTCTATAAATACATGAGTTTGCCTATTCTCCATAAGATTAACATGGGAAAGAGCATGCAGGTTTGCTGCTTTGAGAAACGTTGTAAGTAGGCATTTTGACAATAAACTATTTTAATTTTTACTATGTATACCAAGTTTCATCAACATCTGTCCATAAATAAATGAGTTTGCCTATTCTCCATAAGATTAACATGGGAAAGAGCATGCAGGTTTGCTGCTTTAAGGAACGCTGAAAGTAGGCATTTATAGCTTAAACAATTTTTATTTTGACCATGTATACTATGTTTTTATCAACATCTGTCCATACATAAATGAGTTTGCCCATTCTCAGTAAGAGTAACATGGGAAAGTGTATGCAGGACACATCAACTATGATTTTTAAGAATTTGCACACTGCATAGTTTAGGTTTGTTGAGAGACAGTTGGCACTACTGAGTATCACATGTTGACAACCAGATACGGAAACGCTATACAATATCCGTTGACTTCTATTTAATTCTTAGAGATTTTATGAGATTAAGAAATTAAATATTAAGTAATTAATTATGAAATGTTAATTAAATGTGGTTAAGTGACCACAAACGTAAAACCAAAAATAATGCCCTTGTACAATATAAATGTAGGGGAAAGTATGTATATTAGTAAACGAAATTAACTCCTGAATCTCACACCATGTTCAACATAAAACAAAGCATGGTGGATTTCACACATTAGTATGTTTTGAATAGTATGGGATCCTTTTCGAGCTCCTATGGAGAAACCCAATTAAGCTACAACAAAATTGATGATCTATAAAATAAAAAAACGAAATTGATTAAAAGTAAACAAAAAACATAAAAAAACCAAAACAAAAATAAAAAAAAGTTTAATAAACAAAAGAAATCATAGCAGGAACGAAAACCAAATGAACAAACAAAACAATATCACATTAAAAAAACAGAAAAAACAAAAAAAAAAACAAAAGATAAGACAACACTCCGATAGTAAGAACCCCCTGCTTACGTCTCCATGTTGACAACAGTTTTAAAGAGACTTCTGATAAAACGCTGTAATTAACTTTTAACTATTAAATGTTAATAATTCAGAAACAGAATTTGAAAAATGAACAGGTTAAGAATGAATGTTATATCATCACCTGTTAACCTCCAAGTAAGTAAATACTGACACAACTGTCTAACATACTGGGCCCTATTCACACAACCATTGAATAGTAACCACCTAAGGCTCCCAGCCCCAAAAGATGATCTAAATAAAGTCATATACGTAAAATTGCCAACATGACAAAACTTCCAAATATGTAATTTTTTAACTATGGCATTTATTAACAATGACCTTATTTATTTTACCCGAATAAGAACAGTAGTTAAAACTCCAAAACTGTAAAGTATCAAACTTGGCAATTAAATTGTTCATTTTGTACAGTATTTTTTAGGCCTACTTTATATTTTAAAATTGACAATTGATACAGAAGTCATTGAGTAGCAAATCACATTGCTGATGGGGTTAAACCAACAGCTGTAGCTTTAGAAGTCAAATGTTTTGATTGTAGATAATTTGTAAACAAACTTATTTCCCATAAGGTTCATATTAGAGAATTAAAACGCTATAAAATGGAAACTAATTGAATTTATGGAAACTGAATACGCCTAAAGCATGACCAGAGCAGAGACGAATCCGAAAAAAACAAAGATCATTAAAATCAGTCCAGCCGTTCTCGAGTTATAATGAGCGTAATTAACATGACCTCGTTTTATATATTATATTTGGCCAACACATAAACACGTGACTTTTTCAGGCAGAAAATAAAAAATATAATTACATAATCCTCTAAAACCATAAACTATTAACATGGCGAATAAACTTGTTCATTTTGTAGAGCAGATATTTACTTCATAGTTTTAAATTAATGAATGATTCAGAAGGCATTGGATAGTAAAGAATATTGCTAATGGAAAGTAAACCAACAACTGTAAACAGCTTTGTAAACAAACGTAGTCCCGATAAGTTTAAGAGGCGGCAGGCGCTCACACGCTTGACATGGGATGGGTTTAATTATCTTTTAATTGCTCGTAAAGGAAATTTATTAAAAACAAAATATCGAATACAAAGTGTTTTATAGGTCCTTATCAACATATTGATGTGTTAAACTACCAAAACTAAGGTTTAGAATTTTTTTAATTAGAAAATTAAAATCCCATAAGGATTTAATAAAACTAATTCTGTTGTATTATTTTTGTTTATCAGTGGAAAATTTCAAACTTTGGACCTAAATAAACTTCACATATTCATAAATAAAATGTATTAATAACTTTTTGTATTTGATTTGCTCTTAGCCATAATTTTTTTAAGTGTGTGAACAGTTCACGCTTTAAAAAAAATGATTATGTATTAAATAATTATTAATTATTCCTCTTAGGCTAATGTAGCGACGGAATATCCAGCGATGCGGGATATCCAGTAAACCGGTTTATTACCAAACCAGGGATGAATTGTGTTTACGTCAGCGCAAAGCCTCGTAATACAGCCATGAGCTAACTTGGAATCACACTAAAACTAGGCAGACCTATATGAATATGTATGGCTGTCCAGTGTCCATGCGTCAGGTCGACCCACGCTCCACCACACGTTCTGACTTAGGCCCTTGTTGAATGTAGGTACTGTACCACCGTATCCGAAGAAGGTAATTTGCTTCTTCGGATTACGTTGGTACATTACATTGAACGAAAAGTAAATGTAGATGTATAAATTCCTTAAGTGTTTTTGGCTAACTGAATGAGTAAAAACATCAAGTTTCATTTATTAAATATATTGTTGACTTTTAGTATTCTGAAATCGGAAAAACATTCAAATTTTAATTTTAATACGATTCTACTTAGTGTATGTATAAGTTATTGGATTGGAATAAAAGAACGGATAAACTTAACGTACCTTAATATAGGTTTAGTATTTTATATCATTCATTCATTATTTAGTATTAAGTTTGTCTATAAAACTATACTATTGTTCATTATATTGTTATAATTGTCCTGTTGCTGCATCCTCAGTGTTCAATTTGAATTTAAAGGGCATAGATCCTGAGTGTATACATTTCCAATATAGTTTTTCTCAAGAGGCTCACACAGGCTATTCAGTTTACCATTTTTACTTTCTCCCCTTATACATAGTATATGGAGAAAGTATTGTTCTCGTCAAAATTATCAAATTTGAGTTGAGAGTGGATATATCCATTTTGGGGCCCCCAGAATCCAAAATAGTGGTTTTCGACGTGATGCCTGTCCGTCCGTGTGTCTGTGTGTGTGTGTGTGTGTGTGTGTGTGTGTGTGTGTGTGTGTGTGTGTGTGTGTGTGTGTGTGTGTGTGTGTGTGTGCGTGTGTCTGTGTGTGCATGTGCGTGTGCGAGTGCGTGTGCGTGTACGTGTGCGTGTGCCACATCACGTCGGCATCACACACACACACTCACACTCACACACACACACACACACACACAGACAGACAGGTAGACAGACGGACGGACAGACATCACCCACTTTTTTAGATTCAGGCAAAACAGTTTTATTATTCTAATACAGACTGTCAGCGACGGTTGCGCTTGTGTTAGTTCCGAGTCTGAACACCAGGCTGCACTAGCGCTGTTGGGCATAGAGACGTTGCCGAATTGAACACGCAGGCGAGCAGATGACGGACGACGGTGGCAGACGATAGTGAATGTTTCTCATATAGGTTTTGAGTTGCAGACACGAGATTCGAGTCATCTGAGCGGGTATACAACCGGCCTATTCGAATTGGCAACCCCGCGGGCCGTCTTACCCAGGCTGAAACCGATTAGAGCTCTTTTGGTACTACTGGCGTGGCCCGTGGCGAATACTGAAGCTACACGCTGCGAAACTGTATTAAAATATAAATTTTCTTTGATTCAGGGGACCCCAAAACGAATATATACACTCTCAGGTCAAATTCGAAAATTATGACGTAAACAATACTTTCTCCATATACAGTAATATGAACCCAATTTTAAAGTTAACATGTATTTATTGTTATGCGTTACGAAGTTCACATTTGTATTAAGTGTGTCTGAATTATCTAAACTGTCCTTCAATATTTTTATGGTTTCTTCTGATGGAATATTAGTATACATGTTGTTTACATCAAATGATAAGAATATAGCGTCTTCCGGTATTGTCAAATCTTTTATATGTTGTACTAGTTTGTATGTATTTGAAATGCTATGATTAGTGTCAGTATTTGTTATTTGATTTAATCTATAATTTAATGTAGCAACATGTAGAAAATATAAAAATGTTTTCTGAGGGTACTTGGTTGAATTATTTCAATAATATATATATATTATAAATTTTAACGACTATTGTTTTTGGACTCTGGGCACCTAAAGAAGAAAAAATAACATGGTTCCGGGCTTAAGTCTCACCATGAGACCTACGGTAATAGCTTCTTCCCTATGGGAAATTCGCTTAAGATCACAATGTCATCATGTCACATGTCAATCTAAATTGGAATTTTTCGATAGCGATCCAAAACATGGAAAAATTGTAATCAATCTCAAAATTAATCAACTAATTTAAAACTATTCTACAATGTTTCTTTTGTCTAGCCTAGAGCAAATTCGAACACGTGCCGACACTAGCAGTCACGCGCTATAACCTCTGACAACATTTGAATGACGACGAATGTGTTATATTTTATTAAATTTTGTGTATTTTTACGCCAGATGCATTTTATTATTAACGTTTTGATGGGGAACGCTCCAAACCCCGATCTTATTACTTCCTAACGTCGACCTGTTGTTAGGAAGCATAATTATTTAATATTACAATGTCAATGGTGACTGGGCCCAAATTCGACCCTCAATTAAAATGATTTGATCCGGCTACCATCAGTTTTGAAGGCGGGTATTATAACCACTACATCATCCAGCCAGTGTTCAATGTTAATCGAATTTAAAAATGATCATATATGCAAATTGGCGAAAAGTACTGGCTGCTAATCATTTCTCTAAGACAACTTAACCCTCCCGTTTGCATTTCGTTTTTTACTTCTAAACAAATCGTCAGAAAGTTTTGGAAATATAGAGATGTATAGATTAGATTACCACTTGAAATGACAACCTTCCCTGGTTGGTATTTTAAGCCAATTTTAAACGAGTAATGAGCGTAAGATTATTGTGGCGCCATCTTGTAGTCTTGTTACTGACTAAGGCTGACACGTTCCTTAGACAGAACTTAATAGCCTAACAATCAATGACATATCTATAGGATAGTTTAACATGGATTTCAAACCACTGCCTCTGAATTTCAAACTGGTCTAATTATGAGGATGGTATTTGTGGACGTTAATCCACTCAAGAGAACACTACATCCACCGACCATCGCTCACAAGTATCCACAATTCGTTACCTCCAAGTAGCTGGATTACAGCACACGCTACGGGCACATCTGTCATTTAAAACGAACCTCATACAAATCAGTGTGGCGTAAGCCTTAAGTTAAAATCCCGAATAATTGTAATTGTTATTTTGAACATTTTTCCCTTGTTAATTATCGTAAGGACAATCCAGATTATTTTAAATACGAAGTTACAGGTACACAACTAATTGAATTTTTTCGACCTTTGAACTCAGATTATCCGGTGAGTTGAAGAAATTAAATTTCAAAATTTAAGCTGATCCTTTGCACCGTCCTTCCGATATTGGACCACAACACCCGCACGCACACGTAACACGCACACCGACAGACACAAAAATGACTCCATTAACAACCCCATACATAGACATTTTCGCTTCGTATGTCTATAAATTATTTTTTTTTATAAAAATATTTTTACCATAAACGCATATTCCTCCTATTTATAATATGAAAACAAATATGTGGTCATTAATAACTTATAAAACCGTGTTACAACTATTCTGGGCAAGCTCGAGGCTAACACATGTAAAAGTCATTGTTTGACTATAATGAGTTATTTTTAATGTTGAATTTCTAACAAAGAGCTCGCCATCCTGCAGATAAAATGTATCCGGTATAGTCTGGGGAGGGAGGCGCGTTAGATTTCCCCTGTGTCGTGGCACGAATTTAGTTGTTCAGTCGTCTTTGAGAAAACGTTTAAAGCCTGCCAAACTATGTTAATTGAAATGACCTTCTTCCATAACCAATATTTAAGATTATCTAAGAACAAAGCATGAACATACAGATCATCATTCATCATTATAGTCTAATTCCAAATGTTAAAACTCCCGTTTATAGAATGTCCCTAGATGATTTCAATTTGTGTTAAAATAACTTTTGAGGAATATGGTGAATAAAATTTAAGAGAATACTAAAATTCTATAATTAATTATATTATTAGTTATGAATATTCTTACGAAATTTTACGATGATAATCAACGAAAAAACTAAAACTAATACATAGAACACGTTTATATAAACTACTAGCTGACCCGGCGAACTTCGTAACGCCTAACAGTAAATACATGTTAACTTTAAGATTGGCCATGTTCTGTCAAGTCGGCAAAGTCGAATAGCATTATGGCTTCGTTGTGTAAATATTCTTGGTCGCGGCTTAGTAAATAGCAACACTAAATCGATAAGACTTGTCAATAACATTCCCGGAAAAATAAAAATAAATCTGTGTGGATTAATTCCAAATTTTCTAATCTAACCTAAACCCAAACCAAACCTAACTGTAATACGGCTTTTATAGAAAATATTTACAACAGATAATCATTAAATAAACGTAATATGTATAAATATTGTAATTATTTTTTATTTGGACAACATATAAACACGTGACTTTTTCAGACAGAAAATAAAAAATATAATTACATAATCCCCAAACCCGTAAACTATTAACGTGGCGAATAAAGCTGTTCATTTTGTAGAGCAGGTATTATTTACTTCATAGTTTTAAATTAATTAAAGATTCAGATGGCATTGGATAGTAAAGCATATTGCTAATGGGAAGTAAACCAACAGCTGTAGCTTAAGAAATCAAATGTTTTGATTTTAGAAAATTTGTAAACAAACGTAGTCCCGATAAGGTTAACATTAGAAATTTAAAACGTCATAAAATGGAAACTTATGGAGTTTTAAAACTTTTTTCGTTAAAACCTTCCCGAACACAGATAGAGAAACTTCCTAAAATTTCATGGCAATCGGATGAGTAGTTGGGCAACGCATAAAGGATAAAGGATGAATGTACATACATGAATACATACATTCATTTTCATAATATATATATTAGCCGACCCGGCGAAATTTGTACCGCCTAACAGTAAATACATACTATTAACTTTAAGATTGGCCATGTTCCGAAGTCGAATAGAATTTCGGTTTCGTTGTGAAAGATAAGATTTTCTGGGTCGCGGCATGGTTGATAACAATACTGGAACGATAAGATATATTAATAACATTCCCACAAAACAAATAAATTGAGTGGATTGATTCAAAATTTCCTTATCTAACCTAAACTTAAACCAAACCTAACTGTATACGGCTTTTATAGGAAATATTAAATTTGTAGTTAGTAATATAGATTTAAAACTATAAATTTTAGAGCAGAGACGAATACAAAAAAAAAACAATGATCATTAAAATCTGTCCAGCCGTTCTCGAGTTATAAATGGTGGAACCTATTCGACTTTGTATTATATGTTTAGCTATGTAACAGGTGATTATTATGATACGTAATATACATATACATTGTAACTATTTTTTACTAGCTGAACCGGTGAACTTCGTAACGCATAACAATAAATACATGTTAACTTTAAAATTGGGTTCATATTACTGTATATGGAGAAAGTATTGTTTACGTCATAATTTCCGAATTTGAACTGAGAGTGTATATATTCGTTTTGGGGTCCCCTGAATCAAAGACAATTTATATTTTAATACAGACTCGCAGCGTGTAGTTTCAGTATTCGCCACGGGCCACGCCAGTAGTACCAAAAGAGCTCTAATCGGTTATATATATATATATATATATATATATATATATATTTATATATATATATATATATATATATATATATATATTTTTTTTATATATATATAAAGAAGAAAAAATAACATGGTCCCGGGCTTAAGTCTTACCATGAGACCTACGGTAATAGCTTCTTCCCTATGGGAAATTCGCTAAAAATGTTTTCTAAGGGTACTTGGTTGAATTATTTCAATATAATAATATTAGTAGCCCTGTTTGATGAAATAAACAGTAAAATATATACATATATATATATATATATATATATATATATATATACATATATATATATATATATATATATATATATATATATATATGTGTGTGTGTGTGTGTGTGTGTGTGTGTGTGTGTGTGTGTGTGTGTGTGTGTGTGTGTGTGTGTGTGTGTGAGTGTGTGTGTGCGTGTGTGTGTGCGTGTGCGTGTACGTGTGCGTGTGCGTGTGCGTGTGCGTGTGCGTGTGTGTGTGTGTGTGTCAGAAGTCAGAAAATCTTTATTCATGCAATAAACATTTTTACAAACAAGTCCCAAGCTTCGTGTAAGATGCGCGTGGGATATACGTTTATCAACTATATATTACATTAATACAAATGCAGCAGCCAGTTCAGTCCATTCTCAGTCCAATCTGTTTTCACTTAAGTCCAGGGTGGGCTCCAAAAACATAGTAATACTGCACATAAAAATCTTAGCCAACATAAAGACATTACCAACATTTTTAACAACAGAATTTTTAACAACAAAGAAATTACTATGCAGTCTTTAACAATAGCAAAAAATATGGAATCATACAACTTATTAAGTAAATAAGCTAATAATAAATACTGATTAATAAATACGCAAATAAATCTCTGAAATAAGGAACAACAATGAATATAGATAATTAATAGATAATATAAATAGTAAATAGTAAATATGTAAATATTAAATATGTAGCAATAAAATAAATAAATCTCTGAAATAAGGAACAACAATGAATATAGATAATTAATAGATAACATAAATAGTAAATAGTAAATATGTAGCAATAAAATAAAATAAATGATACCAACTACACGATAACCAGTGGATTTTACATTTGACCTACACATTGGCTTAGAACTAACTGTGTTGCCTTCATTTTGAATTTTGGTTTTTTATCAAATAGCACCTCATTGCCATAGTATCTAATTAGTTTATTGTATATTTTTGGTGCCAGATAGCATAGGTGATGTCTGCTAGTTTCCTTGACAAGGTTTGGCACTACAAGAGTTGTCCAAAGAGCGGACCGAATCACCCTACCTATCTCTCTTATCTCATAATTATATAAATATTTGTGAACATACATCAACACACAATAAACATGCAATTCTTTAACAGTAAATAAATTATTTTCTGATAGCACACAACTCAACCTATCCATTCTCCTAATCCTAAAAATTAATCTTAACGCATGCCTCTGACGGTTCAATTATTCATGCCTCGGGTTCAATAAGGACGGATAAGTTCCACCATAGTGTATAAGGCCAAATCTCATAGTGCTCTCAAACCAAGATGCATAAAGCTGTAACAAGTGTTTTCTGCCAATAAAATTTCTCATGTAATACAAGGAGTAATTAATCTTCCGCAATTTTGTTACAAGGTTTTGAATATGCTCTTTCCATTTAAGGTGCTGGTCAACCACTATACCAAGATACCTTACTGACTCTACAATTTCTATACCAGAACAATAACAGTCATAAACACATTGGTGTTTTTGACAATATAAACTAATATTATTATTTATACATGATTTAGGCTTATCACAGTCGAAAAACATAACACATTTAGATTTTGCACTATTAATCAGAAGTTTGTTTTGGATGAACCAATCTGATATCTTTTAGCGAATTTCCCATAGGGAAGTAGCTATTACCGTAGGTCTCATGGCAAGAGTTAAGCCCGGGACCATGTTATTTTTTCTTCTTTAGGTGCCCAGAGACCAAAAACAATAATCGTTAAAATTTTTATATATATATATATATATATATATATATGTATATATGTATATATATATATATATATATATATGTGTCTGTTAGCACGATAACTCGCGTAAAAATGGTCCGATCAAGACCAAATTTGGTAGAGACGTGTATTCCTGCAAATGCTCGGACGAGTTCGTAAACCAGACATATCGGTCAATGGGAACGGGTAGTTTGGGGGGGTTTTGTACCCCAAAATGGGGTTTTTTGCGTTTTTCACTTGTAAATTTTAAAAATTTCTAATTTTATATTTCACCATTGAAATCAGCTTAAAAAACTACACAATTAAGTTTCTTAAAGTTTTCCTCTATCTCCAACGGTTACCGAGATATTAAAAAATCTAAACACAGTACGTTGTATTGTGGGGCTCCAATGTTAATCTTATGGAGGATAAGGAAAAATTAATATATCCCATATCAATCAATATTTTTGGATAAAACTTGATATTTAGCTTCATATGGTTGAGATCTATCCATTTATGCTTAAAAAACATAGTTTATGTGTTTATCATGGCAGCAAACCTGCATACTCTTTTCCCATATTAATCATATAGGGAATAGGCAAGCTCCTTTATTTATGGACAGATGTTGATGAAAGTTGGTATAAATGGTCAAAATATAGTCGCAGCAACCTGCTACTCACTTTCCCAATCAATAATATAAAATAATTCTCATGTTTATAAAAATTTCATAAACTTGTTTATTATTTTAAATTCTGGAAAGAGGTCTGCTGCGTGGGGTGATTAAATTTTATATTAAAATTTTTTTCTTAATATTTATAAACTTTCATAAATCTGTCCATAAATAAAGGAGTGTATTCCTACAAATGGGAGAGTATGCAGGTTTGCTGCCATGATAAACAATAAACTATGTTTTTTATTGTCCCAAAATGGTTTTTGCGTTTTTCACATATTTTATAAACATTTAATTTTATATTTCCCATTGGAATTAGACAATAAGTTTGTTTTTTTTCTCTATCTCTAACGTTGGAGATATAAAAATCTAAACACAGTTAGTTTTTGTATCTAATGTAAATATAAATAAATTATATTACATGTTAATGAAATTTTTGGACAAAAAAAAAACTTATTGAATTTAGCTTCATGTGAGTTGTATACGTCCATTTATGCTTAAAATCATAGTTTATGTGTTTACAGCAACCTGCATACTCTTTTCCATATTTATATATCATATGGATCTGGGCAAATTTATGGCTTAAGTTGATAAAGATGTTTATAAATGAAAAATAAAAATTTTTTATGGTGGAAATGCCTACTTTCAGTGTTCCTCACAGCAGCAAACCTGCACACTCTTTCCCATGTTAATCTTATGGAGAATAGGTAAATAATTCTCATGTTCATCGACAGATTTTGACCACTTGACTTGTTGTATATTATTATTATTATATTATTGATTTGGAAATTCGCTGAGTACGCAGGTCTGCTGCGACGGGGGTATTTTAAATCCTTATTAATTTTGGTATTAAGTGCCTCCCTATTGTATGCAGAACACACAAGAGCTGTGTCATCAGCATATGCATATATAGATGAGTTTAGGTCCAAATTCAACAAATCATTAATGTAAACTAAAAAATTCAATGGGCCAAGGATCCCTCCTTGTGCTGTCCCATGTTTTAATACACCTGTATTGCTTTTTATACCATTGATCTTTACAATTTGTTTTCTGTCCTTACAAAAAGATGTTAGCCAAGAGAGAGCAAGACCTCCGATACCACACTTCTTAAATTTATATAATAAAATATCTATATCTAACATATCAAATGCTTTTTGGAGGTCTAAATAAAGTGCAAGAGTATATTTCTGTTTATCATGTTCAGAAGTAATGTGGCTAATATGGCCATTTATAGCAAGATCAGTTCCCTTACCTGGAATAAAGCCATACTGATTTATAAAAAGGAAAGATCTCTCCTGAAAATAACTTAATAACTTTTTCTTTACAATAGCTTCCAATATCTTAGCCACAGAATTAACTAGGGTTATTGGTCTGTATGAGAACACTTCCCTATTATCCCCAGAGTTGAACACTGGAACTACTAAACCAGTCTTGAATGTGTCAGGGACAAATCCCTGAGATAGAGAGACTTTAAATATGCTATTTAGAACAGGAGCGAGAACATTTATATTATCCTTTATGGTTAAAATATTTAAACCGTCCATTCCACAACTCGCTGTATTTTTCATATTTTTTATCACACAAGCTACTTCAGCAGTATCGGTATCAAATGTACTTAAATGGACAGGATATACATTTATATCAGTTAGAAACAAATCTTCCCCAAATTCTCTCTGTTTTATATGAGAAACAATATTACAAAAATAATCGTTAAATGTATTGTCTATGACAAACTCATTACCTACAACATCTAATATATCATTATCCACCTTTATGCTGCTAAACCCCTTCTTTTTGGATTTTAACAATTTTCCCATAACATTCCAATATTTTCTTGCATCACCATTACAACTATCCAACTGTGAGGTGTAATAAGTATGTTTTTCTCTTTTTATTCTTTTAGTAACTAGATTAGATAAGTTTTTGTATTGAGATCGAATTCGTTCACAAGTCCTATTCTTACAATATAATTTAAACAATTCATTTTTCTGATTAATTAGCAAAATTAAACCATGTGATGCCCAATCATGCCTCCTTCTATTTTTACTATTCAATTTTCTTAGCTTAAATGAATCCTCAAAACAACCATTGACAATAGTATAAAAAATAGAGACTTTAGAATTTAAATTAGGATTATTTAACACTGAATTCCAGTCAGCAGACTGTAATTTTCTTTTCAGTAAATCTTGATCCAGGATTTTACAAAACTTTGATATTTTGTCAGTAGTACAATGAACATTACTTATAAAAACATTTAAAGCATAGTGGTCTGTTATCCCCAAAACACTTACATTACAATTAAAATTAATATGTTTACTGTTCCTTACTAGTACATGGTCAAGACAAGATACAGAAGTATTAGATATTCTGGTTGGAGTATTAATAAAATTTTTTAAACCATAAGAATGAATCAAACTTAAATAATCCTGTCCTGAACCACTATTTTTAAGAGTACAAATATTAACATCTCCAATTATAATTATTGTAGGATCTTTTCTGAGTTTAAGAATATTTTCAAAGTCAAGCTTAAATTTATTAAAGGTAAATTTACACTGTCTGTATATTCCAAAAATTGATAAATTATATTCTTTATTATTACTAGTGACATCCAGACAGACATGAATAATCTCTGCTGTAGGAAATAATATTTCTGTGTGGTTGAACTGCAGTTCAGAGTTCATGTAGATCACAATACCACCAGCCTGATTATCTGGTCGCGGCTGAAACAGCAAGTTGTAGCCAGATATCTCATATCTTCCCTCCTCACCACTTTTAATCTACACCTCTGTTAGTATCAGAATTTGAAATTTTATAGTTAAACTATTCAAGTATAGATTTAGTTCATCGTAATGCTTCCTTAAACTTCGAATATTTAGACAAAAAATACTTTAATCACTATAAGAATCTTCCCTACTGTCCATTAACTTTATAACCAACAGTTATTTAATTAGTTTGGTGGATTAATTCATTTCACAGAGCCAAGTAGCTTATCTAAGTCACCCACAGATGTCACATGCACTCTACGGTCTTCCGGCGGATGTGTGTGTGTGTGTGTGTGTTAAAACGATAACTCTCGTAAAAATGGTCCGATCGAGGCCAAATTTAGTAGAGACGTGTATTCCTACAAATGCTCGGACGAGTTCGTAAACCAGACATATCGGTCAATGGGAACGGGTAGTTTGGGAGGGTTTTGTACCCCAAAATGGGATTTTTGCGTTTTTCACATGTAATTTTTAAAAATTTCTAATTTTATCTTTCACCGTTAGAATCAGCTTAAAAAACTACACAATTAAGTTTCTTAAAGTTTTTCTCTATTTCCAACGGTTACCGAAATATTAAAAAATCTAAACACAGTATGTTGTATTTTGGGGATCCAATGATAATCTTATGGAGGATAAGGAAAAATTAATATTTCCCATATCAATCAATATTTTTATATTAAACTTGGTATTTACCTTCATGTTGTTGATATCCACCCGTTTATGCTTAAAATCATAGTTTATGTGTTTATCATGGCAGCAAACCTGCATACTCTTTTCCCATGTTAATCATATAGGGAATAGAAAACTCCTTTATTTAAGGACAGAAGTTGATAAAAGTTGGTATAAATGTTAAAAATAAAAATTGTTTATGGTAGAAATGCCTACTTTCGGTATTCCTCACAGCAGCAAACCTGCACACTCTTTCCCATGTTAATCTTATGGAGAATAGGCAAATAATTCTCATGTTTATGGACAGATTGTTATAAAACTTGCCATATATTATTATTATTATATTATTGATTTGAAAATTCGCTGAGTATGCAGGTCTGCTGCAATGGGGGTATTATTATTACATTTGATCAATTAACAAATAAGATAGAATAATTAATAGGTTGGATAACTACTTTGCTTCCTAGTGAATCCTGGAGCATTCCCTAAGCGATAATGAACGGACATTTACAAAACACAGAAAACATATTCATATTTAAAATATACATCTATTAATTGAAAAAGTATTTTCAAATACATTATTTGAAAATTAATTCATTAATTTTGAAAACAACCAATAGAAACAGTAATCAAGGTATACACGCACATGGTTTATTTGTGACGTGTTTTATGTGTGTTATTCATACACTCCTCGCAGCAGACCTGCGTACTCAGTGCATATCCAAATCAATATTATTACAGTAGTAATTCATGACAAGTGAAATGACATGAAATGAAATTATATATCCTTATAGTGATTTACATGCCAGAAATTTTACAAAAATTTAAATAAAAATAAATAGTAGCAATCTATGGCAATAATAAACTAAACAACTAAGTATAAATTTAGCCAATACTTAAGGAAAGGGCTACATGGGCAGGAAACTGCGTAGGCCTGAGTTGAAGCACTAATCAAATTTATGATGGCCGACAGTAATTATGTTTGCTCATTGGGGGAAAATATCAACATTGAAGTTACATTATACAGAAAAAAATTAGTGCTAAAAAACAAACAAAAGAAATTTATATTGGATGAAGAAAGAAAAACTAGTAATATATAAACAAGACGATAAGACTGCCCGCAAGACAAGAAAATAAATTGAAGCAACAAATTTAGACCTGAAACAAGAATCGCTGAGCAAACTTAATGGAAGGGGGAGTGAATGTCAAGTCTGGCGTCGACTGTAGGTTGCCGTGATAATGGTTCGGCCTCATCTATTTCTAGGTCTTTAGAACTTCTCTACATATTTTTTTAAGATTAGGGAAATATTAAATTAAGTTACGATACAAAATACTGGAAATTTAAAAGCCATTCGTTTTTGAAACTGATCTTGTTAACTGAAGGAGAGATATTGAAAGTTGAAAGATATTGAAGAGTAGTTGAAGTTTGTGCATATCGGGTATTGTGACTATGGGAAACTATAGAAAAAATATTGTCAAATCTTTTATATATGACAATAAATAAATCTAATGAAAAGTTGGCGGAGTGAAGTTTTAGTTTCGTGAAATAGAGCAACCGACAGGTACCTTCTCCCATTATGAAAAGCAACTTTTAGTATTGACTTTTGAATGATTTTCAAAGGTTCCATAATTGATTTGAGGACACCACCCCAAGCTATGATGCTATATAAGACAATGAGGACTGAATATAAGCAAAGTAAGTAATTCTAATTTTTTCCGTCCATTAAAACTTCCCTTAATCTTTTAAAAGCAAAAATTTATTTTCTAAGTTTAATCTTTAGATAACTAATATGATGAAACCATTTCATGCGAGGATCAAAACCCACCCCCAAATACTTATAAAATATACATCAACCTTACCCAAAGATTCACACTGACACGTTGTATTATCGAAATCATTGTAGTTGTGATTAATTTAATATCGTTCAAAGAATACTCTGTATTGGAATTAAGAGATATAGGCATAAATATCGTTTTGGAGACATTCAACGAGAGGACATTTTGATCAAACCATTTCTTCAAGAGCTTTAAATCGTGCTGTGCTTTAGAGCGTACTTCTAACCTCTTGATTTTTATTTTATGCATACAAGAGTATCATCTGCGAACAGAAAAACTTTACTGTTTAAATTTAATTTGGAAATGTTATTTATATAAATTAAAAATAAGACTGGCCCAAGTGTACTTCCTTGAATGATAGTTAATTGGAAGATCTGTACCATAAATACCGTCAATACAAACCTTCTTGGACCTGTCAGACAAGAAGCTCCTGGAAGCAATCAAGAGAGGATCCGCTGATTCCAACGTGTTCCAATTTACTTATTAATTTAACTCGACCAACTGAGTCAAAGGCTTTTTTCAGAACCAAGAATACCAACATTGTCCCGCCACCCTCAGAAAGAGACTCATTTAAAACTTTGCGAACTTTAAAAAGGGTATCCGAAATACTTTTGTCCCTCTTGATTCCATACTGACTCTCGCATAAAATGTTATTTCTATAAAGATAATCCGTCAGTTTCTCCTTCACAAATTTCTCCAATATTTTAGAAAAAACGCTCAGCAAAGGAATTGGATGGAAATTATTTTTATCTGTAACTAGCTAACCCGGCGAACTTCGTAACGCTTAACAGTAAATAGATGTTAACTTTAATATTGGCCATGTTCTGAAGTCGAATAGCATTACGGGTTCGATGTGAAAGGTTTGATATTTGGGGTCACGGCTTAGATAATAACAATACTGAAACGATAAGACATATTATGAATAACATTCCTACAAAACAAATAAATCTGAGTGGATTGATTCACAGTTTTCTAATCTAACCTAAATCAAGACCAAACGAAACTGTAATAAGGCTTTTATGAGAAGGATACATTTTCTGAATCGTTGCTTTTCTCTATGTATAAAATTGAATGTATGTATGTCTGTCTGTATGTCTGTATGTCTGTATGTATGTCCTTTGTGCGTTGCCAAACTACTCATGCGATCGCCATGAAATTTTAGGAAGTTGCTCTACAGGTGTCCGGGAAGGTTTTAGTGAAATAATATTTTCGAAAACCCCATAAGTTTCCATTTTATGGCGTTTTAAATTTCTAATGTTAACCTTATGAAGAGTAAGTTTGTTTACAAATTGTCTACAATGAAAACATTTGATTTCTTAGCTACAGCTGATCGGTTTACTTTTCATTAGCAATATGCTTTACTATTCAATGCCATCTGAATCATTCATTAATGTTAAACTATAAAGTAAATGTGTACTGTAAATAAAAACAGCTTTATTCACCACGTCAATAGTTTACGGTTTTGGGGGATTATGTATTTATATTTTCATTTTCTGTCTGATTAAATACACGTGTTTATATGATAATTAAAATGTTTATAATATTACGTTTATTATAATAATCAGCTGTTGTATATCTTTCCTATAAAAGCCGTATTACAGTTAGGTATGGTTTGGATTTTGGTTCGATTTGAAAATTGTGAATTAATCCACTCAGATTTATTTGTTTTATAGAAATGTTATTAATATGTCTTATCGTTTCAGTATTGTTATTCTCTATGCCGCGACCCAGGCTATATAACCTTTCACAATGAAGCCGTATTCGACTTCAGAACATGGCCAATCTTAAAGTTAACATGTATTTACTGTCAGGCGTTACGAAGTTCGCCGGGTCAGCTAGTTTTATAATAATACTCGCGTAAACTAACATTCATTAATTTGATCGTTTTAATTTCTCAAAAGGGCTCTAACGATTTTTATTACAATTTGCAATCATATTGCAAAGAGAAATATACTATATGATACAACCCATGCCTGTAAAAATAACTGTTCAACAGTTATGCGCTTTTAAATGTCTAAATAACACCGAGAGCACTGCTGATGTTGATGAAGCCTGAGGTCTTACACCAAGTCGAGAGCACTGCTGATTTTGAAGTGGCCAGAGGTTGTAAATTGGTAACTGGATTATTATAAATTAATCTTTGTACAAACAAATTATTTTACCACACATTAATTTGTCTCTCCAAGATGATGTTAACAATAATTTAAGATAAATAATGTTTTGTTACCATGTTTTTTTTTATTTCACTGTTTGGAATGTTAAGTTTTATTCCTTACAGGTTCTGGTTCCATAGTATGGAATCCTTTTTGGGCTTCTAGGGAGGAACCCAATTGAGCTAAAACAAAATTGAGGATCCACAAACCTTCTCCATGAAATTATATATGTGTGCACCATTTTTCATCGAAAATCGTCCAACGGTGTCCGAGCGCATTAACTTCAAACATACACACACAAACACACACACACACACACACACACACACACTTATATATATATATATATATATATATATATATATATATATATATATATATCCTCTTTTATAGATATATCACTGTTTTTAAATACCGGAATGATTTTTACAACTTTAACATTATTTGGGAATATTCCAGTATTTAAGCTAAGATTAACTAGATGAGTTTAGGGCCTAGATATAAACTGGATATTTTCCTTCAGAATAGAGGCCGGAGGCCGGACATCGTCCAGACCCGGAGTAGAGCTTCCACGAAGACCGGACCCTTGACGCACGGAATATCGTTTTCCGTGACAGTGTTGAAGGAAAGCGTCGAGTTAGGTTTAAAGTCTGCGTCGTCCACAACCGGGACCCCGCCAGAGTCGATTTAACCTGCCAGAGCTTCTCCTACATTTGAAAAAAATTATTGTCGTGCGGAAAAGACTTTGCTCCTCGCTCTGCCAGCCAATTCACTGATTAAATCCCAAAACAATTTTGGATTTCTTTCCGATTGTTGTAGTTTTAAACAGTAATAATCTCGTTTTGCTTGTTTCAAGAGATTACTTACTGTTTGTCTGTAAGATCGGTAATTATTTTTTAAATTTTCATTAAAAGGCTCCCGTTTAACAGCTTCACTTAATTTATCTCTTTCTCTAATTGATTTTACTAGCCTCAAAGTAATCCAAGGTTTTAATTTTTTTTACTCGGTGAGTTAATTTTTAGTTGGGGATCGGGAAGTTTGATAAATCTTTCAATAAATGAGAGAGTTTGCCTATTCTCCATAAGATTAACACTGGAAAGAGTATGCAGGTTTCCTGCTGTGAGGAACATCGAAAGTAGGCATTTTACCATAAAATATTTTTATTTTAGATTTAGATTTAGATTATTGAAAGGGCAACCTACCCAGGTAGGTATTTTAAGCCAAGTATGAATGAGAAATGCGTGTAGGATGATTGTGGCGCGATCTTGTAGCCTTGTTACTGACTAAGGCTGATATGTTCCTTAGACAGGACTGATTATTAATAGCCCAACAGCCGATGGCAACTAAGGGACCTACAGTTTAACGTGGAATCCGAACCACGGCCTCTGAATTACGAAATATTTTAATAATAATTATTTTGACCATGTATCAAGTTTTATCAATATCTGTCCATAAATAAAGAAGTTTGCCTATTCTCCATAATATTAACATGGGAATGAGTATGCAGGTTTGCTGCTGTAATACATGTCCTCCAATTCTTCCCATTTCTTCGCGAATCACGCTGTACTTCTAAAATATATGAAGCTTTATTTAAAAATTATATATGTACTATTTGAGATAATTAGATTGATACATTTTATGATTGTGAAGCTGTGTGTATTGTGTAATTCAGGAACTTGCCTATGTTCATAATGTCGTAAAATTATTTGCCTGGATGATTTTACTTGGTTTTTAACACATAAATAGTTTAAATCTCTATAATAATCCTTTGACTAGTATATGTTGAGTGTTATTATTTAACTAAACAAATAGTTGCATCCTCTGCAACACTAATTTAGGAATAAAATTAGAGCAATTTATTTTCTTGTTTCAAGAAAACGCTATCTAGTCTGTCGTTTGCACCGGAAGAAACAAATCTCATTTTACAAACAGTTAAAATTCTCCCTCTACATTTTAAAATGTATTTCCATTACCATAAATAATAAATACTTCATTATTATTCCTGTTCGTCACCCAGAATAACGATGAAAATAGAGTTGATGAACAGGTTATTGTATTGATCAGCTGACAAGCACAACCAGGCTACTTCTTGTTACTTTGTACTTGCATTGTTTGTTATCATTCACTCGGCGCAAAGTAATCGATGAAGATCGAATTGATCATGATCATTGAAGATGAATCAGCTGAGTTGCAACAACTCTTAGGCAACTATTTGGCATTGTTTGTCATCCTTCACACAGCGCCGTAGTAATCGATAACAATAGAGTTGATGAACAGGTCCCTGTATTAATCAGCTGAGATGCAGAACTCTTGGCAAATATATATTCCGAATATCATATTCGGCATTGTTTTTTATCCGTGACTCAGCCTGCGCAAAGTAATCGATGAAGATAGAGTTGATGAACAGGTCCTTTGTATTAATCAGCTGAGTTGCAACAACTCTAGTCAACTATTCGGCATTCTTTATTATCGGTCGGCCGGCTAATGAATCACCTCATTGTTGGTGGGTGAGCTTCGCCAGGTCATTCATTAGTCTTTGTGGAGACAAAGACCAAAGCTATTACCGTAGGTCTCATGGCAAGAGTTAAGCCCGAGACCATGTTATTTTTTCTTCTTTAGGTGCCCAGAGACCAAAAACAATAGTCGTTAAAATTTTTATATATATATATATATATATATATATGTATATATATATGTATATATATATATATATATATATATATATATATATGTATATATATATATATGTATATATATATATATGTGTGTCTGTGAACACGATAACTCTCGTAAAAATGGTCCGATCGAGACCAAACTTGGTAGAGACGTGTATTCCTACAAATGCTCGGACGAGTTCATAAACCAGACATATCGGTCAATGGGAACGGGTAGTTTGGGGGGGTTTTGTACCCCAAAATGGGGTTTTTTGCGTTTTTCACATGTAATTTTTAAAAGTTTCTAATTTTATATTTCACTATTGGAATCAGCTTAAAAAACTACACAATTAAGTTCCTTAAAGTTTTTCTCTATCTTCAACGGTTACCGAGATATAAAAAAATCTAAACACAGTACGTTGTATTTTGAGGCTCCAATGTTAATCTTATGGAGGATTAGGAAAATTAATTTTTCACTTATTGTCTAATATTTTTGGATGAAACTTGATATTTAGCTTCATGTGGTTGAGATCCATACATTTGTGCTAAAAAATCATAGTATATGTGTTTATCATGGCAGCAAACCTGCATACTCTTTTCCCATGTTAATCATATGGAGATTAGGCAAACTCCTTTATCTATGGACAGATGTTGATGAAAGTTGGTATAAATGTTAAAAATAAAATTTTTGATGGTATAAATTGTTACTTTCAGTGTTCCTCACAGCAGCAAACCTACTCACTCTTTCCCATTTTAATCTTATGGAGAATAGGCAAATAATTCTCATGTTTATTGACAGATTTTTACCGAACTTGTCATATATTATTATTATTATATTTTTGATTTGTAAATTCGCTGAGTATGCAGGTCTGCTGCGACGGGGGTATTTATATTTAGCTTCATGTGGTTGAGATCCATACATTTGTGCTAAAAAATTATAGTTTATGTGTTTATCATGGCAGCAAACCTGCATACTCTTTTCCCATGTTAATCATATGGAGATTAGGCAAACTCCTATATTTATGGACAGATGTTGATGAAAGTTGGTATAAATGTTAAAAATAAAATTTTTGATGGTATAAATGGCTACTTTCAGTGTTCCTCACAGCAGCAAACCTACTCACTCTTTCCCATTTTAATCTTATGGAGAATAGGCAAAAATTCTCATGTTTATCGACAGATTTTGACCAAACTTGTCATATATTATTATTAGTACCTGGTGACCGAGCTTTGCTCGTTTAAAATAAGACATTTATTATAAAAATTAATTAGAAAAATTAAAACACATTTATTACTCAATGAAAACATTTATGTGAATGGAACTCGCGGCCTATAGTTCTTGAGGCCGACATGCTACAACTCGGCTACGAGGTTAGTCAATTGAACGATGTCGTTTAACGTCTTTTCCAAAAGCCAAAGCCGATCATTTACTGTTTAATTACCCATACCGTTATTATTAGCCTGTGATCAACTGATTTTTTTATAAACGGAATGAGGATTGAAAAGCAAAAGAGAGATTTAATTTACATCAATTAATTAGTTTGTTACAGTGGCTTCAAGCAATACAACGAATACGTTTTCTATCAAAACACGGAAGATTTTGGAAATACTTTTTCTGCTTTTATCTCGCACAGCTATGTTATCCTTAAGTTTTTACAAATTGTTTAGTAACCTGATAATTTTACATTTATTACATACATAAAATAAATATTAATGAAAAACCTCTATTCACATATTGTTCTTTGCCGTCTTCAATCAAGAACTGTCAAACGTTTATAAACAGCTGTTTTGGTTTGCATTGTTTACATTTGATTCTCCATAAGCGTAATGTTAAATTTTTAGATTTTAAACTTAATATTACAAGAAAACACGAATTTTCCTGGACATTAGACCTATCTAGAACTTATTTTCTACTCGGAAATTAGTTATTTCCAAAATTTAAAGAAAATCCTCGGCGCCGTTTTCGAGATCCGTGTGCAAATTTACATTTGATTCTCCATAAGCGTAATGTTAAATTTTTAGATTTTAAACTTAATATTACAAGAAAACACGAATTTTCCTGGACATTAGACCTATCTAGAACTTATTTTCTACTCGGAAATTAGTTATTTCCAAAATTTAAAGAAAATCCTCGGCGCCGTTTTCGAGATCCGTGTGCAAATATATATATATATATATATACAAACCTTGCTCGTATTATAGTATTGGATTATATTATTGATTTGGAAATTCGCTGAGTACGCAGGTCTGCTGCGACGGGGGTATTTATATTTAGCTTCATGTGGTTGAGATCCATACATTTGTGCTAAAAAATTATAGTTTATGTGTTTATCATGGCAGCAAACCTGCATACTCTTTTCCCATGTTAATCATATGGAGATTAGGCAAACTCCTATATTTATGGACAGATGTTGATGAAAGTTGGTATAAATGTTAAAAATAAAATTTTTGATGGTATAAATGGCTACTTTCAGTGTTCCTCACAGCAGCAAACCTACTCACTCTTTCCTATTTTAATCTTATGGAGAATAGGCAAAAATTCTCATGTTTATCGACAGATTTTGACCAAACTTGTCATATATTATTATTATTATTATATTATTGATTTGGAAATTCGCTGAGTACGCAGGTCTGCTGCGACGGGGGTATATATATATATATATATATATATTGTGTGTGTGTGTGTGTGTGTGTGTGTGTGTGTGTGTGTGTGTGTGTGTGTGTGTCTGTGAACACGATAACTCTCGTAAAAAAGGTCCGATCGAGACCAAATTTGGTAGAGACGTGTATTTTACTGTTCTTGTCTACCAAAAGAATAAAAAGTATTTTTTGCACTAAATTAGACTGAAAGTACAATACAGTAGTTACTTTATTAATTGAAAACCAAATTTATATTAATATACGATTCAAAGTGTCACAAACAAGTTCTGAAAGTGACAGAAATAATGCAGAATCAGTATTGCGACAAAGGGTGCAGATGAGCTTTATTGTATTTTGAACAATTAACGTTGTTTAAAACTCAGCCATTGTAAATCCTTCGGAGTAAGCCTTATTCACGGCGCATTGTTTAGAACAGAAACTCAATTAGAAGGGAAATCTCAAAAGAAAGTGCATAAAACTTTTGATAAATTGTTTTAAGGTGGAATATCACAGTATTACTCACATAGCACAGTATTATTAAGTATTATTTTTTATTTCACATAGCACAAAACATTATTATATTGTGTAATTGTTTTTAGTTTATTTAGGGAGTTTGTTGTACATTAAATATATTTATCAATTTATTTTTATATTTTATTCGTGATTTTATTTTAAGAGATTAGATTCCAGATTTGACAGAAAGATTAGCTGAAAGTATCCGTGTCCGCCCCGCAGTAGGGGATGACTGAGATCTTGTGGTGGTTTATCACATTCCTTCAGGATAGGCTTTCACACAAATTTATAGACCTATAGTTCTTACGCTTATTGATCTTGGTCTAAGCCGTAGTGCACAGTTCCAGCAGCCCTCGCCCTTTATCACCTTATAGTAGACTGGATCCACCGATGTAATGTTGCACATTACGTTGTGTTGCAACCTCCAAATGTGGCCGTTCCCAGCACGACTGAAAAAAAGCATGACTCAAAAAGTTTTCGTAGTTACCATTATGGTTATCGTAGTACCGTTATCGGAAGTCCCCAAACAGTAATGCAGACCCAGTAATGCCCAACAAGTTTAAGTACGATGGGGGAAGGAACTGTGATCAGTCATGAATTGTGTCTGGTAAAAAATCGTCTACGCTTGTAACCTAAGGTTGGGCCTGCTCAATGATTCTGCCAGTGAAACGTCCGCGGGAATCATGTGTCTCAGATTTGTTGTGCGAGAACGATTTTAGACTCTCGCAGCTTCGTCGCCTCGTCTCCAGTATAATATTACTAGTATAAGTCAGCGAACACATAACAAAATAGAAGCGCTACTTGGAACGCCGAAGTGAAGCCATTTGGCGAGCAGAAATCAAACCAAGATGGCGGCGCAAGCCTACTCCTGAGCGTCTGCCTCGCGCCAAGTCGGCTGTCATTTCGTTGTTTCGCGTGCATTTTTTATAAAGTGTAATTGTTTTTATTTTACCCTTTACAGAATCTTTTGTATGAATGAGAACAATTCTGTAATGTAAGCATTTAAAATTTTTAAACAGATTAGTCCGTATTAAAATGTAGTGCTATTAAAATTTTTCCTGGCACATTAACTGGAAAAAATAAATTTAATTTCTTAAAAAACAAATAAATTTCTAAAAAATAAATTTATTTCTTTAGTAAATACAATTCCTCCTCATTATTATTGTAAATGATTTGTATTTTTGTGTAATTTCTGGAAATAAAATCTTTCATCATTCATTTATATTAAGAGGCGGCAGGAGTCAGTCCAGGCGCTCACACGCTTGACATGACATGGGTTTAATTATCTTTTAATTGCTCGTAAAGGAAATTTATTAAAAACAAAATACCAAATACAAAGTATTTTATAGGTCCTTATCTACATATTGATGTGTTAAAATACCAAAACTAATGCTTAGAAATATTTTATTTTTTCGAAATTAGAAATTAAAATCCCATAATGATTTAACAAAACTGATTCCGTTGTATTATGTTTGTTTATCAATGGGAAATTTCAAACTTTGGACCTAAATAAACTTCACATATTCATAAATAAAATGTATTGAATAACTTTTTGTATTTGATATAATTTGATACAATAATAATTTTTTTTAAAGTGCGTGCACTATTCACGCACTTCAAAAAAATTATTATGGCTAAGAACCAAATCAAATACAAAAAGTACAAATAACTAAAGTGCGTGAATAGTGTTTAATATACAATACAATTACAATACAAATTACAAATACAATTTGATAAATTGTAATTGTTTTTATTTTAACCTCTTCAGAATCTTTTGTATGAATGAGAACAATTATGTAGTTTAAGCATTTAAAATTTTTAAACAGATTAGTCCTTATTAAAATGTAGTGCTGATAAAATATTTTTTTCTGGCACATTAACTGGAAAAATAAATTTAATTTCTTAAAAAACAAATAAATTTCTAAAAAAATAAATTTATTTCTTTAGTAAATACAATCCCTCCTCATTATTATTGTAAATTATTTGTATTTTCGGTAATTTCTGGAAATAAAATCTTTCATCATTCATTTATATACATAATTGTGAAATCCATAGTGAACGTTTAATTTAAAATGTAATTAATAACATCACATAATGGTATCATTGACTCACATTTGGCCGCGGCCGACCCGTCGGCGCGCGGCGCGATGTGACGGAATTAATTCCCACCGGTATTATACCTAACTTTGCAAGAAAACCAAACATGATAAAAAATATTTGTAAATTATATAATTAAATTTGGTTATTTACCTAAAACTTTCTCGCTGACAAAAAGTCTCTGACCAAAAAATAAAAAAAATCCTCGCTATACAACTTTTTCATGTCTTGATCTAGAAAATGGATCGACAAGTGTTTAAATATAATTTAATTAATTTGTTATTATAATTAATATGATCTTTAAATCAACACTATCGCTATCCCCAGTATCTAAACTACAAGTTTGCAAAATTTCAGCAATTTCATTCAATTAATAGTATAGTTTATGATCGTGTATTTGTCGCGGCGTTTTAATGTGAACTGAGCTCACTGCTGCGCGGATTCGAGGCGATTGTTCGGACCAAGATGGCGGATTTGGCTTCACTAGCAATGCATTGGAATAGAACGCCGTGTCCTCTCTATTGTATTATGTGCTCGCTGGTATAAGTTTATTACTTCAAAGAGAGCTAAAGACACATTATTTTATATCTCTTAACATGCTAAAAATGCTTCAATTAATTTTTATTCATGCGTTAACATGATCATAAACTTTTAAATGTATGATAACTAACTCATAATAAAACCAATCCGATAATAAAAATTATCCTTGCAGCCGTTTTTAGGCTTTTTATTAAGTTATATGTGCACCACTGTCACTCCAAAATTAAACATTGGAACTTTGACTCTCTGCTATCACCAGCAATATATTACAGTAGGTCGCTAGATAGAGTGGATGTTCTCACATGTTTGTTCATTTATTATGAGATTAGAAAAATACCCCCGTCGCAGCAGACCTGCGTACTCAGCGAATTTCCAAATCAATAATTTAATATATGACAATTTTTATAAAAATATGTCCATAAACATGAGAATTATTTGCCTATTCTCCATAAGATTAACATAGGAAAGAGTGTGCAGGTTAGCTGCTGTGAGGAACACTGAAAGAAGTCATTTCTACCATGAATAATTTTTTCTTAACATTTATACCAACTTTCGCCAACGTAACGCCTCACAGTAAACACATGTTAACTTTAAGATTGGCCATGTTCTGAAGTCGAATAGCAATACAACTTCATTGTGAAAGGTTATATATTCTGGGTCGCTGCATAGTGAATAACAATACTGAAACGATAAATCATATTAATAACATTCTCATTAAACAAATAAATCTGAGTGGATTAATTCACAATTTTAAAATCCAATCCAAACCCAAACGAAACCTAACTGTAATACGGCTTTTATAGGAAAGATATACAACAGCTGATTATTATAATAAACGTAATAATATAAACATTGTAATTATCATATAAACACGTGACTTTAATCAGACAGAAAATAAAAATATAAATACATAATCCCCCAAAACCGTAAACTATTAACGTGGTGAATAAAGCTGTTCATTTTTTACAGTACACATTTACTTCATAGTTTAACATTAATGAATTATTCAGATGGCATTAGATAGTAAAGCATACGGTATTGCTAATGGAAAGTAACCCAATCAACTGTAGCGAAGAAATCAAATGTTTTCATTGTAGACAATTTGTAAACAAACTTACTCTCCATAAGGTTAACATTAGAAATTTAAAACTCCATAAAATGGAAACTTATGGGGTTTTCGAAAATATTTTTTCACTACTTCCTAAAATTTCATGGCGATCGGATGAGTAGTTTGGCAACGCATAAAGGACATACATACAGACATACAGACAGACCTCATACATACATTACATTACATAGACATACATACATTCAATTTTATATATAGAGATATGGGAAAAGAGTATGCAGGTTTGCTGCCATAATAAACACATAAACTATGATTTTTAAGCATAAATTGGTAGATCTCAACCACATGAAGCTAAATATCAAGTTTTATCCAAAAATATTGATTAATATGGGAAATATTAATTTTTCCCTATCCTCCATAAGATTAACATTGGAGCCCCACAATACAACGTACTGTGTTTAGATTCTTTAATATCTCGGTAACCATTGGAGATAGAGAAAAACTTTAAGAAACTTAATCGTGTAGTTTTTTAAGCTGATTCTAATGGTGAAATATAAAATTAGAAATTTTTCAAAATTCCATGTGAAAAACACAAAAAACCTGATTTTGGGGTACAAACCCCCTTCCCCCAAACTACCCGTTTCCATTGACCGATATGTCTGGTTTACGAACTCGTCCGAGCATTTGTAGGAATACACGTCTCTACCAAATTTGGTATCGATCAGACCATTGTTACGAGAGTTATCGTGCTAACAGACACATATATATACATATATACACACACACACACACACACACACACACACACACACACACACATATATATATATATATATATATATATATATATATATATATATATATTTGTTACTAATGTAAAAAACATTTAAAAACACAGTACCCTTTTTTTTTTTATTGAAATTTATTAAACCGACATGTTTCGTACCCTAAGGACATTTTCATAAGTTCACTTAACCTATATGAAAATGAACTTATGAAAATGTCCTTAGGGTACGAAACATGTCGGTTTAATAAATTTCAATAAAAAAAAAAAAGGGTACTGTGTTTTTAAATGTTTTTTACATTAGTAACAATTATAATAGTAGCCCTCCTTACCTTAAACAAGAAGATAAATATATATATATATATATATATATATATATATATAAATTTTAACGACTATTGTTTTTGAACTCTGGGCACCTAAAGACGAAAAAATAACATGGTCCCGGGCTTAAGTCTTATCATGAGACCTACGGTAATAGCTTCTTCCCTGTGGGAAATTCGCTAATAAGAATGGCCTTCAGATTATGAAGTGGGTGAAATAACCTCTGAATAGGCTTGCCAGATTTCCCAAATGCTCAACCGGGACATTGACGGGTCTGGGGGTCCTCCCCTTGAAAATATCAATCGTTTTCCAAAGTTTTATAGAGTGTTTTACTCCTATTTTTTAGTAAATTTTGTCAAGCTTACAGTATCAAAAATGTTGCCAATTAACTTAACAAGTTCTGATACAATACATAATATATTATAACAAAAATTATAGATACCTGCAATACCCTGCAATTTATAATCAAATTGCAGGGAATAGCCAGAGAGGAACGGATTATAAGGAGAGGAGGCACCTTATGGGACTTAGTGAAGACAATAAAATCTCAGGACAAGTGTTGCCATCTGTCGGATCTAGTTGTGAACTAGGCCTCTGTGACGCCGTCGGGTGTGTCATTTGTCATTAGTGGCATTTGCGACAGTAGCACTATCTGAGGATGGCAGTACCTACTACGTCAATTGGCGGTACGATAGACCGTCTTCATCCTTAACATGGGCGTGCACTATCTACTTTACTATCCGTTCATCTATGGTATAGCTAAGATTTTAGAATGCATTCATAAATTCATTTTGACATTATTTGTTTTTAAATATTTACGGAACTGTACTAGCTACTAGTTTGGAAGAGTCTATGTAGGCCATAAGACGGGGTGGAAATATAGATGACAGACTTTCACACTCATAGAATAATGTAATGGGACGAGGCGAGACGAAATATTACTGTCAATTAGACCTAAATTCTTCTGTTCTTACGTTTAGCTGATAATAAACATTGTTTGTATAATTTAATATAAATAATAAAACGGTACTTTATTGGATTTATGCTGTATCAAAATTTCCTTTGAATCACATGTTAATATTGTGTTCGTTCTTCACTTGCCAAATTTGATTATTACAAATTATTAATTTGTTTTAACCGTGTAATCGAATTTTTATTTTTCCGGGAAATTAAGGCAACCCGTCCGGGACTCCGGGATCTCGTGCAAATCCCTACCTCTTAACCATACAGCCAATTTGAGAATTAACAACAGTGTTAACATTTTTGAGATGGCCTACCTCATTCAAACTAAGATTTTGCTTAAGAGCTGCACGATGAACACCAAGTCTTGCTATATCCTCTAAATCGGTCAATATCCTGATATGGGAAGTACCACTGGATACTTACTTGATAAAATCTAGGGGAAGGATTGCACTGCGACCTATGAGATCTATTGTGCCCCCCAGACTAGTCTCTAGTTCTTGCCTAGAGAACCCCCTCTAGTCCTAATTGCTTTAATAAAGTTTAGTATAACGAGGGGTTCTAACTTTGGAAAATCCTCCACCGCCACCTGGTGTGTTCCCAAGCTTCTGGCTCTCTTCTGACCTATCGCGTCACACTCAGCCAATAGGTGTCTAGGTGTTTCCTCCCCAGATTGGCAGAAGCGGCATTCACCCTCTTGGACAATGCCCATCTTGCTCAGATGACCCCTGAGCCTACAGTGTCCGGTTAGAAATCCCGTCAGTATCCTTAGATCGTTTTTCTTAAGCCTGATCATGGTCTCAGACCTTCTTATATTATGCACTCCAAGCATTTTCTTAGCCTGTCGGCATCCCGGATGAGCGGTCCAGGCTTTCCCTCTGGCCTCCTTCTCTTCCTCCTTTAATTTCTTTTTGAAAAAGGAGTCCTCCAGTGCACAACCTGGCTCCGGTCCAACAAAGGGGGTGGCTGCCCCTACCCTAGCCAGTTTGTCTGCTACTTCATTCCCCTGGACACCTTGGTGCCCAGGTACCCAAAGTAGTGACAACTTGTTGTTCTTCCCCAATTGATCTAGACTGCTCCGACAGTCCCAGACCATCTTGGACCTGAAGGCTGCTGAGCTCAAGGCTCCAATGGCAGCCTGACTATCTGACAGGATCACAATCTCCCTTTTCATGTATCCTCTACTTAGGTTGAAGTGTGCACACCTTTCTATGGCCTTGACCTCTGCTTGGAATATGCTGGGGGAACGCCCCAGTGATTCGTTGTATTTGATCCTGGGACCAAATACCCCTACACCAGTCCCCTCCTCGGTCTTGGAGCCATCAGTGTACCACCTGATGACCTGATTCCCGAGGGAATTAAGGGTTTTCCCGTCCCAGCTAAGTTTATTTCCTAGCTCCACATGGAATTTCCTTTCAAAGTTATACTTCCTTACCATGGAATCCCTTGGTTGTTTCATCAGGTCCTTTAGGCCTGGCGGAAATAGCTCCCCGCGAATTGTGGAGAAAGTGTCAAAGCCAGTCTTCTCCATTCTAAGCAAGGTCTCCCTTGCTGCTCTCTCTACCACAAAGTGTAGGGGTGTGAGATTCAAGATCACCTCCAGGGCAGCAGTAGGACAGGATCTCATAGCTCCTGTAATGATAACGCATGCCAGCCTCTGTACTTTCTCCAGGGCTTTCCTTTTAGTTTCAACTTTGGTTCTACCAGCCCAGACAACGCACCCATACGTAATGATAGGCCTCACTAACAGGGTATACATGCTTCTTAGTATATATGGGTTACAACCCCACATCTTCCCCGCATATCTCCTGCATGTCATCAGGTTATTACTAGCCCTGTTTGTCACCTCCTCTATGTGTCTATTCCACATAAGTTTCTTATCTAGTATTAACCCTAGAAATTTCACTTCTGATTTCCATTCAAGCTCCTCCCCCCCAAGCCTGATGGTCTTCAGATGCTCAAGTCTCCTCTTTCTTGTGAAAGGCACAAGTGATGTCTTCTTATGGTACGGTATATGGTATATGGTATATGGTATATGGAATATTTTCGAACCTCCCTCTTGCGATGATGACCACATCATCTGCATATCCGATGCATCGCAAGCCCTTCCTGGTTAGTTTCCCAAGAAGCTCATCGACTACCAGACTCCAAAGGAGGGGTGATAATACCCCCCCCTGAGGGCACCCCCTCACCGTGCCCATTTGAATAACTCTATTTCCTACGTGTGTTTCCACCGTTCTTGTTGACAGCATGTTCCTAATCCAACGGGTTGTGGTCTTGTCAACCCCTCTACCTTCCAGTACCCCCTCTATTGATAAATGAGAGGTGTTATCAAAGGCCCCTGTTATGTCCAGGAAGGCACATAAAACGGTCTCTTTCCCGTCCAGTGCTTGCCTGATCACTTTTGTCAGCTCATATAGGGCAGTATCTGTTGATCTTCCCACCCGATATGCGTGCTGTTGCTGATGTAGAGGGTAATCCCTCAGCACTTCTGACCTTATGTGGTTGTCCACCATCTTTTCCATTGTTTTCAACAGAAAAGAGGTTAGACTTATGGGACGGTAGGACTTAGGTTGACTATTGTCCTTTTTCCCTACTTTTGGAATGAAGGTTACCCTTGCCCTTCTCCATTTCGAGGGTATGTACCCCGTAGCTAAACTACATCTCATCACCCCTAAGAGGTAGGGCAGTATCTCCCTCTTCCCCTCTTGGAGTAGTGCTGGGAGAATGCTATCTATTCCCGGCGACTTGAAGGGCTCGAAAGAGTTGATGGCCCATTCTAACCTCCCTGGTGAAATGACTGCTTTAGCCACTTTCCAGTCGTCCTTTTGAGATCTAACTGCTCTTGGTTCTATTGTCACCTCCCCCAACGGCCTGCACCCTGGAAAATGTGTCTCCAGGAGAAGGAGAGTGCGTTGAACCTCATCCTCCGTGTAGCCCCCCGCCGGGGTTTTTAGTGACATTGTCCCATAAGCACAGTCCCTAACCAATGTCTTGTGCAATCTGGCCCCCTCTGGAATAGAGGTAATTTGCCCACAAAACCTCCTGAAGCTGTCCCTTTTTGCTCGCCTTATCTCTTTGTTGTACAGAGTAAGGGCCTTGGAGTACCTTTGCCACCCTCCATCTGTTTTTGCCCTATTGAACAGCCTTCTAGTTTCCACCCTTAGTTCTGATAGTCGGTTGTTCCACCAGGGGACATCCCGACTTGCTGGTTCCTTTTTGACCCGACAGCTAGAGACATATGCGTCCATAATGGCTGTGTTCAGATTCTCCACAGCCTCTTCCACTTCAAAGTTACTAGAAACCTGAGAGCTCAATTGGTCCATATTACAGCCTAATATCGACCTATACTTCTCCCAGTCCGTATTTCTGGGGTTTCTTCCATGGGTAGTGCCCGTGATCGTCCCCACCAGACTAAATTCTATAATCCTATGATCAGAAAGAGAGGGCTCATCAGACACCCTCCACCTATCGATGTTACCCCTCACACTGTTACTAGCCAGTGTAAGGTCTAGCACCTCCCTTCTGTTCTTCGTTACGAAGGTAGGTTTACTCCCTACATTCATAATCTCTAGATTAGACCTTACAATAAATTCCAGAAGAGAGAGAATAGTGCTTTATTTACATAATATTGCTTTTACATTATATTTGTTACATTATGCTATGCACAGAAAACAATGGTCATAAGACCGTCTGTCCTGTTGGCAAGTCCACTGGTAGCATCATTTTCCCACTACTTTAATAAACAAATAATTATTCCATACCAAAATTAAATTAATTTACTAAACAAAGCAAAGTATTCTTGTTGTATTTTAAAAATAATTTCACAAAACCTTTACAAGTTACTTAAGTATAAACAAATAACAATATATATTTAGAAGAATAAAAATGATTATAAAAATGCAAGGAAATTGGGAACAAACTGTAGCATAACTCTAGTATTAACAATACACCGTACAATACAGTAAAACAATAAATTGCCTTAATTATTCTACAAAATAAAATTTAATAACTAACAAAAAATAAAACTACTGGACTGCAATTAATTAAATTTCTATACCGGTAATATACTGATGAGCATCCTCTCATGAGATTTCCCTTCGATATTGACAAATTAAGTAAAAAAATGTTGAGCCTAAAAATTAAATTCATTTAATTCATTCATTTCTGGGGTTTCTTCCATGGGTAGTGCCCGTGATCGTCCCCACCAGACTAAATTCTATAATCCTATGATCAGAAAGAGAGGGCTCATCAGACACCCTCCACCTGTCGATGTTACCCCTCACACTGTTACTAGCCAGTGTAAGGTCTAGCACCTCCCTTCTGTTCTTCGTTACGAAGGTAGGTTTACTCCCTACATTCATAATCTCTAGATTAGACCTTACAATAAATTCCAGAAGATTCTCACCTCTTCTGTTGATGTTGCTGCTGGCCCACACAGTGTGGTGCGCATTTGCGTCACATCCCAAGATCAGCGGCAGTCCCATCCTGTCGCAGTACTCTACCAGGCCCTGGACTTCTGGAGGAGGGCATTCCCTCTCAGCATCAAAATATCCAGAGGCCAGGATCACATCACGGTCGGTGCCCCCTATGCTTAGACAGGTTCTAATTGGCACTAGGTCCCGTGATAGGTACTCTGTAACACACATACACCTCGTATAATTCCTTACCAGAATGCAAGCCCTAGGTTTACCCTCCCTAGTGTCCCAAATTACCTTTGCGTCCTTGCTCTGGAGGCCCATAATCTTCTTTCTGAGGACCCAGGGTTCCTGGATCAGCACCACCATCTGTCCCTCCCGGGAAAATCTTCTCAGGACCAAGGCCGAGGCTCCCTTGGCATGATGAAGGTTTACCTGGGCTATCCTAAAGTTGAGGAGATCCCTTCCCAACTTTTTCTTGAAGGAGGGCATCCTCCTCGCCATCTAGCAGTGCCTGCTCCTCCTCTTCCTCCATACTCTCTACCATCTTGGGGGTTGCTATATTGAGGCTAGAGAGGTCCAGGTCATCGCCCTGTACATCACTCCCCTCTGCTCCCCCTGGCTGGTTGGTCTCCTCCTGGTTGGAGTCTCCCGACTTCTCGCCTGCCTCCTTCTCCGTGGGCTTGCGCGCATGCACAGGGATCCTCCCAAATCGGTAGAAAATTTGGAATTCCTCCTTCTTGATTTGCTCCCATGCCTGGTCATCAATCCCAATGTGCAGGAGCTTTCCCTGTCCCTCCTCTTTACTCCTCAGAACCTGCCACGTCTGGGTACCAAGCCCCTCGTTCTGACTTTCAACCAGGGACAGGATGAACTTGTCGTCCTCGCCTTTGCTTCTTGGGAAGAAGATCGTGACGTTATGAGCCTTGGGTATATCATCCCCAAGGCACGCCATCAGCTCTACCCCCTTCCACTCCTGCAGCTGGGTGGCCTTACTCCTCAACCAGTCAGCAGTTTCTTGGTTGATGCACTCCACCAGCATATACCCAGGCCTGAAGTGCACGCCCGCAAATTTGACCTTGCACGAGGTCCCTCTCGCTATCTCTCTGATGATAGCGTCCTCTAGCTGTGAAAGCTCCTCCTTCCCCAGCCTCAATTTAGGGTACTCCTTTGGGAGTACAGCAACTTTGACGAGTTTCGTGGTTTCTGCATATGTGGTTGCTTGCCCACGTGCAGGTGCGTAGGGTGAACCCTCCGTGCCCACTCTCCTCCTCTTAGCATCGTACTCCCTCTGGGGTGGGGTGATCTCCTGCGTACCCCTTTTCCCCTGACTGGGCGCAGGTTCATTCTGCCCTGCTGCCTTCCTTTCTTCTACCCTCTTCCTGGCCTCGTCAGGTTCCATGCCCTGCTCCAGGAGTCGAAGGTATCTGCGGGTTCCTGCCCCACTCAGTCCCTGTCTACGAGGGTCGTCCTTACCCCCTGGTTCCCCCAGTTTTGGGTATCTAGCCAAAGGTCGATACCTTTGACCTCCCCTCCTGTGTCTTGCGGTACTGGCCCGCGGCAGTTGCTCCTGCCCTTCCTTCTCATTTCCTCGTGCGGTACTTGCCCGCGGCAGTTGCTCCTGCCCTGAGTTTTTGGTGTTAGATTGTGCGGTACTTGCCCGCGGCAGTTGATCCTGCCCTGAATTCTTTTTATTTTTGTTTCCACCTTCCATATTTGTTCCCACGAGTAGCTAGGGAAAAATCCGTCCGCCTGAACAGAGCCCCGCATGTCCAGGTAAGACTACTTACTGCAGGAGGTCGCCCGGTATCCTGCAGGTACCGTTCTAGACACCATATATAAGGCCTGGTGCCATCCACTCCTCGGCACGGTCCACGTGACACCTTGAGTTGGCCTCAAAAAAAGCGGAAAAAGCAGGGGAGAAGGTGGAAGAAGAAGAAGAAAATGGGTTTGTACAGATAGATGAAGAAAGCGTCTATCCACGCATTGGAGGGGAGAAGAAACGTGGGTAGATAGAAAAGACCCTGCTCAAGAGGAGAGTAGAGAGTCAGGGAGGCTGATTGCAGTGACAACGCCACTGGGCGGTGGGATCGCCAACCCCTACGCCAAAAAGTACCACTGGATAAAAATTAGCTTTAAGAACAGCAGGGAAGATATATGCTTGCCTTCTCCCAATCCAAGAAACATTGAAAGTAAACATACTTTCAAAAGTAAGTTTTACTGTTAGGCATAATAAGTTTTTGGAGTGATAATCATGGAAAGTGGTGATTTGAGTGGGTCCATTAGGGAAAAGCTCAAACCTTATCAAAAGTATAAGGCCTATAAATCAGAATTTTTCAGCAGTTGCGGATGATATAACTTAAAAACATTCCACTGTGTTGATTGTCTTGTGTGATGATTACAGATTCACAACAACAAAAAGCGCAACACTATCTGAAGGAGGAAGACCTGTTGCCTTTTTTTCTAAAAGTTTGACACCAACTGAACGTAAAAATTCTATTGTAGAAAAATAAGCTCAAGCCATCGTAGAATCTCTGAAACACTGGAGACATTATTTGGTTGGAAGACCCTTTAAACTAATAACTGATCAAAAGTCAGTAGCTTACATGTTTGATAACAGGGCTTTTGGTAAAATTAAAAATGAAAAATCCAAAAATGGCGTATAGAACTGTCTAGTTTCAAGTACAGTAGTTTACAGGCCAGGATCTGAAAATTCAGCAGCGCATACTCTTTCTCGTGCATGTTCTGTCACTGGCCAGCTTAGTCTGAAACAGATTCACGAATCCCTCTGTCATCCTGGTGTAACACGATTTAATCACTGGATCAAAACAAAAAATCTTCCATTCTCGCTTGAAGAAATCAAGAAACTGACATTATCATGTAGAATTTGTGCCGAGCTGAAACCTAACTTTTGCAAATTTCAAGGGGAACTAATTACGGCAACAAAACCATTTGAAAGATCAAATATTGATTTCAAGGGTTCATTACCAACCTGAGGAAGAAACAAGTATATTTTGACAGTGGTGGATGAATACTCAAGATTTCCATTTGCGTTTCCTTGCACTGACATGACTTCAGCTACTGTCATTGAAAAATTACAGAATCTTTTCCATCTGTTTGGCATGACTTCTTATATTCATTCTGACAGGGGTACATCATTTTTGTGAGTTTTTCAATTTCAGTGGTATTGCATCCAGCCGTACAACCCCTTACAACCCAAGAGGAAATTGACAGGCCGAGAGGTACAATGGAATAATATGAAAGACGGTGACTTTAGCCCTAAAGACTGGAGACATGCACATAAGCAAATGGGGAGAAGTGTTATAAGAGGCCTTATACGCTATTTGAAGTTTACTATGTACGGCTACAAACATGACTCCACATGATCGAATGTCCTATCACATGAGGAAGTCTTTCTATGGAAAATCTCTTCCCACTTGGCTTACATCTCCCGGACCTGTTCTTCTAAAAAGATTCAATCTAGGAAATAAATATTCGTCTGCAGTAGAGGTTGTGGATCTGATTAATGCCAGTCCCCAATATGCAAGGATCCGGATGAGAGACGGAAGAGAAACGACTATACCTTCGCCACCTAGCTCCTTTCGGGCAAGACGGCACCTACAATGATAAAAATCTGGAAATTGTTGACATTGGGTAATAATCCGACTAGTTCTGGATATTCTAATCAGAATTGTTCAAAACAACTGTCACAACATCCACAACGTGAACGTCATCCACCCAGCCATTTTGAAGACTATGTTCCCTTAAAATGAAATACCCGCAGTCGAAATAAATACGTCGCAGCAGACCTGCGTACTCAGCGAATTTCCAAATCAATAATATAAAAATAATATATGACAAGTTTTTAAAAAATCTGTCCATAAACATGAGAATTATTTCCCTATTCTCCATAAGATTAACATGGCAAGAAAGTGTGCAGGTTTGCTGCTGTGAGGAACACTGAAATTAGGCATTTCTACCATAAATCATTTTTATCTTAACATTTTTACCAACTTTCATCAACATCTGTCCATAAATAATGGAGTTTGCCTATTCCCTGTATGATTATTATGGGAAAAGAGTATGGAGGTTTGCGGCCATGATAAACACATAAACTATGATTTTTAAGCATAAATGGATAGATCTCAACCACATGAAGCTAAATATCAAGTTTTATTCAAAAATATTGATTAATATGGGAAATATTAATTTTTCCCTATCCTCCATAAGATTAACATTGGAGCCCCACAATACAACGTACTGTGTGTAGTTTTTTAAGCTGATTTTAATGGTGAAAGATTAAATCTAAAATTTTTTTAAATTACATATGAAAAACGCAAAAACCCCATTTTGGGGTACAAAACCCCCCCCAAACTACCCGTTCCCATTGACCGATATGTTTGGTTTACGAACTCGTCCGAGCATTTGTAGGAATACACGTCTATACCAAATTTGGTCTCGATCGGACCATTTTTACAAGAGTTATCGTGTTCACAGACACACACATATATATACATATATATATATATATATATATATATATATATATATATATATATATTTGAGTTGGTAAATGAGGGCTACTATTAATATTAAATAATTATGCATAACTTAGCACCCTTTTTTTTGTTTGAGAAATTATTTTATTTAAAAATTCACAACATGTTTCAGACTTAAGTCCATTATCAAGTGGTGTATTAATAAAAACATAACCTTGATGTAAATAAAATTTATAAATTATAAATATAATTATTTAATTTAATTTAATTAATAATAAAATTATTTAATTTATATATAATAAATATAAATTATAAAATTATTTATATTTAAAAATTAACCATATGACATTTATAAATTTTATTTACATCAAGGTTATGTTTTTATTAATACACCACTTGATAATGGACTTAAGTCTGAAACATGTTGTGAATTTTTGAATAAAATAATTTCTCAAACAAAACAAAAAAGGGTGCTAAGTTATGCATAATTATTTAATATATATATATATATATATATATATATATATATATATATATAAATTTTAACGACTATTGTTTTTGGTCTCTAGGCACCTAAAGAAGAAAAAATAATGGTCCCGGGCTTAAGTCTTGCCATGAGACCTACGGTAATAGCTTCTTCCCTATGGGAAATTCGCTAACAAGAGACAAAGTTAAATTAATCGTTAGAATTTTTTGGGGGAACCACAAGCCCCCACCCCCACCCCCCACTAGTAAAACCAAGTTTTTCTGAGTGGGTGAATTTACGCTGCATACCAAGTTTCATTGAAAACGGTTGGGAAGAGAGGAAGAAATTGATTTTTTAATACAGTATTCTCCCTTAGAATAAAATTGGGCGCTCTCAGACAGCGTGATTGGTTTATCATGGATAGTAAATTTAACTTTACTATAGAACCATTAGTTCGTAGACCAGTAATTATTAGTCGTAGACTAATAATTAAAAATCAATTCCTTCCATATTTCCCATACGTTTCCATGAATCTTAGTATGTAGCGTAAGGTCACACCACCCAACAAAACCTACTCAAAACAGCTTGGTATTACGGGGTTTTGTGCGGGTTTAAATACTTAACGCACGCCGGCAGCTACCGGGAGTGTGGAACTCACACTCATTAAAAACACCCCTCTTCTCCAAGGGAATGGCAAGAAACTGTTTTCCACATTATCAAGGCTAATCCCGTAGTAGCTGGCCCATTAGGGGCAATTTCTACAGCTAAACATCAATCAAGCCGATCCAAATCGAACTTATTGGCCTTAATATATATTCAGCGAAGCTGGCGATTCGGTTCCAGTTCTCTTCAGAACGGAACATTGTTTCAACGAAGGACTCTGGGCTCAGAGGCCCAACCTCGGACACCAAAGAGACTCGGCTGTTGTGCTACCTGCCGCAAGAGAAAATGGTATGTTCTGCGGTATCGGTGACTTAGGGTCAGTAAAGGCAGTGAGGGCTGTCGTTCTTGCCGATTGTGTTCAAGAACTTCCGTAAGAACCCATGGCCAGAAAGGAATTGGGTCACGTAATACCCCACCTCTCCGTGCTTCTTGTCAATCCATGGCCGAACGTTCGGGATTAACCTCGCGGTCCACCGGCCCCGCGACTCAGACCCCTAGGTCTCTTACAACGCAGCTAGGGTGCGTTCTGAGGTGACGTTCGCCCTGTCCTCCTTAAATCTCCGGTAACGAATTGTCTGGCGCTCGTGTGCCAAAAGATGTGCGGCGACCATCTGATACGGTGCTAGGCAACGTATAACCAGCTATTTATATGAACTGAAAACATTCCCTTTAGACATAACCCATTTACCACAGGGAAGTAAATACAAACATTTTTACTTACCTTGTTTATAAATATTTTTATGTTAATATAAACATTTTTCATTAAATTATTGTAAAATTATTATAAAATGAAAAATGTTGGAACTTAAATTTATTTTTATTTATATTTCTGGAATAAAACTGTTTTTTTGACTATGACAGAACATTAATTTTAATAACATTTATATATTACAGTAATGAGAATTTTCTTGTTATCTATATGCGACGAAGGTTAGATGATCTATGATCTGATTTAATATGTTTTAAAAGTGTCTACCATATGATAATTATTTCATTGTAGTCGTATTGGTAGACGACCAGGCAGAAGCAGAAGATCGAATCCTGAACTCTGAACGTCCTCTCAGGGTTTTTGATGTATAAGGTTATGAGACAGTGATATCTTACAGAAAAACGTACCTGATGGCATTGAAAATAATTAAAGGAACCTTTAAGTTTGGTAATAAGGCTCATATATCTTTGGGAGCTGTTCGGTTAAAAGGTACTGAGCCATCCTGGATTTCTGAGGATCCAGAAACTCACACAGGCCAGGTAAGACAGGCCCAAATCTACTATTAAAACTATAATTTGGGCTAAAGAAGTTTTTGGCCCATTAAAAATATTCGTTTAGTGATAGTATTTTTGTTCTTGTGAATCTGTAATCATCACACAAGACAATCAACACAGTGGAATGTATCTAAGTTATATCATCTGCAACTACGCTTTTTGAAAATTCTGATTTACAGGCCTTATACTTTTGATAAGGTTTGAGCTTTTCCCTAATGGACCCACTCAAATCACCACTTTCCATGATTATCACTCCAAAAACTTATTATGCCTAACAGTAAAACTTACTTTTGAAAGTATGTTTACTTTCAATGTTTCTTGGATTGGGAGAAGGCAAGCATATATCTTCCCTGCTGTTCTTAAAGCTAATTTTTATCCATTGGGGTAAATGTTCCGACTACAGTATCCTACAAATCTATATGAAATCGATCTCAGACTTACTTTTTACACTTTCTAATAACCTTTTAACAATGTTTCAGTCCGCGGAAGAACCCAATTTCGACGTTTCGTACGATTTTAGGCTGTATTTTGACCCTCTCAATCCATACCGTCTAGCTAGGGGATTGGCGTGAATCGGGGTTCTGGGCGGGAAAACAAATCACTCAAATACACTTATTTCACTCTCTAATAACATAATTAACAATAAAAACACCAAGAAACACAGTTTTCCCGACGTTTTCTAACGTTTTCTGGCCAAAATAAGGGCACCTTTCTAACACCAGTCAACCTTGTTGTCTACAACAATCGACGTTCTGAGCTGGGAGAAACGAGAAATATTTGGGAATCAGGGATATTTTAGGGAATTTGGGATAATTTTAGGGTAAACGGGAGATTCTCGTGATTTACAATTTGAACTGGAAAAGCTTGTTTGATTGTAGATTTAATGCGTAAGGTTAAGTTTATGTTAAAGATTTGTTATTTACTTAAAAGTAATTTAACTTAATTTCATCAAACTGAATTAAAAATTAATTAGTTGGGAATGTACTCAAACAAATAAAATGGCGCAACAAATCATTAACTGAGCTCAACTATATTTAGTATTAGTTCATTTCAATGTCAATCAGCTGATTACAAATCCATTATTCCTTCAGCACAATGTAATTGAAATAGGCTATACAAAGAGGTACGGCAAGTACAGAAACTACTTCTAACCAGTGACATATTTGTTTATTTACACAAATAATTGAAGGATGTTTATTTTATAATTGGTTTGATTTATAAAATATAACAATTCTTCTTTCTTGTAATTAACGTGTTTAGATGTCGTAAAATGACTAGTTGTTATGTTTTAGACTGTCAATTAAAATACATTGGGTTTCTGTCGTATCGTTGAAAAATATAACTAATTGTGAAAGTAGTATAAAGGCGACCAATACACGTTGCGTTACATCGTAATAGACGAGATATTGCCGACATACAGCGCTCTGCGGAGTTAAGTTAGGTTTTTTATTGATATTTTTATGTCGTTAAATATATTTTATACTATCAATAAAAACCCTAACTTAACTCCGCAGAGCGCTGTATGTCGGCGACTAATACACGTAGCGTTTTATCGTAATATCCGAGATATTGCCGACGTACAGCGCTCTGCGGAGTTAAGTTAGGTTTTTTATTGATATTTTCATGTCGTTAAATATATTTTATACTATCAATAAAAAACCTAACTTAACTCCGCAGAGCGCTGTATGTCGGCGACTAATACACGTAGCGTTTTGTCGTAATATCCGAGATATTGCCGACGTACAGCGCTCTGCGGAGTTAAGTAGGTTTTTTATTGATATTTTCATGTCGTTAAATATATTTTATACTATCATTAAAAAACCTAACCTAACTCCGCAGAGCGCTGTATGTCGGCAATTTCACCTATATCATCATGTGACATATACGTATAACTACATTAAAATCATGTGAAAATATTATAATAATCATAATAATATTGATAATATAATAATAAGAATATAATACGTAATATAATAATATGAATCCCATAATTGCATCGGCATAGTGAAGTGACATTATGAGGATTGGTGCTCTGTGGAATAATATTTCATTATTACTCCTCAGTCCTCACCTAGTCAGCTGTTATCAACGTTGTCAAAACCTCTGCTAAAATAAGCCTATTAAAACCCGGATTCTATTAAAATATCCCGTTTCTCTCTACCTAAAACCCTTAATCGTAGACAAAATAATCCCTGATTCTTCAATATTTCCCATTTCCCCGGCACAGTAGCCAGATGTCTGCCGACCTCACTGTTGACTGGACTTTATAGAGTGTCGTATTTCGGTCCAAAAACGTCGGAAAAACTGTGTTTCTTGGTGTTTTTATTGTTATTAGAGAGTGAAATAAGTGTATTTGAGTGATTTGTTTTCCCGCCCAGAACCCCGATTCACGCCGATCCCCTAGCTAGACGGTATGGTTTGAGAGGGTCATAATACAGCCTAAAATCGTACGAAACGTCAAAATTGGATTCTTCCGCGGACTGAAACATTGTTAAAAGGTTATTAGAAAGTGTAAAAAGTAAGTCTAAGGTCGATTTGATATAGATTGGTAGGATACTGTAGTCGGAATATTTACCTCCATTGGTACTTTCCATATCAGGATTTTAACCGATTTAGAGGATATAGCAAGACTTGGTGTTCATCGTGCAGCTCTTAAGCAAAATCTTAGTTTGAATGAGGTAGGCCATCTCAAAAATGTTAACACTGTTGTTAATTCTCAAATTGGCTGTATGGTTAAGAGGTAGGGATTTGCACGAGATCCCGGAGTCCCGGACGGGTTGCCTTAATTTCCCGGAAAAATAAAAATTCGATTACACGGTTAAAACAAATTAATAATTTGTAATAATCAAATTTGGCAAGTGAAGAACGAACACAATATTAACATGTGATTCAAAGGAAATTTTGATACAGCATAAATCCAATAAAGTACCGTATTATTATTTATATTAAATTATACAAACAATGTTTATTATCAGCTAAACGTAAGAACAGAAGAATTTAGGTCTAATTGACAGTAATATTTCGTCTCGCCTCGTCCCATTACATTATTCTATGAGTGTGAAAGTCTGTCATCTATATTTCCACCCCGTCTAATGGCCTACATAGACTCTTCCAAACTAGTAGCTAGTACAGTTCCGTAAATATTTAAAAACAAATAATGTCAAAATGAATTTATGAATGCATTCTAAAATCTTAGCTATACCATAGATGAACGGATAGTAAAGTAGATAGTGCACGCCCATGTTAAGGATGAAGACGGTCTATCGTACCGCCAATTGACGTAGTAGGTACTGCCATCCTCAGATAGTGCTACTGTCGCAAATGCCACTAATGACAAATGACACACCCGACGGCGTCACAGAGGCCTAGTTCACAACTAGATCCGACAGATGGCAACACTTGTCCTGAGATTTTATTGTCTTCACTAAGTCCCATAAGGTGCCTCCTCTCCTTATAATCCGTTCCTCTCTGGCTATACCCTGCAATTTGATTATAAATTGCAGGGTATTGCAGGTACAGTATATATAATTTTTTTTATAATATATTATGTATTGTATCAGAACTTGTTAAGTTAATTGGCAACATTGTTGATACTGTAAGCTTGACAAAATTTTTTAAAAAAATAGGAGTAAAACACTCTATAAAACTTTGGAAAAGGATTGATATTTTCCAGGGGCAGGACCCCAGACCCGTCAATGTCCCAGGTGGGCATTTGGGAAATCTAGCAAGCCTATTCAGAGGTTATTTCACCCACTTCATAATCTGAAGGCCATTCTTTTTTTTATTCTATTACCACTATATTTTTCTAATCTCATAATAAATGAACAAACATGTGATACCATCCACTCTATCTAGGGGCCTACTGTAATATATTGCTGGTGATAGCAGAGAGTCAAAGTTCCAATGTTTAACTCTGGAGTGACAGTGGTGCACATATAACTCAATAAAAAGCCTAAAAATGGCTGGCTGCAAGGATCATTTTTATTATCGGATTGGTTTTATTATGAGTTAGTTATCATACATTTGTTATCACACATTGAAAATTTTATTCTCATGTTATGGCATGAATAGAAATTAATTTTATCATTTTTGATATGTTAAGAGTTATAAAATAATCTGTCTTTAGCTCTCTTAGAAGTAATAAAGTCATATTAGGGCCTATGATTGGAAATGAAAATATCCCGGTTGCAGCGGACCTGCTTACTCAGTGAATTTCCAAATCAATAACAATATATAACAGATTTGATAAATATCCATAATAAATAAGAGAGTTTGCCTATTCTCATAAGTTTCACATGGGTAAAGAGTATGCAGGTTATCTGCTATGATGAACACATAAACTATGATTTTTAAGCATAAATGGATGGATCTAAACCACATAAAGCTAAATATCAAGTTTCAAGCAAAAATGTAGATTGATAAGTGAAATATAGAATTTTCCTCGTCCTCCATAAGATTAACCTTAGAGCCCCAAAATACAATGTACACCGTACTGTGTTAAGATTTTGTAATATCTAAGTAAATTGTGTAGTATTTTGAGCTGATTCTAAAGGTAAAAGATGAAATTCAATCCTTTTTAATTAGGCTACATATGAAAAATGAAAAAAAAATTTAAGCTAATTCTAATGATGAAAAATAAAATAAAAATGAGATTCACACTCTTAATGTTAGATTACATGGCCAACACGCCACTGCGGCGCGGCCGTGGCGAAGAATTAATTGTTGTGCCAGCCGCTTTTTCGCCACGCCCGCGCCGCGGTGGCGCATGGGCTCTGTAAGCTAACGTTAAAAGTGCATTTTCTCACTTATCCGTGCACGGATTTCGTTCACTTAAGTACCGTTCGTTTTGAAATTAAAATTTCAATCTTTTTTATACTTAGTAAAAATGTTATAACGTTAATGGTTTTTTTGTTATTTAAATTAAAAGATTTTTAACAGCTGCCATTTTGAAAATATAGAAGAAAACTAGATGATACTTTGGTTATGTTTTTCTCTTTGACCAATAAATATTTGTGAAAAGTTTGATTTCTGTATTTTAAATAGTTCTTGATATGTAAAGTTTTTTGTATAAAATTCAAAATGGCGGCTAGGAGCTAAACAAAGGATTTTTCGAATTTTTTGTTTATTTTGATGAGTAATTCTGATTGTCCGATACGTCTGGATTATTAAGTCGTCCGAGCAAATGTAGGAGAATACATGTCTCTATAAAATTTGGTCTCGATCGGACTATTTTATGAGAGTTATCGTGTTCACAGACACACACACACACACACACATATATATATATATATTTTATTTTTTTATTTTATGAATGTTCACTAATTGGGCTACTATTAATATTATTATATGGTAAATTTATATTATTATATACTATGGTATTAATTTACAATATAATTATATATATATATCCTTCATAAGTGCCAAATGACTTTTATAACTACTTTAAAAATTGTATAGTTGTGTACTGAATGAATGAGTGTTGGTTTTGCAAATTATCGTATTTTCTGTATTTCTGTAATTTCTGTTCCAACTTCTGACTCCAAGTGTACCTAAAACTCCAGTGTTTTACACAATTCCCAAAATTCACAAGTCTGCAAGACCAACTCCAGGAAGACCAATTGTATCCAGCATCGGGTCACCTGCAGAACGAATTTCTGCTTTTGTAGATGAACATTTACAACCTTTGGTTAAATCTCTGCCATCCTACATCAAGGATACAAGTGACTTCCTCGCTAAAATTTCTGATATCAACTTACCTCAAAATTCTGAATTAATGCTTGTAACAGTTGACGTTGAATCATTATATACAAATATTCCCCACGTAGATGGTCTGAAGGCTGCTAAACACTTTCTTAATTCTATACCAACAAATTCTTTACCTTCTACTAATTTTTTAGCCGTTCGTATTCAAATGATTTTAACAATGAATAACTTTAAATTTATGGACAAAAATTACCTCCAAATCAGAGGTACAGCAATGGGTACTCGAATGGCTCCATCATATGCTAATTTATTCATGGGTCTAGTTGAGCAAAATTTCTTATCTCAAAATCCTTTAACTCCTCTTATTTGGTTAAGATTCATTGACGATATTTTCATTGTTTGGCAGCACGGTATTAGCTCTTTACAAAACTTTTTACAAAAATTAAATCAATTTAGTTGTTTGAAATTTACTTGGCAGTTTTCCAACAAAATTGTCACATTCTTAGATGTTGATGTATTCATGGACAATGGTAAATTAAAAAGTAAAATTCACGTTAAAAACACTAATAAAATACAATATTTGCATTACCAGAGTTGTCATCCTTTGTACATGAAAAAATCAATCCCAAAAAGCTTATCCGATACGCGCTAAATCCCTTTTTAGTGATAACTCTGATTTTGAAAAATATATATCAAAGTTGAATACTGCTTTCATTGAACGAGGCTACCCACAAAAGTTACTATCAAACCAATTGAAGAAACTAAAAAATGTGAATCAAGACAAAAAATTTTCAAGTGACCCTAAATTCATCACAAACTACTATCCAGGACTACATAAAGTTAACAGCATCATGAAAGTAGCATTCAATATTTTAAAATCCTCTTCCACAACAGAAAATTTATTTTCCAGACCACCTCGTGTTATTTTTAAAAGGCCACAAAATTTAAAAAATATGTTGGTGAGACCCAAAATTCAAAATTCTAGGCCTAATGAACTTTGTAATGTCAAGAATAGTTGTAAACCATGCCACAAACCTCGATGTGGTATTTGCAAAATTATGTGTGAATCTACTGAATTTAAAAGTACAGTGACAAATAAAGTTTACCCGATAGTTGGTGGATCAACTTGTGAAACCCATAATGTGGTTTACCAACTATCGTGCAAACATTGTCAAAAAGAATATATAGGACAAACATCTAACTCCTTACGAGTTAGAATGACAGGCCACCGTTTTGATGTGGTTCATAAAGATTTAAGAAAGCCAATTTTCAATCATGCAGCTCACCACAACCAAAATTTTGAGGGCTGTTATGAACTTAAAGCCCTCCAAAAAATTCCACCACATCATAACCTTAAAAGAAACCAACTTATTTTAAGAAATTCAGAATTGGCACACCAGTTGGTTTTAAAATCAAAATTTCCTACAGGATTAAATCTCAGATAGGTTATTAGGTACTAATATAAAAAAAATTATTCAACTCAACTGCCTAAAACCATATGATTTTAAAATTTTTATTGTAAACTTTTCCTTGAATTTATTTATGTTTTATTGTGTTTTCATGTTATACACAGTCGCTATTTCTATTTCAAAACCAACACTCATTCATTCAGTACACAACTATACAATTTTTAAAGTAGTTATATATATATATATATATATATATATATATTGGCCATGTTCTGAAATCGAAAAGTATTACAGCTTTGTTGTGAAAGATTAGATAGTCTGAGCGGCGTGCTAGTTAATAAACAATACTGAAACGATAAAACATATTAATAACATTCTCACAGAACAAATAAATCTGAATGGATTGATTCACAATTTTCTAATCAAACCTAAACCCAAAGCAAACCTAACTGTAATACGGCTTTTATTATAATACAGCTGATTATTATAATAAACGTAAAATAAATAAAAATTGTAACTATATTTTATTTGGCCAACATATAAACACGTGCCTTTTAATCAGACAGAAAATAAAAAATATAAATACATAATCTCCAAAAACCGTAAACTATTAACGTGGTGAACGGATGAGTAATTTGGCAATGTATAAAGGACATGCATACATTCGTTTATATATATAATTTTTTCCTATGTAACATATATAGATATAGATTTTAACGACTAGTATTGTTTTTGGCCTCTGAAAACCTAAATATGAACATATAACATGGTCCCGGGCTTAAGTCTTACTATGAAACCTATCGTAATAGCTTCTTCCCTGTGGGAAATTCGATAAAAAATCATATAGTTTATAAAACTTCCTTAATGCTTGGTTAAATTTAATTTAATAAACTTATTGTTTCTAAAAAGATACTCATGAGATTTCTTTCTACACATATGTGTAGATAAATATATGATAAATATTTTATGGTTTTAGCTTCTTAAGTGAGTTTTTCGTAGATACAGTACTTATTACTCTTAGAGAGCAGACTCGACTCGGCTTCCACGTCTAGGACTCACTGAAAACCATTTTTTAAATTCATGGAGCATCAAAACATATCCCCTTTTGGCTCAAATTTAAAAATTTGTTTAAAACAATACTTCCACCACGTCAGCCTTCTATGTGAGCATTCACACACATAAAGAAGAAGGTAATATTATTACCTAGCACTGCTGATGTTGGTTTTTCTTATTGTTACATTTTACGATGTGCTAATTTTAATGATATGAAAATCAAATTAAAAAATCCTTTATTTATTCAGGAAAAATTAGGGCCTCGTAGGCCTTTCTTACACTTAACCTTATTTAAATACAATTTTTAGAGCTATCAAAAACAAAAAATAATGTGACTAAAAATATTTAACCTTTTTACAATTAACTAAATATGAAAATAATCTTATCTAAATATATGTAATTTTAAGTAAATAAACTTTGATACAAAAATAATAAATAATTATTTATTATATTTTTTATCACACTCAGGCACACAAGTGCGTACCAGCAATCACACAAACATAGAAACATACCAGCTGAGACTATCTACTCAATATTAAGGGCTTTAAGTGCCCCGACAAACTATGAACATCATTCTAGAGAAGGCAAGCAGGAATAACAAAAGCCCTGGCATTAGATGTAATCACAATATGAGGTATATACACAATGTAATTGAAGAGGAATGTGAATTTCACTAACTAACCTGAGGCACAAATTTAAAATCGATATATTTGTAGTTTTATGGGTTTACTTTTATATAAATTTTGTTCCAGAAATTTGAAAAGGATGACTATCGCCTTGTTAGGTTTATAGATAAGAAAAAACATGTCAACAAACAGTTTGCAATTGACCTTATTGCATCTGTTCCCCCTGAGCCAAAGAAGGAGAGAGTTGTTTGGTGTGATGGTGGTGGTGGTCCAACTGGGCATCCCAAAGTTTTTATAAACCTGGTAACTTAAATCTAGTTTTTAATATTTTTTAATTTTCATTACGGTACAATTTATAGTTTTGGGTTAGTTTGTTTTTGAAATTAATAAATAAGTACAGTAAGTTTAACACTCTTACTGAAACCCTTTTGGTGGTAACGCCAACCGAAGCCCTCGGTCTGAGAGTTTTTACACAAAGTTTTACACAAATACAAGTTTTTAACCCAAATCATATGCTTTTTTTAAACAATTAATAGTTAAAATAATAATATCAAATAACAGTACAATCATTTAACTTGTGTACCTGATTTTTATTTTAAAATCATCATAGGAAGTAAGATCTCTTTTCAAATAGGCTACTAGAAACCATGTAATATATAAATTATATATTACATATAGATGAAATGGTTCCATCATATTAGTTATCTAAAGATTAAACTTAGAAAATATATTTTTGCTTTTAAAAGATTAAGGGAAGTTTTAAGTGAACGGGAAATTAGAACTACTTACTTTGCTTATATCCAGTCTTTATTGTCTTATGGCATCATAGCTTGGGGTGGTGCCCTCAAATCAATTATGGAACCTTTGAACATCATTCAAAAGTCCATACTAAAAGTTGCTTTTCAGAAGGGAAGAAGGTACCCGTCGGTTGCTCTATTTCACGAAACTAAAGTCCTTTCAATTCCCCAACTTTTCGTTAAAGATTTATTGATTGTCATACATAAAAGATTTTACAATATTTTTTCTCTAGTTTCCCATAGTCACAATACCCGATATGCACAAACTTTTTCAATATCTGTCCTTCAGTTAACCAGATCAGTCTCAAAAACGAATTCCTTTTACATTTCCAGTATTTTGTATCGTAACCTAATTCAATATTTCCCCAATCTTAATATTTTTAATTCGCCATCAGTTTTACCTTTGAAAAAAAAGATGTAAGTAATTTCTTATAGACCTAGGCATAAAAGAGGCCGAAACCATTATCACGGCAACTTACAGTCGACCGGGGCACTGACGCCAGACTTGACATTCATTCCCCCTTCCAGTTTGCTTAGTGATTCTTGTTTCAGGTCCAAATTTGCTGCTTCAATTTTTTTTCTTGTCTTGCGGGCAGTTTATTGTCTTGTTTTTCTATTACTAGTTTTTCTTTCTTCATCCAATACAAATTTTTATTTGTTTGTTTTTTGCACTCATATTTTTTCTGTTTAACGCTAACTTTAATTTTGATATCTTTTACCCAATGTGCAAATCTAATTACTGTCAGCCATTATAAATATGATTATTGCTTCAACTCAGGCCTACGCACAGGCTCCTGCCCATGTAGGCCTTTCCTTAACTATTGGCTAAGTTTATACTTAGTTGTTTAGGATATTCTTACCATAGATTGCCATTATTTATTTTCATTTCAATTTTCTGCCTGTAAATCTCTATATGGAAAAATAAACATATTTCATTTCATTTCATTATAATAATATAAAATTATAAAACAATACATACAATTTGTGTGTACGTACTTTTATTACCAAACCCTTGGCAAAGGAGGCCGACTATTCGCACAAAAATGGACTCTCAAGGTCAATGGTTACCCCAAATTTAAACAAAAAGTGGTTTGGCTGCTAATTGGGGAAGTGATAGAAAGATATTAGCATGACGGAAGGCACCACTCAAACAGTTTTGCCAATAGAAAAAAAAACAAAAATCTCAGGTGAGACCAGGGGTTTCGGTATAAGTGTTAAGAAAATTTTAATACAAACTTTTAAAATTGTTTTAGCATTTTCACTAGACAACTGTATTTTCAGTAACTAAATGAATGGAAACTATTTATAGAAAAGCTTTTGATCCCAACAAATGAAAAGTGTTTACAGTAATTTCAAATTACTATATAGATTTTGCTTGTGTACAGTCGACTCCCTCTAGTCCGAACTCGGATGGTTCGAAAGCCAGATGGTCCGGACTATTTCTTGGAAATGAATTATCAGTGTGCGGTCGAGATTTTTATGGCATAAATCAACAGGATTGGTGCATTTGTTTATTTCCGGTCTAAATATAAATAAATAACATCACAAATCAGTTCAGTTTACAATTGTGTTTGATACGGATCTTCAGTGAAGTGGGAAATGGCAACGTCGGTGTTGGAATGAGGATGGGATGGCAGCACTCGTTGCCAGTTGCTCTACGTCAAGGCACAGATCAGCTGTGGTTGTAATGTTTATGAGGCAATGGTGTAATTATGTGTTGAAGAAAACATTCTAAGTGAAAAAGGAGAAGAAAATAATAGATTTCCAATAATATGTTCAGTACTGTAAAGCCAAGATTTTTATTCTTCTTAGGTTACAGTAAATACGTTTGAAATATTCTTAAGTGAGAGCTATGATATTTTCATACTGTAAAATAAATTTGTAAAGTTTCAATTTGCGGTGCTTTAAAATTGTATGTTCATTCCATGGTGACACATTTATCTTATTAACATAAAAAAACTACAATCCAGTGAGTTGGAAACAAAAACTGTAATGTTTCAGAAAGTACGCCTTAAGATCGCCTTAAAGTGTGATTTATGTAGATACTGTACGCTAATACAGGTTGTAATCTTATTTATATATTTATAAAACACCAGATGGTCCGGAATTTTTTTCATCCGGACAGAGGTCCAGTCCCTAGGTGTCCAGATTAGAGGGAGTCAATAGTATATCATTTGTATATATTTAATCATAAAAAAGGTCAATTACTGATTTGCCTTTATTTAGGATTAAAGAAATCCCTTTCATCCATTTTTTTTTACTTTCGTAACTGATAATCTATACAGCATTATCATTATAATTATTAATGAATGTCCAAAAAAGCCAAGAAAATATTAATCATGTTCATGCAGGATTCTAAACCTCTAACATCTAATTGATACGTGAGCTACTTCAATATTTAGGAGAGTATACTGACTTTCTTTGCTATAAATAAATTTATTTGCTATAAATAATACAATTTTACAATAGCAAACATTAATCACAACACTATTTTTAATTATATAATAATACAATAATTTTTTTACCTACGAGTAATTTAAAAAAATATTTACAGTAGGACCCCCTCATATCTGCCCATCTTGTGAACGAGCCCATGGCTGGATAACAATTTGGCCCGATAAATCAACCTATTTTTAAAGCAATAATTTATACCTAATAATAAAAAGCAATTGGTAAATATAGTCATAATGAGGGTTTAATCTTCCTTGATTGTTATTGGAAAAAATATACACATTTATAAAATCAATACAAAGTGTCATTAACCGTCTCCTAAGATTTTCTCTAGTATCGTTGCTAGGATAAAACCTTTTTAGTTTCTATCTCCGTTTGACGCCAGTCATTTTTAACTGTGTTTTTTATTATATTCAGTTCATTACATATTTTGCCACAGACTCCCCTTTAGCAATACGTTCATTTGATTGCATTAAGCTTTTGTTTAACTGTCACCCTCGTTACATTTTCATTTTTATGGATTCATTTTTTGTACTCTACTGTTCAGTAAACATATAACATATTTTTTCCCCTGTAAAAAATATTGGCATAAGACTCTGACTATATTTATTCCACGGACGGTTCATTCTACAATGGCAGGGATACCCCAGAGTATGTTTTTGGCAGTTACAGGGGCTGCACTAAATCCGAAGAAATATGTTTCACATTTAGCCAGTAATGCAGGACAGAACGTGCCCACACAGGAATGCCTGTAGGAGCTTATCAACAGGTCTTACCCTGACTTACCACCAATATGACGAAGAATTTACAATTAACGATTGATAATTGACAAATAATATGACGAAGATAAACCTCCAAAAAGGATATTTAGCGAATACTAATTAATATCACAGTACGTTATACCGCACGAGTTGCCCTTATAAACGATTCTTAATCTCTTCTAAGATCACCCACTGGCAGGTCCTTACCGGTCAGCAATTACAACAATTTGCAATATAATAATTAAATATCTTAATTATTCTTAAAAGAAATAATTATCAAAATCGGTGAGACTTACCCAAAGAGTGGATCTCACATCCAACTCTTATAACTTTACTTCACAGGACACTTTTATTTACTTTCATGTATAACTTTCACTTTTGCTACGACGGAAGCTGCCCGATACACGCCGCGCTGAAGCTTGAATGTTCACTGCTCCTGGCCAGGTCCGTCCACCCAAACTTCACAATCCTGATAAGCTCGGTCAACGGTGACAGGTGATATGGCCACGGCCTGCCCCTCTCAGCGACAACGAAATCATGTCTTCATTATCCCCCAACTAAAACGGCTCAGTACAACCCTGCGTAGAACGTAGAATGACACTGCAGCACTAAAATCAAAACTCATGACAAAGATAATCGAAAGTTCAGAGTAAATAGAGGAGGCAATGAACTGGCTTGACATTGGGTTGACCTGAACAAGTAAACCTAACCCAATAAATAGTCCAGTATTTATGAGGAAAGATTTTTTACAAACAAATAATAAAGGAGCTTGATTATTTTTCTAGAAAAAATCTTTGCCATAGTTGAATGCAAAAAATACAGACGCTCTTTCCAGCAGAGCTGAGAGTAGTGAGTTGTTCTTCACAACCTACAATTTAACATGATCTCTGATCACATGAGATATGACATTACTAAAAACCTTGTAGGATAACCTCTTTAGGTTGGATCGGCGTTTTTAGTTTTTGGTGAAATATGGCCTTTAAAACTAATAAAGTAGCTCAACTGGGTAGTAGGCCTAATCCCTGAAAACCGTGAGAGTGGTTGAGAAGCGGAAGCTAGTTTGTACTTTACTCATTCCTATGCTGCGGGAAACACATTTTGATATATCTTCTTATGCTCCACTGATATTGAAGTATTTCAATAAATTCAAACAAAAGAAAAAAGAATAAGACAGATGCTCAAAATATATACAATAGTTTATAGTAATAATAAATGGTTCAGAAATTAGTTTTAATTAGTCATAATTTTGTTTACTCAATGAAATAGTCTTCTATTTGTTTTATGTTGAATGAAAATAACCATTGTTTTAAGTCTTTAGAAAATTTGTCTAAACATATTTGCTGTGTTGCAATATGTAATGGAATTTTGTTAAAAAACAAAAATATGAACAAAACTTTTAAATGCTTCAAAATTTGGTCAAGGTAATGTATATCTGTTTAGGGGATTTCAGTCTAACCGAATGAACACTAAAGTTAAAAATACTATGGCCTCTTCTAAGAAAATAATAGTCAATATTTCAATAGTCATTTTTCAAATGTTTCATGTCCAAGTTCATCTTTCAATTCTAGTCTTCAGTGCAATAGGACTCTAAAACATCCTCCAATCAGTTCTTTATTTTTTAATCCTGTTAACAGTTTTGAAGTCGAGCGAGCAATTATTTCTCTTAAATCCAAAAAGTCCTCAGGAATGGATGAGATATCTAGCATCCTCCTAAAACAGTTTTATAAAACAATTCTTGATCCCCTGGTCTACCTCTTTAACAATTCACTTTCTTCTGGTATATTCCCAAACATCTCCAAGACTTCTAAGATTGTTCCCGTATATAAGAAAGGTGACAAAAGTAACACGAACAATTATCGCCCCATTGCCCTTTTGTGTACCATATCCAAGGTGTTGGAGAAAATTGTTCATTCTAGATTGATTGATCATCTGGACAGACACAACATCCTAATCGAAAACCAGTATGGTTTTAGAAGTGGACGTTCAACCACTCAAGCAGCTGTCGATTTTCTAGATGATGTAGTGTCACATCTTGAACAGTGTGAACCAGCCTTGGGGTTTTTTTGTGATCTTTCAAAGGCCTTTGATCGGGTTGATCATGGTGTCCTCTGTCAGAAATTGGAAATGTGTGGAGTTCATGGCGTGGCACTAGCTTGGTTCAAGTCGTACCTCTCTGACCGTAGGCAATTTGAAGAAATTTCCAATAACCAATCTGAATTTTCCGAATGTAGGTGTGGTGTACCCCAGGGAAGCATCTTAGGTCCCTTGCTTTTCAATGTCTATATAAACGATCTTGCTGGTCATCTGCCATTGGCAAAATCTGTACTTTTTGCAGATGATACAACGCTGATGTTTTGGTGGACCTAAAACTGATCTTCAATTTCGAGTCACTAAGTCCTTTGAAGAATTACACAACTGGCTATCCGTCAATAATCTCAAGTTGAATTCAGAAAAAAACAGTTTTAATCCAATTCCTGACAACAAATAAAAATTCTGAAAACATTTCCCTGGAGGAATTTGAAGTAAAAGAAGGGTCTTCAGTCAAGTTTTTAGGACTGAATGTTGACAGTCATTTGTCATGGGATTCCCACATATCACAACTGTGCAGTAAATTGATTCGAGTTACTTATGCGCTCAGAACATTACTTCCTATTCTGGATTCTGATGCCCTACTGATGGTTTATTACGGATGCTTCTCTTCTGCCATGACATATGGAATTGAAGTGTAGGGTGGGTCTCCTCATTCTTCAAGGATTTTTCTTGAGCATCGTAAAAACGGGCTGTCCGTATCATCAAAGGGCTTCCCCCACTACATTCAAGTAGAGGAGTGTTTCGCTCATCAAACATTTTAACACTTCCTTCTATTTTTATTTTCAGGGTGATTTTGTTCACAGTAAATAGTCTGGATGCTATTCCAGTTGTTGGTAAGGACCACAGGTATCCTACCAGACATGGCGAAAATCTCCGCACTCCCAGACACCGCCTTGCGCTATCTGAGAGGATTACATCTTTCACTGAGCCTGTATTTTATAATAGGCTCCCAGCTGGATTAAAGGGTCTAAGAGTGGCTAATCTTAAGAGAACCCTGAGAAGCTTCTTGGTAGATAAAGAGTTTTATAGTGTAGAGGACTATCTGTCCAATTGATTTATACAAATCGACTTGAATTGTATTTTATTTTTTAAGTTAGCTTTTAGCTTGACGAATGAGATATGCATTTTGTATGTATTTATTCAGAATAATTATGTTTATGTTTAAAAACAGTCACAAAATCAAAAAAATAAAGGTGTTTTAAAGGAAAAATTGACAATTTTTTAAGTATGGTAATGAATGTTCAGTTTTCTGTAATTTGAAGATCTGCCTCCTTTAGGGCGATCTGGCGATGACATCATATGTTGTTTAGATTTAATACATATGCTGGGAAGATATTCCTAAGAAGCATATAAAGTTCCCGCAGGCTCTAGTTACATTAACAATTTCATTCAAACATTATCTAAATTTAAAATGAATCTTCCTACTGATGTCCTCTTTGCTCTTGAAAGCAAAACGAAAATATTTTTTTTAAACTGAATACTAACTTATTCAATGTAAACCAATCTTTTAAGTTGATTTAAAACATGTTCCTTGTCATTAAAAAGAGAGTCATTATTCTTACTTGTATGTATGTATTCAAAATTTTAAAATTGTAATATATTTACAGGACAAACCAGGTAATCATAGTTGTGGCTATTGTGGTTTGCGGTTCTACAAAGAAGATCACCACGACCATTGATTTTATAAGATTAAAGCATGTAGTCAGATTTGAGACCAATATTTTTGTTTAATCAGCTTATAATTTGTCATTAAAAAACAACTAGTCTAAATTATTAATAAATTCTCAATGGATTCCCTCATTGAATTTTATTGTGATCCTGTGATGTCTTTGCTCAATGTCAGTTGGTTACTGAGATTCATAAATTCGTTTGTATGTTGTCTTTGAGAGCCTCATCATTAAGGAGAAAATTTAAATTTTATTATTTGATCAAAATTAAAATTCAATATTTAAAAAGATATGGTAAAACTTCATATAACTGCTTCGTCTAGTTAAATTTTACTAATGTATGCTGCAAAATCCCTATTTTTAACAAATTTCTCATAGGGGATACACTATCACCGTAGGCCTCATGGCAAGACTTAAGCCTGTGACCACGTTATTTTTTTTGTTTTGAGGTGCACTAAGGCCAAAAACAATAGTCGTTAAAAATTATACATATATATATATATATGCATATATAAGTGTGTGTGTGTGTGTGTGTGCAGTTTGGGGGGGTTTGTACAAAAAAATTGGGGTTTTGCATTTTTCATCTGCAATTTAAAAAAATTGAATTTCATCTTTTACCATTGAATCAGCTCAAAATACTACACAATTTAGTTCTTTAAAGTTTTGCTCTATCTGCAACGGTTACCGAGATATTTTACTTTATACTTTACTTTAACTGAATTGGCGACCATACCACAAGGTAGGTATTTTTATCCAACTATGAATGTAGGATGATTGTGGCGCGATCTTGTAGTCTTGTAATCTTGTAGGCTGACATGTTCCTTAGACAGGACTGTTAATTAATAGCCCAACAGCCGATGGCAACTAATGGATCTATAGTTTAACGTGGAATCTGAACCACGGCCTCTGAATTAAGAATTGGTCTAATTATGAGGATGGTCTTTGTGGATAAAAGTACAGTAGTATTCAATAGTGCGGACGTTAATCCACACAAGAGAGCACTACATCCACGGACCATCTCTCACAACCATCCACAATTTGTGACCTCCAAGTAGCTGGATTACAGGACAAAATATTTAAAAATCTAAACGCAGTATGTCGTATTTTGGGGCTCCTATGTTAATCTAATGGAGGATAAGAATACCCCCTCGCAGCAGACAATTTTCACAAGAGTTATTGTGTTCACATACACATGTATATATAAAATTTTAAACCACTGTTGATTTTGGCCTCTGGGCACCTAACACCAAAAAAATAACATGGTCCCGGGCTTAAGTCTTACCATAAGACCTATGGTAATAGTTTCTTCCCTATGAGAAATTTGCTAAAAATTAATATTTCACTTATTAACATATATTTTTTTATGAAACTTATTATTTAGCTTCTTGTGATTGGGATCCATACATTTATGCTAACAAATCATAGTGTACGTGTTTTATCATGGCAGCTAACCTGCATACTCTTTTCCTCATTAGACATGTAGGTGACAATAGGCAAACTCCTTTATTTATGACCAAATGTTGATGAAACTTTGTATATGGTCAAAATAAAAATTGATTTTGGTGAAAATGCCCGCTTTCAGTGTTCCTCACAGTAGCAAACCCTACATACTCTTTCCCATGTTAATTTTATGGTAAATAGGCAAATAACTCGCATATTTATTGATAGATATTGATAAAACTTGGCATATATTATTGATTTGGAAATTTGCTGAGTATGCAGGTCTGCTGTGAAAGGGATATTTTGTTTTTCATGGTCGTAAACTGCTCTAGACCAGATTTTTTTAAGGTCCTAGCTCCTTAAGCTCAATAAAATAAATAGTTTATTAATGAGGAATGGATGTAATTTTTACTGCTACATTGTGCATTGGTGTCATACATTTACTGATACAACAACCGACCCATCACAATATGCATTAAAATTGGGGATGTTTTGATACCAAAATGTATCAACTCTTAATACTAGTACCTGTAAAATCGATTCTCAAGTTTCCATTTATACCTGTAAGTAGAACACTGAGGGAAGATGCACACTGAGACAGTCGTCCTCACCCTTGACGGTGCTGGTTTGTGCCGTGCAGTAATAGGCCAAGGGGTCCCATTTAGTTACTTGATTCCTACTTGTATTTTCACTGGTTTTAGCAAATTTAGACCTAAGCCCGGAATCATGTTACTATATTGTATTGCGAGGTGCTTAGAGATCAAAAACATTAGTCGTTAAATAGAGGGTGTCACAAAAATGTGTGATAAGCTATACCTGATTCTACATAGAAAAATAAGTAAAATATAGAGTAATATTTTTTCATTAATTAATCTTTTACTGGAGGTTTAATTACATGATAGGCAGCAAGTAAATTCAACTTTTGTAGTTTATCCATAATTATTGTGAGTGTCCCACATGTATGATGTACATAATGTTAAAATCTATTAGATCAATATTTATTTTGCAAGTGTGTGTATGTATGTCGGAAGGCACCATATGTATAATGCCTAAAATAGAAATGGCAATATAAGCCAAAAATTATTAACTACCACCATAAATATATTTATACTGCCATTAACCAACCTAACATAACTCCGCAGAGTGCTGTCTGGAGGTATCTTCCCCCTATTATTGAAAGGACAGAATGAGATCCTCCTGCGGAAAACGGGTATACTCATGAACAAGGTTCTCCACTGTCTGAACATAGTAGCAAAAGTTCACAAAAGTTCTGCTAGAATGCAGGAGTATCTTGGTTGTTAATTCATAGATAGGTAGAGCACGAAAATAGAACCGTATGCAGATGTCTGACTGGCCCCTCAAAAGTGCTGTGCTTTGGCGATATAGTTCCAACACCCCAAACTAGGGTTGCTGCAATTCAACACCGCTCGCAGTGTGCTACAGAGACAGGAGAAAAGTGGAAGTGGTGGAGAGGTTTTATGTCACATAGCTGGGTGAAGAAAAAGGAGAAGGATAGGACTTTCACTGCACCCGAACGGCACTAGCGCAAATGATACATGGAACAAACACACCAAATGGTTTTGAAATCAAAAGTTTCTCATGACCTAAATTTAAGATATGACAGTGATAACCAGCTGGAGCAAAATTATTATTGTTTATATGTTTAATTTTATTATTTTTTTCATTCAAGTTTTATTAAAATTGTTACTATAATCAGAACAATAGTTAAATTTTATAAGAGTGAAGAACATGAAAATGAGTTAAGCACCATTGTGCTAACTAACATATTAACGCATAAAGAAAAATATACAGTTACAAAAGGCGATCAGCAAGATCAAGGATGTTATGTCTTTTCAACCTATATTTTTTGCACTGACTATTGTCTAGAAGATTTAATGCCAGATGGTTAGGATGGTCTTCAATTTAACACTGGTAATTTTGACTAAATTTTGAAATTTCTTCTCTTACAAATGGAATTTTGGAATCTGCATGGATTACTAGGTTTGTAACGTACCATGGAGCATTGCAAATTCTTCTTAATATCTTAGACTGGTATCGTTGAATTATTTCGATATTTGAGTTTGACGCCGTTCCCCAGAGTTGGATTCCGTAGGTCCATACAGGCTTCAACACAACTTTGTGTAAGAGTAATTTGTTTTCAACTGATAATTTAGAATTTTGTCCAAGAAGCCAGCCAATTTGTTGGTTCTTAAGTTCAAATTTAGTCTTTTGTTCCAAATGTGGGAGCGCCAAGTAAGACGTCTGTCCAAGTGCATACCAAGGTATTTTACTTCGTCCGCTTGAGGAAGAACGACATTGTTTATCGTTACTGGAGGACACGTTGCCGTATTCATCGTGAAAGTTACGTGAAGTGACTTTGCTTCATTAACCTTTATCTTCCAGTTTTCAAGCCACTGAACTATTTCGTTTAGGGCGGTTTGCAAATGAGCAGATGCCAATAGAGGGTCTGGATTGGATGACAAAAGAGCGGTGTCGTCGGCAAAAGTAGCAACCGTAATACCTGGAGGTTGTGGAAGATCAATGGTATATAGAATATAGAGGATAGGCCCAAGAACACTGCCTTGAGGTACTCCTGACGCAATTTCATGTAAGTCAGTCAGACATTCTTGGAATTTAATTTGGAAAAGCCTGTTAGAAAGGTACGACTTTAAGATTCCATAATACGTATGAGGTAACAGAGTCTTTATTTTAAATAGTAGTCCAGCATGTCAGACTTTGTCGAAAGCTTGCGCAACGTCCAGAAATACAGCCGAACAGAAACGCTTGTTTTCAAGGTCTTCTTTAATGACATTACATATCCTGTGAACCTGCTCAATGGTCGAGTGCTTGTGCCTAAACCCGAATTGAGTTGGTATTAGGTCTCTTTCGTCAATTAAAGGTTGGAGGCAATGTAAAAATAGCTTTTCAAATACTTTTGAAATCATTGGTAAGAGACTTATCGGTCGATAAGATGAGACTTGATTTGGAGGTTTCCCTGGCTTTGGAATTACCACAATTTGGGAAACTTTCCATTGGGAGGGGAAGTATTCTAATCTCAGAACTGCATTAAAAAGCATTGTGAGGAAAACCAAACCTTTTCTAGGTAGTTCCTTCAACACTTTCCCACTGATTCGATCGTACCCTGGAGCTTTCTTAGCATTCAAATCATATACTATTACCTTTTTTACTTCTGAAGGAGAAACATGTCTTATGGGCATTTCCAGTTGATTTGGGGAGTCAAGAAATTCTAGGATATCATTTTCAAGGTTTGACTTAAATTGATGTGGTTTGAATACTTCTTTGTAGTACGATGCGAACGACTCTGCCTTCTCCGGCCCGCTTTTTGCCCAAGTACCATCATCTTTCAAAATAGGAGGAATATTTATCTGGGGCCTCTTAAGATGTTTTGTGGCTTTCCACAGCGAATAATCAGTTGCTTCACTAGCACTAAGATTTTAGGTAAATTCATGAAACATTTGATTCTTTATATTGTAAAGGAATCTTTTAAGGTTCAGGGACGCTCTATTGAAAAGAGCTTTGTCTCTAGGGTTTCTGCTAATCTGCCAGATTCGCCGTAATCGTCTCCGCTCAGCAACTCTCCGCTCGACTTCCACTGAGTAAATTACTTGATTTTGGAGATGAGGTCTAGTAGAAGGTGTTGCAAGTCTTGTAGCTGTTTGAACACTATTGTTAAAATATGATACTGCATAATCTATGTCCATCGAGGTCTTCAATGGCACCTTGAGAGTCAAATGTTCACTTAAATTTTGACGAAATCGGTTCCAATCAGTGTGTTTGTTATGAAGAGTGTTAGGTGGATTATTTAACTGAATAGAAGAAATTATACATGTAATGATTGATGAATGGTCGGATGATAAATCTAAGCAAGACGTAACTGTTAGATAGTTATGTGAAATGCCTTTAGTAACAAAGAAGTCCAGCAAATCGGGTATTTTTGCCCTATCCGTAGGCCAGTAGGTCGGTTCACCTGTGCATAGGTGCTCCAGTTGGTTTTCGTTTATAGCTGCCATAAGTTGGGCCCCCTAATTGATGTTAGTCTAGATCCCCAGTTTTGATGCTTGGCGTTGTAGTCCCCATCTGCTAGAAACCTTACTCCCAGAGTACTGAAAAATGCTTCAAACTGGTGTTTTTGTATAGCATACCTCGGTGGACAGTAACTGCAGACAAGGTTAAGGGTCCCGTCCAATCTTCTACAGTAACACTGCAAGCTTGAAGAAAATTTTGTTGAAAGTTAGGTAACACATAATGGTTAATTTTATTTTTAATTATGACTGCACAGCCTCCATGTGCCGTGTTGTCGGGGTGATTTGAACTATATACAGTGTAGTAAGGCAACCTAAAATAATTTCTGTCTGTGAAGTGAGTTTCGGACACAAGTAAAATATCTATATTGTGGAAGTTAAGAAACAATATTATGTCTTGTCTATGTTGAGCCAAGCAGTTGGCGTTCCACAAAGCAATTTTATATGAGTTTGAATAATGCATTATTACTTACTTAATTTTGAAATTACTGTTGTCAAGAGGTTCAACAGTGTACCTATTTGTTCTGTCTGCTTCAATAAAATACTTTCAAGTTTTTCAAATGACTGCTGTATTGTAACAGCGAGGCTTACCGTTTCAGCGTTGCTGCCAGTGTTTAACTGGGCAGGTTTCTTACCATTAACGGCTTGAGCATATGACACAGACTCCGAAACTGGTGTACTGGTATTGTATGTTGCATCATTGCTTGTTTGTGACTCAGGTTGATACGTTGGGGTGAGTTTGTGGCTTGACTCGTTTAAATATTTCTTCCTTAAAGGAGGAAATTGTTTATTTTGTAACTCCTTGTAAACAGGGCAACCCTTGTAGTTGGCGGTATGGTTTCCTTCACAAAGTTCACATACAGCAGGCGTCTTTGTACAAGAACAAGTTTCATGACTCTGACTACACTTAACACACCGAAAAGCGTATCGGCAGTACGCCTTGGTGTGGCCCAGGCGCTGGCATCTCTTACATTGAACAACTCTCTTTTTATTTGGTGGCTCGAACTGGATTTTCGCATTCAAGAAGAATTTTATATTGTAAACGTCCTTGTTGTTTGGCCTAGGTTCTAAATCTATAAAAAAATTTAAATGGGCTGTTTCGTTACATTGTTCTTAAGGTTAATCAAATTCCTAACCTTATGCCCGTGACTTTCAATTTCCTGTTTTAAGGTATCGGGACAGGTTGAATAGTGCATATATTTAAGTACTACTCTATATGCTCGATCTTACTTTAATTGATAGGTATAGAAAGATATACCAAGTTCATTAAGGCCGCGCACTATTTTCCTATAAGCATCGGCAGTCAAATGCTGCAATCTAATTTTATCTTGCTGCAGGGCTTTATAAACATATTCTGATTTGTCAACCATTAGTTCTAAAGACCGAGTCATGTTTTGGATGTTTTTTACATCCGGGATGAAGATATGAGGTGGTTTGGGCTCCCGACGGGGTACGACTGGGTCTTCCTCAATACCTACATTGGTATTTTCCAACGGTTTAAACTTGTTGGAAAGTGGTAACTGACCTGAAAGAGGAGTCGGTGAACAAATTTTCTTCTCTTGCGAAGCATGATAGTTAGTGGAAATTGACCTTTTTTGCTACTACTATTAACTGTTTGCCAACTGTCAGAGGGACTGATTGTATATTGTTCACTAAAATAGTCATGATCAGCACGCACGGTGCTAATAGATTGTACTGGCCCGTTCATTGTTTATTAAAGAACAAAAAATCAAAACAATATTTTAGGTTATGAAATGAAATATACAAACAAAAACACAAATTAAATTGATTTGAATTGAAATGGTACAAAAATGTGATTAATAACTATTGTCCTTAGCTTCCGCCGAACGTATCCCGTGCGCCCACAAAGAAAATGAATATAAAATCGTGGAAATTACATAATTAACTGAAACACGATCCGCACACAAAAAATGTAAACAAACTCATATATTATTCTTAACATTTTTATTTTTTGTTCTTTCTTCTTATAGGCAAGGTATCAAAAGACCATGCAACCGCGCAGTTCTCTATTGTCTGGTTGCTTCTAAAATTATTAGGGTTCTCATTTTGTGTTTCTCTTTAGATTTGTCTTTTAATTTTTTTAAAGAAATTAGTTATTTCTTTATATGTTTCTATTTCATTACTTTTAATATCAGACATAAGATCTAGTTAAAATTTATGTAAGTTTTATTGAGTAATTTGCTTCTTAAGTAGTTGTAGTGTGGGCATATAAATAAAAATGTTATAGTGTTTCTTCTTAATGTACATTTTAAGCACAAAGGGATAAAGTATTGTTTTTTGGGGTATAAGTATTTATTTACTAATTCTATGTATTAACTCTGGCATGTCCGAGACGTGTTCTACATAAGCCAATTATATCATGTCTATTGAATTGCTTATTGAAAACCAAAGCTTAGTTTGGAAAAAATTTTGAATTTTTTCTGTGCCACTGTCCTTTAGGGGAGTTATTTATTTCTTCATTGTAGAAAAAATAGCTTCCTTTTTCTTGAATTTGACAAAATCCTCAATGGGAATGGGAATGTCATCAACAAGCTCTCCAAGTTAGCTGAGAAGCTAATTTGTCAACAACCTCATTGGGTTTTATTCCAATGTGAGAGGGAATCCAGTGGAAAGTGAAATGTTTGTTTTTATTATTTAAGTTGAATACAGTTCTCAGAAACAGGTTATATTCCAATTCTATAATACGAGCAAGGTTTGTACATATATATATATACACGGATCTGAAAAACGGCTCTAAGGAATTTCTTTATATTATGGAAGTAACTAATTTCCGAATAAAAAATAACTTCTAGATAGGTCTAATGTCCAGGAAAATTCCGGTTTTCTTGTAATATTAAGTTTAAAATCTAAAAAATTAACATAACGCTTATGGAGAATAAAAATGTAAAAAATACAAATCAAAACATCTGTTTATAACCGTATGACAGTGGTTGGCTGAAGATGGTGACAACATACAGGTTGCATAAATTTGTAAAAACTAAAGGGTAACACAACTGTGCGAAATAAAAGGAGAAAAAAGTATTTCCAAAATCATCCGTGTTTTGATAGAAAACGTATTCATTGTACTGTATTGCTTGAAGCCACTGTAACAAACCAATTATATTACTTGATGTAAATTAAATTTTGCTCTTGCTTTTCAATTCTCATTCCTTTTTTTAACAAAATCAGTTGACCACAGGCTAATACTAACTGTATGGATAGTTAAATACAGCATAAGATCAGCTAAAACAATTTATTAAGGTTGGCCAAAAACCCTTCACGACGGCCTGACCTTAGCTGACGCCGTGACACTGTGGCTAACGCTATTATCTCACGAGCTGGAGGTTGTGAGATCGATCCCTACCCGGGGCATGTGTTTTTGTTCTGTGTTTATGCTATATTAATTAAGGTGTATGAAATCGGTTTTATTTAAACCACATAAATTTTTTCATTGAGTAATAAATTTGTTTTGATTTTGATAATTAACTTGTATAATTCATATCTTATTCTATCCGAGCAAAGCTCGGTCACCGGGTACTATATATATGTACATATACAGGGTGTTCATTAAAGTCGGGGACAAACTTCGAGGGCTAACATTACACACCAAAATAAACAAAAATTTTATATAAACATATATCGAAAAATCATTCGTTTAGCCGCTAGCCGCCATTTTGTATTTTATACAAAAAACGTTACATCTCAAGAACTATTTCAGATACAGAAACCAAACTTAGCTCACATATTTATTACCCAAACAGAAAAATAGTATCAAAGTATAATTTAGTTTGCTTTTATATTTTCAAAATGGCGGCAAACTCTTTTTTTTAAGAACAGATGTTTATGAAATTTTATATACATGGTCAAAACAAACATTTGTTATGCGAGAAACACCTACTACCAGTGTTCCTCACATCAGCAAACCTGCATACCCTTTCCCATGTTAAACTTAAGGATAATAGGCAAACTCATTTACTTATGGCCAGATGTTTATAAAACTTGGTACTGTATATGGTCAACATAAAAATAGTTTATCGTAAAACTGCCTACTTTCAGCGTTCCACACAGCAGCAAATCTGCATACTCTTTACCATGTTAATCTTAAGGAAAATAGGTAAAACTTTTATTTATTACGGATATTGGTCAAACTTATTATGTATTGTTATTGATTTTGAAATTTGCTGAGTACGCAGGTCTGCTGTGACGGGTGTACTTTCATATATCAAAGCTAATATACCGTATCGAATCTATAGTATTGAGAAAAAAGTAAAGTATCGAATATAAAGTATATCATAAGTATCGAATGATTACGGTATTGAATGAAAATGTATGCATTTAAAATGAGTTTTAAGCAAATTGGCCATAAAAACTGTATAATTAATCTAGAATTATAATAATAAGCTATAAAAAATATAATACTACACTGTAAAATTGAAACTGAAAACCTCAAAGAAGAGTAAACTGAGAAATATAACACTAACAATTAACAAACAACAGAAAACTGCACCTGCACAGCGAGCGATTCGAATTGGTAAATGTTAGGTAATATGACGAATGACTAATCGACTAAGCGAAGGCAGAATAATATGTTACAGATGATGGTTACTGCTTTATAAGTAAACTCCACTTGGTAAATTGAAATAAGTTTAAATTTAACAGCCCTATTTTATTTAAGTTGATTTGAGCCTCCCAAAGAAATAAATCTTTAAATTGAATAAAACATATTTAAACATTAAAAATTAGAACTACTTTTTCGATACCTGTACTGCATATTTTCTTCCGATACCGATAAGTATCGCTTCATTCGATAACTTACTGCAAAAGCATCGATACTTACTGGTATCGATAGTATCGCAACGTACCTAATCAGAGTCTCCGTCATGTCGTATTGTTTGGACTGCTCAATTTTCACTGTGTGACACTTCATCATAGTTTATTCTAGAATTCGATCAGTATTTATCCTTTAGGGCGGTATTTTACGTTCCTGTTTTACAAATAAACAAATCTTTGGACTCAATTTCTGCGTGAATTATGAATTCTGTTGAAGGTTTGTAAGCTAAATTTTAATATGGCTTGGGAAAGCAGCATACTTTGTAGGCTATGACTTCCCAAATTAAAGCTACCTGTTCAGTAAACGAGCGTATGCTGCAAGAATTGAACAGTTTTCTAATCTCTCATATTAAATAAAACTAGGCCTGATTGTATTTTTTGTTCTTTCAAGCCAGAGCCATTTTAACTGCACCAAATAGGTTTGGCATAAGACTGTCTACTCCAACTTGTTGAGCTATAAATTACTGAATTTTGGTAATTTTAAATTAATGGACCATTGGCATGGGTGTTCAACTAACAAGAGGTCATTTGGGACTATGTGCCAATAATTGGTTGAATGCCAGACATTAACGATTTAGGGATGAACCAATGTGTTACATCAGGTATTCTTTATACTTTCTGAACATTGTTTGATTTAGAACATGAATCAAAGTAAAGGAGAATTAGTGGTCCATCAAGGATTTCTTTAGACCACTAAACTGTACAACTCATAAAAAATCTCTATAGGATGGATGTAAACTGAATTTTAGGTCACAGAACAGACTTCAACCAACCTATAAAGAAAATAGCCTACAGGTGGAATTTAATTTTTACTAAACATTTCTACTGACAAAAGACCTGGAGTAGGCCACAACAAGCTTCCCAAGCTTTAATACGTATCCATTTTGGTAAAAGTTTTACACCCGGTTATCATTTTTTTTTAATTAATCTCAAATGAACTTTTTTACTTTCTAACAACCTAATTAAGAAGATTCGCTACGGAAGAACGGTTTTCATACTATTTTAGGCTGAATTATGATTCACTCTGAAACCATCCCCGTCTAGCTAGGGGATCGGGGCTATGGGCGGGAAAAAATCACTGAAATGCATTTATTTTACTCCCTTATAGGTAACATAATTAAGGATAAAACCTCTGCGGAAGAACATTTTCCGAATGGTTTTTAGTTTTCTGGCAAAAATATGACACCCTTCAACCATCCAGTCAAGCTTAGGGGTCGGCGGGGCTCTGGGCGAGGAGAAGGGTGAAATTTTAGGGAATTTGGGGTAAAACAGGAGAATTCCAAGGAATTGTGGGTAAAACAGAAGATTCTGAGTTTTTTGACATTCTTTAAATGTCAAAACCTTAAAAATCATCCATCTCCTGCTACTGTAATTTAAAATTTAATTAATTATAGATCTACTTAGTTCAGTACTTTGCAGAATATAGCTCAGCAGATGCTTCAAAAAGGTATAGTCCATGTACTTATATGGAAAAGATCACCAAACACAAAAACACAAGGTTTCATAATGGCAGTTTTAGTGACCAACAATTAACTTAATAGTGACGAGCAAATACTTATTGCCATTCTCTCTTCTTACAACCCCCTCCCAAATAAAATAAAACAAATTTAAAATATTTATTACATAGGCTGTGCATATTTCATTTAAAGAAATAAAAATTGGCATAAATTAATTGAATTGATAGTTTAATTTATTTAAACGTTTATTATAAGCAAAATACTTTAAATTACTAAATTTAATTTAATCAAACTTAGTTAAAAATAAATCTTCTACTAAATTCATCTATCAATTCAATTTTATATCTATTGCCTGTTTGGTTCAATCAAGTAACTTACCTGGTGACCTAACTTCTCTTGGATAGAATAAGACATGTATTATACAAGTTAATTAGTAAAATTAAAACACATTTATCACTCAATGAAAACATTTAAGTTGTTTAGATAAAATCTGTTAAAAAAAGGAGTTTGTTGCCATTTTGAAAATATGAAAGCAAACTAAATTATACTTTGATATTATTTTTCTGTTTGGGTAATAAATATGTGAGCAAAGTTTGGTTTCTGTATCTGAAATAGTTCTTGAGATGTAACAATTTTGTATAAAATACAAAATGGCTAGCGGCTAAACGAAGGATTTTTCGATATATATTTATATACAACTTTTGTTTATTTTGATGTGTAATGTTAGCCCTCGAAGTTTGTCCCCGACGTTAATGAACACCCTGTATATGTACATGTATAGTACCCGGTGACCGAGCTTTGCTCGTATAGAATAAGATATGAATTATACAAGTTAATTATCAAAATCAAAACAAATTTATCACTCAATGAAAACATTTAAGTTGTTTAAATAAAACCGATTTAATACACCTTAATTAATATAGCATAAACACTGAACAAAAATGTTATGTCCCGGATGGGGATCGATCTCACAACCTTTGGCACACGATGCCTAAGCGTTAGCACTGAGCTATGGCGTCGGTCAAGTCAGGGTCGTCGTTTAAGGGTTTTTGGGCAACCTCAATTGTTTTAGCTGATCGCATACTGTAATTATCCATACAGTTATTATTAGCCTGTGATCAACTGACTTTGTTAGAAAATGAATGAGAATTGAAAAGCAAAAGATAAATTTAATTTACACCAGTTAATTGGTTTGTTACAGTGGCTTCAAGCAATAGAATGAATAAGTTTTCTATCAAAACACGAAAGATTTTAGAAAACCTTTCTCTTCTTTTATTTCACACAGTCATTTTACCCTTTAGTTTTTACAAATTGTTTAGTAATTTGATAATTTTTCATATATACATAAAATAAATATATATGCAAAACCTCTATTCAGATGTTGTTCACCACCATCTTCAATCAACCACTGTCAAACGGTTATAAACAGATGTTTTGATTTGTATTGTTTACATTTGATTCTCCATAAGCGTAATGTTAATTTTTTAGATTTTTAACTTAATATTTAAAAGAAAACCAGAATTTTCCTGTACATTAGACCTATCTAGAACTTATTTTCTAGCATTGGATTTTGTAGCACAGATTACTATTTAATATTAGCTTTTACACTCTTATTTTTCTAGAAAATAGGCCTAATGATTTTTTTCATTTTGAATAGGTCAGTAAGAAAATAACAACCTACCTTTAGAAAATAATCATGTTTCACTCTCTAATTTAAAATTATATAACTAACTAAATTTTAAAATTAAATTAGTATTAAAACTAACTAATTTTTAAAAATGGCTGCTTTGAATTATTCTCAAATTCCATGTTTTGTCGGGGAAGCGGAAATTAGCATAGGGTCCAATTGTAATTGAACTTCGTGCCTCTAAGGGCTGCCTTTTGCATGTTTTTGTAATTTATCCTTTAGTAGTTCTTATTATTTGTAATTAATTAACTAATAATGTAATTTGTTAATTAATTTGGTATATTTTGTACGATGGTACCTAAGTCATTGCAATAATTTGTTTGTTATATGTACATTTATAGTTCCTGCAATAAAGAGTTTTTCTATTCTAATCAATTATATAAGTTAATTTTATTGTCAATCAGCTGATTCAAATTCTGTTAGTTCTTCAGCCATTTGCCGTCAGCCAGAGAGATATAATAGTCGAATATAGGCCTACTCATTTTAAGTGTCAACATTCATAACAGTTACCCTCTCTAACAATAATTAAGTGTATTAAAATCAGAATATAAATCGCTGACAAACTGCTATGTGGGATAAAGTGAGGTTTCTTATTTATATATTTATACTACCAATAACCAACTTAACTTAACCCCGCAGAGCGCTGTTTGTCTGAAACCAATACATGATTCGTTACATCATAATATACCTGCATAGTTAAGTTGCACTGGTTATTGATTGTAGGGTTTATTAAATATTAACAAGAAAAAAATATCAATAAACAAACCTAACTTAACTCTGCAGAGCGCTGTACGTTGCCAATATCATATATATTACGACGTAAAGCAATAAGTATTGATCTCCTACAAACAGCACTCTGCTTAGATAAGTTATGTAACTATTGATATTATAAAAATGTTTTAAACAAGGGAAAAAATTAGCACTGTACAGCAATATCATGTATATTACGATGTAACGCAACGTGTATTGGTAGCCGACAAACAGCACTCTGCGGAGTTAAGTTAAGTTGGTTATTGATAGTACAAAAATATCAGTAACTACCCTATCTTAACACTGCAGAGCTCTGTATGTCGAGTATATATGTCTGGGGTTATATGTCATATAATCCTCTGATAAAAAATAATTACCTGGCTACCTCTCAAATTACAATTTGGATTCCCCAAAATTTCCCGTTTATCTCCGCCCAGAACCCCAATTCCCAAGCTAGACTGGATGTTTCAGAGTGTCTTATTTCGGTAACGCTCTTTTACAGTTTTCTTAATTATATTAATACTGTACTTAGAGAGTGAAATAAATGCATTTGAGTGATTTTTTCCCCTGCTCAGAACTCTGATTCTTTTTGGTCCCCTCGCTAGACGGAAGCGTTTCAGAGTGCCATATTTTAGCGATTTTGTTATAAATTTATATTATATTTATATATAAAAAAATCGGAAAACCGTTCTTCCACGGAGCGGATCATTTTAATTAGGTTGTAAGAAAGTAAAACTGTTCATTTGATATCGATTTGAAAAAAAATAGCGGCTACCTGGTGCGAAACTTTTATCAAAATTTCAATTTCTTCTAGCCTTTTCTCTAATTCTAATCTTAGGGGTTGTAGCTGCAAAATGTAAATAGTGACACAAACCGATATAGAAAAACCTTTCTTTCTAATTACATATTAACAGACTACTTACATTGATCAAGGGCGAACAATGGCAATAATGTCGGTATCCACTTACTATTTAAATAAATTCTGTCTGCCTATTTGACATAATCGGATACACTACAAATCAAAGTCTAATTAGTTTATGTAGAAGGCATAACAGATAATTTTTAAGGGGGTAAAAGGGTGTCCCAAGGAAATTTGTTGACTAGTTTAGAATCTTAGGTTGTTTCAAATGTTATTTTTTAAATAATTATTAAACAATATGATGGTTTTATTAATAATATATTAGGGTCTTTTGTAGTATGTCCCTGCATTTTTAATAAACGTCTTACACCGTAATATACCCAATATTGCCGACAAACCGCGCTCTACAGAGTTAAGTTAGGTTGATTATAGATAGTATAAAATATTGATGAGATAAAAATCCAATAACCTATCTAACTTAACACCGCAGAGCGCTGTTTGTGGCTCCAGTAAAAAAATTGAAAATGGGGAGACATACTACAAAAGACCCGTATATTATTCCTTTTTTGTTTTAAAGAAAAAAGTATTTGTCGGTACACTGAACTTTTTTTGTTAGTTATTTTCTACGGCTTTCCCCTTTTTTTAATATTTAAAAAATGTGTACATACGATTATATAACAATAAAAAAAAAATATAAGAACAAATAACAACTAACACCAAATATACAACATTACAAAACTGAATGTGACTAGAATAATTGACAGAATTTAATCCAGCATACCACAACACTAGATCTGATCAGTGCCCCAATCAACCTCCGCTGCACAATAAAGACAAATAACTAGTCCAAGACTATAGGTGGTATTCAGCAGTTTATGACTATTTCACTGATATTTTTTAGTTTAATGTCTCTGGATCAGGCCCAATCATAGCAATAAATAATCTGTTGCAAGGTTTATATAAATGTTGTTTATATGTGTTAGGTTTATGTAATTCATAAAAATTTGTAGTCTTTAAAAATGTTTTTTTTTAGATACACCGATGAGTCCTGTTCAAGAAGATCATGGTGGAGCTAGTGATGATGATGATAGAAATTCAGATTTTTCTGTGTCATCTCGGAGGTCTCGTGCTTCAAATAGATCTGTTTTAGCATCACCTCAAAATAGGTCAAGATCAAATTCTGGATCAGATCGTGGATCTCAAGCCTCAAAATCTAGATCATGTTCTCCAGTCGGGCCTAGATCTCCTCAATCACAATCAAATGGTGGATCAAGACATTCTTCAAGATCAAGTGTTGGCTCACACAGGTCGCGTTCAAGATCAGGATCTAGACTGAAATCTGGAGTAGAATCTATATCTTCACCCTCTAAAATTTTGATGGACAAAGAACGTTCTAAATCAAGATCACGTTCAACATCCTTGTCTAGAGCAAGATCTGAGTCTCGTTCAAGGTCAGGGTCTCCAGGACAATCAAGAACACCATCAAGAGTAAAGTCTGGGTCAAGATCAAGGTCTGGATCCAGAACAAAATCAAGGTCAAGATCTGGATCTAGAGCAAAGTCAAGATCACGTTCTCGTTCTAAATCTCTATCTCGGTCCATATCAAGAGATAAATCAGGTTCAAGGTCACGGTCAGGTTCAAGAATGAGGTCTAGGTCTGGATCTAGGCAAAAATCGGGTTCAAGATCTCGATCAGGTTCACGTGCAAAATCTGGTTCAAGGTCAGGGTCAGTAGCCAAATCCGGGTCTAGATCACGTTCAGGATCAAGAGCTCTGTCTGGTTCAAGATCAAGGTCTGGATCTAGAGCTAAATCAGGTTCGAGATCACGTTCTGGCTCTAGAGTTAAATCACGATCAAATTCAAGATCAAGATCAGGTTCTAGATCCGGTTCAGGATCAAGGGCCAAATCAAAATCTAGATCAAGGTCTGGTTCGAGAGCCAAGTCAGGTTCTAGGTCAAGATCTGTTTCAAGGGCTAAATCAGGTTCTAGATCAAGATCTGTTTCAAGGGCCAAATCAAGGTCTAGATCGAGATCTGGTTCAAGAGCCAAGTCAGAATCTAGGTCAAGATCTGTTTCAAGGGCCAAATCAAGGTCTAGATCGAGGTCTGGTTCAAGAGCCAAGTCAGGTTCCAGGTCAAGATCTGTTTCAAGAGCTAAATCAGGATCTAGGTCTAGATCTGTTTCTAGCGCCCATTCACGTTCAAGGTCAAGATCGAGGAGTAGATCTCGCTCAGGCTCGCGCGCAAGAAGTGATGAAGGTAAGACTGTCATAAATCTCTGAGTACCAGTAATCATAATGAAAATTAATATTTTTGCTTTTTACAAATCAATAATGCGAGATGAATATAGTTTTTATATAGCTATTACTCCATATTAACATAACATAACAGTAACATTCCAGTATTTCCAGTCAACTCCAAATATACTTGGAGCAGGTCAAAGGGCACCAATGAAAGATTTTTTCGTTACCTACTTAACATTTTCAATTTACTCATATTTGAAGTAAACTCTAAGTAGTTTTCATTTAATATTTCTCCTCATTCTTATCTTATCCATCGTTATTTTAACTACTCTTGTAACTGGTTATTTATACAAGCCTTTTAAATAAATCTTGTAGGAGAAAGTAGTGGATATAAATTGGGTGGTGACGATTCCCCCTACTGATCTTCTCTATAGCATTGCTTCCTCTTGTACAGATGGGGCCGTTAGTCTCTGCTCGTCGCTTTTATAACTTTAAACTTTTAAGGAATATAACTGTTTACTTTTTCAGTCAGGTTACTCAATGTGTTCATTTCAGCTGAAAATCTTGTAGTTGAGCGTAATGCAGTGAGCGAGCCCAACTTTTACTAGAGGTTCTGACGCTAGTAGCGTCAAAGCCTTGCACTCAGACTAATAACATTGTTTGTACCATTCCTATGTACTTTTCTGGTTACAAAAGTAGTGTTTGTTAGTTTTCATTCACTTGAAATATATTACCTTTAAAATGACGTTTAAAAACTATGTTTATAAAAGAATCATCAGGTTTTAAAACATTTCATTGACATTAATATATCAATAGAAAGGAGAGCTCTTAAATTTTTCATAGATACGTTTACAAGTGCTCAATGTGGTGTCCATTAGCCGTGAAGCAAGTTTCCAATCTATGCTGTAAATTGTCCCAAACACCGGCTAGCATCGCAAGGTTGATTGATCCTGCGAAATTGCAAATACCTCCTTGGAGCTCTTGAAGCATTTGAGACATTAACGGTACACAAACATAAACCTTGTCTCTTACATAACCCCATAGAAAAAGTCACACTGTCAGATCAGGAGATCGAGGGGCCATTTGAGAGGGGCCAAGTCAATATTGCTACATCTGCCAATCCACCTCTGAGCTAGCTTCTCATTTAAGAAGTTACGAACTTCACAGTGCCAGTGAGGTGGGGCCCAGTCCTTCTAGAATACAAAACCTTCTTAGTCTTCTCCCAATTGTGGAAATAGCCAGTGTTCCAACATGTCAAGATGGTCGACTCCAGTAACAATATTTTCCAAAAAGAAAATGGTCCATAAATTTTGATTTTCGTTACGGAACGTAAATCATTACTCTTTGGAGTATTCCTCTCATGTTCTACAAAAGTATGTGGAAGCTCAGTTACACAAATATGCACATTATGTATGTTTACCTTTCCATTCAAGTAAAATGTAGCCTCATCACTAAATATAGGATGACTGGAAAATTTATTATCTAGCAATCGGTCCATTAGATTGCCACAAAGCTCTTTTGTCTATCAAAATCACCTTTTTTTAACTTTTGAAGTAGTTGTAGCCTATAAGATTTTAATGACAAGGATTTTCGTAAAATCTTCCAAACTGTAGATTTAGGAAGGCCAAGTTCAAGCCCTGCACTGTTTATGGATTGTTGGGGCCTTTGATTGAAGCACTGTCTAATCCTTGCCACTGTTTCTAAGGGAACAGAGTCTCTTCTTGTCTCTTGTGTGACCACTGCTTTTATGTTTTAATACACTTCCAGGGTTCTTAAACTGGCTATACCACCTTAAAATGCTCTGGTGTGTAGGAGGAGTCCGTCTACTCCACGTTAAACTTTAGGTCCCTTAGATGCCTTCAGTTGTGAGCTATTAATTAACAGCCCTGTTTAAGGAACAGCCTTAAACAGTTACAAGATCACATCACAATCCATCTTACAGTCATTTCCCATTCTTACTTGGCTTAAAATACCTACCTGGGTAGATTGCCATGTCAAAAGGTAATCTAATTTAATCAAAACAGCAAAATCCATGAGTTAGTTCTAGCATTAGCTCACAGGCAATGGTGAGTTAGCTGAATGGCTCGGTGTCTTAAAAGTTCACTAATGTGACGACATATAGCATTACCTGTCTGGTGTTTGAATGTCTCAAAAGCGACAGTCACCAGTTCATGGGTTAAAATTGCCATTTAACATAAGTTAGTGCGTAGATTGAAGATACACATGCATGTAAAGCTAATCTGAAGATTATTTTTATATAATAAGTTTTAGAAAAACATTGAAATAGGGAGTAGAGCATGATAAATGTTTTAGTAAATATGAACAAATTAATTATGGGGCTAGAAACATTTATATCAATAAAAATATGAATTTACTGGACTTTACAAACTGAAATGTATGTCATGTTCTAATTACTTTATTAGTCAAACTGGCAGCAATTTCAACACTCAATATAAACCTCTGTTGTAGTACAGTGGAACTTGGATAATTCGAACTTCTGTAATTCGAAAACTTCTTTATTTCGAAATTTTGTCTTGGTCCCTAGAATTTTATATAAAAACAATGTTAAAATATCTTGGTTAATTTGAATAATTTTTTGGATAATTCGAAGTTTTTACAGCAGAAATCTATAGTGTGTGTATAAGTGAACAAGTCATTGTGTGCGATTTTCCAGGCTTCCTGTCCTCAGACTATTTTTAGCTAGATCAACGTGCCCACCCCACTCACTAGTCCACTACTGCTCATAAATCACAACATTGACATCTGTGTGTATCATCGATGGTGGTTTGTTCCGATATTCGTCGTCTTTGTATGGTGTTGGCATTTGTGACTTCGTCTGCTTTCATGTTAACACGTCGTGTGTATGATGGCTTCGTCAAAGCGAACCTACAAATCTCTGACGTTGCAAGAATAAATAGCGGCGATCAAGGAGGTAGAGAAGGGATTTGACAAAGTTTGTAATAGCTAGTTTTGTGATCCCTCCAAACACAATAGCTAGTTTTGTGATCCCTCCAAACACATTATTGACATTTAACAAAAATTAGGATTTTTAATCAATAATATCTTTATTAACCTAACTTTTTTAATATACAATGTTAAAACATGATGTTTGATTCTTTATTTCAATCACTTGCATGAACTTTTCTAATTCGAATTTTTGGATAATTCAAATTTTTTTTCTGGTCCCTTGAGGTTCGAATTATCCAAGTTCTACTGTACTAAGATCCTCTAACTCAACATACCATACACACATGGTTATTAGATCCATGTCGGATCTACTAAATCATCATTTGTTAAACACATCATTACACAAAACCAGAGTAATAAGTGGAAGATAAAAATAGCCTATTATGATTTGGTTAATCTATAACCCAACTTCAGCTGCTGACTGACTGGTAGTTGAGAGTACTCCAACTATATTTTTTCATTAAAATATCGATTCATGTATAAGTGAATTATTGGAGCCCTTTCCAAAATTTCATCCATCAAAGTAAGGGAAACTCACTATAGTTTCCACTTACAATTAAATATCTTGAAAACCATGACAAAAATATTCTTAAATAGTTAAAAATATTTCTTATCTTTAATCGTGAGTGTAAAATATTGAAGTAAATCTGAAAGTTTGTATTTTGTTAGCTGTAAAATCTGGATCATGTATGAGATATGGTGAAACAGGGTGGACACCCTGTTCAAAGTCAATAACCTTACCTTCCTATAGTAAATCAAAAAAATTAAAACGTAAGAGAAGTTCACTAATTTACATATTTATTTTTAAACCTTCTGCTTTAAATTCACCTAATAAAATCAATCTTTTGTAGAAGTGATTGAAGAGCGCCGATCAGTTGTAGACAGCGAATCTGAAGATGAAAACAAAAATGACATGAAAGGTTAGTATAAAAACTAAAGCATGTTGAAAACCAAAACTATAGGTTTTCTAATTTTAAGTAGTTTTAAAATTCAAAAATGGAAACAGTTTGTGTGCTAAAATTCAGTTTCTGGCATATTCAGCCTGACAAAGATACTACTGAAGTATTACCATTTATTTTTTTTCCTGTGATGGCTAATAACTTTTAACTCGTGAAAACACCCATTACATTGTCTTTTAAATAAATCGTAAAAATATAATTATAATGATCAAAGTCTATGAAGATCCTAGAGGTTATGGGCAGACAAAATCTGCTTAAAATTAAACCAACAAAACGTTTGAATGAGAGCCTCCTTGTTTCTGTATTTATTGTAACTGACTAAGGGTGACAAAGATAGGAAGTCAAGTAGGGAAGGTGTGAGTTTTGTGAATTCGGAGGATTACCACTTTAAAACCTTGTGTCGACATATTGTTCTGGCAATATTACAAAATAAACATCTTCATGGCATTTTTTAATAAAAAATTTCACAAAAAATTATAAAACAAAATTTTTTTATTCATTGAAAAATCATTTAACATAGTTTTAGCATTAAATATGAATTTTTTACACTAATAATGCATATCATTGAAGCCATATTAAGCCAAGTATGAATAAGAAACTAGTGTAGGATGATTCTGACGCAATCTTGTAGCCCCTTTACTGACTAAGGCTGACAAAGTCAAGTAGGGAAGGTGTGAGTTTTGTGAACTTGGACGGTCACCACTTTCAGACCTCGTGTCGACATATTGTTCTGGCAATATTGCAAAATAAACATCTTCATTTTTAGCGATTTCAGACACAGTTTGTGGTTTCAGATTGGCATTTTTTTATAAAAAAAATCATGAAAAGTTGAAAAACATTTTTTTATTAATTGAAAAATTATTTAACAAAGTTTTAGCATTAAATATGAACTTTAACACTAATAATGCATATCATTAAAAGGGTGGGGTTCATAACTCCCAGGTTTCACTTCTACCAGGTCTCAAAAAATTATTAAATATTGACAACATCACAACTCCCAGGTATCATTTCTACCAGGTCTATGTAAAATAAAAATCAAATCATAACTTATAGGTTCATAACTACCAGGTGTCAGAACTTATAGGTATCGTCAGTTCCAAAGGTTGTTGAGCAGATTGCCGCTTGGCAATCGCAGGCATTTGAGCTCCGTCGTCGCGCGAAGCCAAGCAAATGAAATTAATTCGTGGTACTTGCTTTGTGCTGGTCCATTTATTAAAATGTATTAAATTATACCATACCTTTTAAAAATTTTAATTTACATTTTAATGAACGTATATATAAAAATATATTTTTCCAAAGGGCTAAAAATTAGTTAAGTTTTTTATCAGTATTGTTCTGATCTTTTTGAAGGTCTGTACATGAAATTGTTACTGTTTAATAAATCTATCAATGTGTTAACATTTTATATCTCTGTAGCACTAGAATTGTTTTAGCATAATTTTTAATTGCTGAAAAATAATTTTCTTTTAACGAATTTCCCATAGGGAATAAGCTATTACCGTAGGTCTCATGGCAAGACTTAAGCCCCCGGCCATGTTATTTTTTGTATTTAGGTGCCAAGAATCAAGAATCAAGAGCTTTATTGTCGTTGACCTTTTACAAGGAATAGACATGGTCAAAAATTATCAGGTGTACATGATACAGTTGAAATTAAAATTAAAATGGGTGCGCTGTAACTTATCTAAAAGTCTATATTTACAATACTATTTAGAAATTCATTTAAACAATAAAATGGGTTTTCAATAAGCCATTCCTTTAATTTAACCTTAAATCTATTTAAACTAACTAATTTTGCTGAATGGTGGAGTTTATTAAAAAATTTAATACTATTGATTTTATGACAGTAGCTTGTTTTGGCTAGTCTATGTATAGGAATATCTAGTTTGGATTTGGTTCTGGTGTTATAATTATGAATATTTTCCCTGCATTTCAATTCACTTAAGTTAGATTTGGTATAAATTAAAACATGATATATATATATAAATTTACAACTGTCATTACTTTGAGGCCAATAAAAAGAGGACGACAGTGATCCAGAGGCCCAGCCCCACAGATTGTGCGTATAACTTTTTTTTGTAATAATAGAATTTTATGAACATGGGATGAGTGTCCCCATAGCAATATTCCATAAGATATGTGAGATTGAAAAAATGCAAAATAAGTGGCTCTTAAATATTTATCACTAACAAATTCCTTCAATTTCCACATTAAAAAGTTTACTCTAGAAATTTTTTTACAAATAATTTCAATATGTTTTTTCCAATTTAATGTTGAATCTATATGGAATCCCAACAATTTAACTGCTTTATGTTCATCAATTTTCTGTGTCAAACTTATATGGATATTTTGTGTTTTTTCCTTATTGCACAAAAGTTTATTAGCAGAGAACCAATTCATAGCTGCAGTAATTGCCTCATCGGCAATCAGGTTAAGGGCGTTAATATCTTTGTGGGCAGCCATCAAGGTTGTGTCATCTGCATAAATAACAGATTCCACATTGACACTCCCAGGTAGATCATTAATTGAAATCAGGAAAAGAAAAGGTCCTAGGACTGAGCCTTGTGGTACACCTATCCCAACCCCCCTTAACCAGATACCAGATACCAAAAACAATAGTCGTTAAAATCTATATAAATAAAATTAGAGTTTTGTCTGTACATTGCTCAGAATTGTTCATTTTTTAGTTATTTTTACTTTTCGTGCGTTAGAGAAGCCGAAACCGGTCTTATCTCAATTTTTGTCTGTTTGTCTGTGACGCTCCAGGAGGCATTTTACGCCGTCTTCTTGCGCCGAAAAAACGGGAGAACTGATTACAATGAAACTTATTTCATGTATTCTCTACATTCCAGAGAAGGTTTATAAATGCTTGAAATCGCCCGCCGCCCCTTGAAAAGTAAATAACGAGTATTTAAAAACCCACTTTTACACGATATTACTCGCATTTTGATTCAGTTTTCAATGAATAACCTACTGGTAATAACCAACTGTCTTTGTAGATGAAGATTTAATAGAAATAAAAACAATCAGCTGTCATGTCAATATTAGTTAGTTTATATTGGTCATTGATTTTAAACCCATTTCGAAATCATACTATATTAAACAGTTATTTTAACGTATAACTTATTTAAATAATGGTGTGTTTTTTTGTGTGTGTGTAAACATGATAACTCTCGTAAAAATGGTCCGATCGAGACCAAATTTGGTAGAAACGTGTATTCCTACATTTGCGGACGAGTTCGTAGTCCAGACATATTGGTCAATCGAAACGAGTAGTTTGGGGGGGTTGTACCCTAAAAATTGGGGTTTTTGCATTTTTTCATGTAATTATTAAAATTTTCAAATTTTATCTTTTAACATTAGAATCAGCTCAAAAAACTACACAACTAGGTCCAGAAAGTTTTTCTCTACCTTCAACGGTTACCGAGATATTAAAAGATCTAAACACATTACATTGTATTTAGAGGCTCCAATGCTAATCTTATGGAGAATGAGGAAAAATAATGTTACTCTTACTAATCAACAATTTTGGATGAAACTTTGTATTTAACATCATGTGATTGGAATCCATACGTTTATGCTAAAAAATCATAGTTCATGTGTTTCTCACAGCAGCAAACCTGCACACTCTTCCCCATGTTAGTCTAATGGAGTATAGGCAAACTCCTTTATTTATGGCCAGATAATTATAAAACTTAGTATATGGTCAGAATGAAAATAGTTTATGGAAAAAATACCTACTTTTACTGTTCCTCATACACTATTATTGTCATATTTTTGAATAGGAAATTCGCTGAGTATGCAGGTCTGCTGCGACGGGGGTTATACCAATATTTTTCTTCAGATTTTTCTACATTCAAAATAGTTTTTCTCAACAACTAATATTTTGAAAGTAATAATTCTAGTACTGTTGCTGTATTACATAGTTACACATGCATAGAAAATTTCAATTCCCTATTTCTTATAGTTCTTGAGAAAAATGTACCTCTGTATAAACTAAAATCAAACTAAAAATCAACTATCAGTAAATAAGCCATAAAGGGAACCATCGAACACAGAAAACGTAAAAAAATTGTTTACCATCCCCAATTCCATTATTAGAACTATGGATAAAGGAAATGACAGCTTTAATGGATAGCATAATTTTATGTAGGCCTAAGCTGAAGAAATAATACATTTGGTACTTCTCTGCTTAAATAATATTTTATCAGACTGCATGTGAAGTATCTATTTTCTTAAGAGCTACATAGAGTTGCTAAGAAACTACATTTTAGCTTTAAACTTTGTTTTGTAGGAAATGTCAAACAAAACCAATTGAACAATATAATTCAATTCATTCTCCTGGTGTGAAAAATTTCTCACGGTGTGTGGGTGGAAATGTCTTTAAAAATGGGGTAGATTGATCTTTTTGTAAATGCTTACGTTTTTCACAAAATGCCGTTTTAAATGTTTTATTGCATAAAAAGCTTATTTTTATCCATAGGATTATAATTTCTTCACCAAAATGTTTATAATAGTATTTTTATCTAGGTAACTGTATAGATTTTTTAGAAAACTTTTCTGTTCACTTTATTTTACATATAAGTAAAAAAATACCACTTTTTAAAAGAAAATAATTATTTATTTCATTTTAGCGAATTTCCCATAGGGAAGAAGCTATTACCGTAGGTCTCATGGTAAGACTTAAGCCCGAGACCATGTTATTTTTTCTTCTTTAGGTGCCCAGAGACCAAAAACAATAGTCGTTAAAATTTTTATATATATATATATGTATATATGTATATATATATGTGTCTGTTAGCACGATAACTCTCGTAAAAATGGTCCGATCGAGACCAAATTTGGTAGAGAGGTGTATTCCTACAACTGCTCGGACGAGTTCGTAAACCAGACATATCGGTTAATGGGAACGGGTACTTTGGGGGGGGTTTTGTACCCCAAAATGGGGTTTTTTGCGTTTTTCACATGTAATTTTTAAAAATTTCAAATTTTATATTTCACCATTGGAATCAGCTTAAAAAACTACACAATTAAGTTCCTTAAAGTTTTTCTCTATCTTAAACGGTTACCGAGATATAAAAAAATCTAAACACAGTACGTTGTATTTTAAGGCTCCAATGTTAATCTTATGGAGGATTAGGAAAAATTAATTTTTCACTTATTATCTAATATTTTTTTATGAAACTTGATATTTAGCTTCATGTGGTTGAGATCCATACATTTGTGCTAAAAAATCATAGTTTATGTGTTTATCATGGCAGCAAACCTGCATTCTCTTTTCCCATGTTAATCATATGGAGATTAGGCAAACTCCTTTATTTACGGACAGATGTTGATAAAAGTTGGTATAAATGTTAAAAATAAAATTTTTGATTGTATACTTTCAGTGTCCCTCACAGCAGCAAACCTACTCACTCTTTCCCATTTTAATCTTATGGAGAATAGGCAAATAATTCCCATGTTTATCGACAGATTTTGACCAAACTTGTCATATATTATAATTATTATATTATTGATTTGGAAATTCGCTGAGTACGCAGGTCTGCTGCGACGGGGGTATTTTATTATGATAAAGTACCTAAAACATAATAAATATACCATCATTAGTTAGGGCATTTATTTGTGAAAACATTTTCTTTGTAAATGCTCACGTTTATCGCAAAAAACGCCTAGCACTTTCCAGCGTGGAATATGGGAAACACCAGTAGCACTAAAAGGGTTAAACTACAGTAGTAATAAACCAGTTGTAATAAATCATAACGTACCTATATTACATCAATTGATGTGGTTTAATTTTGTGAAGGGCTTTAAGCTTTATATATATATATATATATATATATATATATATTAAATAATTATGCATAACTTAGCACCATTTTTTTTTTTGAGAAATTATTTTATTTAAAAATTCACAACATGTTTCAGACTTAAGTCCATTATCAAGTGGTGTATTAATAAGAACATAACCTTGATGTAAATAAAATTTATAAATGTCATATGGTTAATTTTGAAAAGTAAAGAAGAGAGGAGATGGATGTTGTATGTATATGTGTTTATGTTTTTTTGTTTCTTATTTTTTCTATTTGATCGTAGATTGGGTGAATATGTGGTGGTAACATTGAATTTAAAATATTTGTTGGATCTTTTTTCCGATGAATGTAGATGTTCAATTCTTCTTTAACATTTAATTTGTCACGTTGTTTTTCGAACTCCAGTACTGATAAATTTTCTGTCATGTTTTTGTAATTGTGTCCTGATGTTATTAAATGTTCTGCAAAGTTTGATTTACATGTAGTTTTGTTGTTGGATTTAAGTGCTTAAGCACTTAAATATATATATATACTAATATATATATATATATATATATATATATATATATATATAGTAGAACTCCAACTATCCGAATTAATTTGGACCGGACCCCATTCGGTAAGTCAAATATTCAGTTAATTGGAGTTATCACACAAAAAACTAGCAATTTAGTACAAAAATCCATGTTATATATTTAGTATTATTTTATTTGATTACACCATTTAAAATACTTTACAGTCACAGTATAAATTAAACTTTGCTTTCAAGGCAGTGTAATGCTTTTTTAACATTTTTGCTGTCTTCACACATTTCCATTAAAGTTACGTTAAAATCTCACATATTTTGTTCTAAAATCAATTCGGATAATCGGCGATTCGGATAATTGGAGTTCTACTGTATATATATATATATTATATATATTAACACTTAATGATCTATTTTTTCTTATAGACATAAGAAAGGGTATACGAGCTGTACATGATGATTCAGAAGATGAGTCTCGTCTGGCTACCAAATCAAAAAAAAAGAAGTCAGCTGTACTGTCAGAGTCAGAAGATGAGGATGGAGCTGGTGAGAAACGCAAACGAGCAGTACTATCTGACTCGGAAGGTGAAGAGGACAATTCCAAGGTACATCTTCTCTCACATATACATTGACCTACAATTTTCAATAATTAACAACATAATTGAATCATAATTCAGTCTATTGTTATTTTATCTATTTCTAAAAATATAACCTGTAAAAGACCTTAAAAATTTATACAAAATAATGTGTTTTTACAATGATTTTTTTAAACTGTACATAGCGTTCTTCATACAATGATTTTATATTTTTTAGTCGAATAAGTTAGGTTGTCAAATGCTATCTTGAGCTTCCTTCAATCGTTAAGTTTTAACTAATTTTATTTTATTTAACCGTATTGTTAATTTTGCTCGTTATAATGTGTTTTTAACACTCGCCTCGGAACAGGATGGAATCATTGGAAAACCCGGCTCAGTACAAAGGACTTACGATTTCGAACTTGGAATATAAGAACCCTGGCAGTGTCAGGAAAAATAGATATAGTATCTGAAGAACATGAAAAGTATAACATGGATGTAGTTGCTCTGCAAGAGACTAAATGGCCCTTTTGTGGCAAAATAAACACAAAAAATTAACAAGTACTATACAGCGGCTGTGATGATGGTGGACACTATGCAGGCGTAGGGTTTGCCATCAAAAAAAGAATTTTGGGGGCTGTGATAAAGTTTGAACTAATTAGTGAGAGAATATGCACCATTAGGATTAAGAGTAAATTTAAGAATATCTCTTTGTTTAGCTTTTATGCACCAACTGAAGAAAGTGATGAAGATGATAAAGATGATTTCTATGCTCAATTAGAAGATGTAGTGTCAAACCTTCCTAGTTATGATATAAAGTTACTAATAGGAGATGCCAATGCAAAAATTGGTAAAGAGTCTATGTGGTCACTAGTAGCTGGAAAGCACAGTTTACATGATTCATCAAATGAAAATGGGGTACGTCTATTGAGTTTTGCTAATGCTCTAAACCTTTTTGTTGCGAGTACAAAATATCCCCACAAAGACATTCACAAAGAAACATGGAATTCCACAAATGGAATTACAAAAAACCAAATTGACCATGTTATTATAGATAAAAGACACTTATCGACAGTGACAGATGTCAGAAGCCTTAGAGGAGCGTGTTACAGCACGGATCACAACCTAGTGTTAGTCAAATTGAGACAAAGATTAAAGATTGAAAAGAAAACGCACAAAGAGGTTGAAACTCAGTTACTGTTTGAAGAAAAAAAGGCCAAAGAATTTAGGTTAGAACTGTCAAACAAATTTGCAATACTGGAAGAAGAGAATAATGATGATGAAGAAGAAGTAGAAAATATGTGGACAAATTTTAAAACTTCATTGAAGGAATCAGCCACTAAAGTCTTTAGTAAGAAAATAAAACCAAATAAACCATGGTTTAATTAGGAATGCAGAAAACTCGTAGAACAGAGAAGAGAAGGGGAAAAAATTATTGACACATGAAACATAAGAAACAAGAGAAAAATATAATAGTCTGAATAGAGAAGTCACAAGATTTCTTAGATCAGAAAAGAGGAAGTACATAAAAAATCTATTGCTAATAGCAGAAAAAGACAGAACTAAAAACAACTCCAAAGATTTCTATAGGTCAGTAAGGTTTTTCAGAAAATGCTACCAACCAAAATCTTTCGGGATCAAAGATGAATCAGGGTCGATGGTGGGGGAAAGAACGGCTATACTGAATGTTTGGAAAGACTATTTTTGTAACCTCTCGAATGGGGACTTAATTGATGAGGATGAAGATAGTAGGATTGAAAAAGTTGGAAGTACCAGAAGATGTGCTTGTGCCTGAACCAACCTTCGAGGAAGTTATAGTAGGTATAAAGTCATTTAAAAATGGCAAAGCCCCAGGGGAGAGTTCAATCACAATGGACATGACAAAACATAGAGGCGAAAGAATACAGCAATATTTGCACAAAATGTTAGTCAAAATTTGGAGGACAGAGAGGATGCCAGAAGACTGGAAAGAAGCAGTGGTTATACCAGTTCATAAGAAAGGAGATAAATTAGATTGTAAGAATTATAGAGGAATATCTTTATTGGAAGCAGCGTACAAAATACTCTCTAAAATCCTGTTGAACAGATTGAAGAAGTATATTGAAGAAATAGATGGACACCACCAAGCTGGTTTCATGAAGGGAAGGTCAACCACGGATCAAATATTTGTTCTAAAAGATATTATAAGTAAATACTGGGAATTTAATAAGAATGTTTATATATTATTTGTTGACTTCAGCAAAGCCTATGACAGTATTATAAGGCAAAACATGTGGTCGCTCCTTAACAAATATAAAATACCACACAAGTTAATAAATTTGATAAAAATGTGTGTTGAGGGATCACGATGTAAAGTAAGGGTAGAACGAGATTACACAGACAGTTTTGAAGTTAGCACAGGGGTTAGGCAGGGAGATGGCTTATCTCCCCTATTATTCAATTTAGTTTTAGAGGAAGCCCTAAGAAAAGTGAAAGAGACAGCAGGTGGTGCCTATATTGATGGAAAAATAAATATATTAGATTATTAGCCTATGCAGATGATGTTGCACTTATTGCAGAGAATAGAGAAGACTTAAAACACTTAGCGGAAACTCTATTAATAGAAGCCAGAAAAGTTGGACTGGTAGTAAACGAAAATAAAACTCAGTACTGTATATGAAGATATGTAGGGAAGAGGTAAATGAAGCAACACCATTAAAAGTGCTGAACTATAGCTTTAATTTAACCAAAGAATTTAAATATTTAGGAGTAACAATAGTTAGTAGTAATAAGGAAGAAAAATTAGTCATTAAAATAGGTGCTATTTTATAAGTTAACACCTTGTGTTAGAATGACAATAAATTAAAAATAAATATTAAAATGTTGTTATACAAATGAGCTGTCTTCTGTTATTGATCGTTACATTCAATATCGTGGTCGCGGGATTGTTTCTCATTGGTTCACGATCTCAGAATGCATTCCACCATAGAGTAACAATAGACAATAGAGTAGATTGACAATAGAAAATCCTACTCTTACTGGCATGTAACAATCTGATACTATAAATGAAACATTCAAAAATACTTTGGTGGTATATAAAATTGACAACAAGTTGTTATTTATTTAAACTTTTAAGCCTAACTCATGGGTTATATGAGTTACTAGTTAGGCTTACACACATATGGGCACAATTTTGTATCCCCTAAGAAATCTCATTTAATGTGAATTATTAGAATTACTGTATTGCTCTGAAATAATTCCTATAGCAGATCATGGCTGCTCTACTGCACGGAAAGCTAGCTGTTTGTAACTACTAAAATACACTCACAGCATGTCTTTATTTAAGATTTTATATTTTTTCTTAGTCCTTAGATTGGTTTAAGATGAAGTAAAATTGTAAAATACAAACATTTTAATCATTGTTCATTGGATATGAGAAGACTTAAGCTTTAATTTAAGCTTATTAATAATAAAAAATATTTTTCGTTGTTATATAGGGACCAAAGGAGAGGAATTTAAAACCAAATTAATACTAGGCAAACGCTAATGTTAAATATATAGTATGATGTTAAAATGATGTAAGTTGAATTTCCACACTAAAAAGTATAACTGGGGTGGGGTGTGACATTTACCTGAGCCAAGATGAGGTAGTAGTAATCGATTTACTGAAATTATTTTTTGCAGAAAGCAAAGCGGAAAGTAGGGTCAGACTCAGAAGATGAAGGGTTGCAAGAGGAAAGAGGAAGCGATAAGGAGGAAGATGGGGAAAAGGCTGAAGAAGGAGGGGGAGAGGCTGAAGGTGGCAGGGAAGGAGAAGGAGCTGTTCTGCCAAACATATCTGATGAGGACTCTGATACTGATAGGCCTAGTAACAGGTATATTTAGATAAGCATGTTACAAGAGTAAAATGAAAATATTTTTAAGAATCTGTATTCTTGAAAAAAGTTAAATATATTTAACTTTAGTAAAGTTTACTAAGTTTAATAAAGTTTTACTTTAATTTAATATAGTTAAATATATAATATAAATAATATAATTATTAATATGGCGTATGCCGGTTGTACTTTAGAGTTAACAATGACCGTTATAGCCATTCTAGGTAATTCACAGGGATTGAAAAATGATTCATTATCAAGGTAGGTTTATTGATGGTTGTGGTAGCAAGGTCTACTGTATATATAGTTTCCAATTCCTGGTTTTGATTTACACTTTGAAAGATGAAAGAATTTAAAGTACCGTCTCAAACAATACTGTTCTCCACTTCATCTGACCTGTGCTGTATAAAAAATTAATTGCTAAATGAAAGTTTGATTAAAATTAAATTTTATTTTAACAATCAGTGCATAAAATAAAAATTAAAGTCCTAAAAATCTGCCAAGCTTACTTTCATTCAATCAAAGAGGCGAAAGACAATGTAACCCATGATAGATGATAGTTACTGTCAGAGATATGCCAATACAAAAATGTATCGGTTCTCAATATCAAAAGCCTATCGAAAAATTAATTTTCGATAGGCTACTGATATTATCGATAGACCTGCCTATTTGTAAAACAAACTTTACTAGTCTTAGATGTGTATTGCCCCGCATTCATGGCACTGAGTTAATAAACAAATAAATATTTTAATATTATATTAAAATTAGGTTCAGAATCATCATAATCAATCATTCTCTTAGTGAAAAACTTGTCTGTTAGGAACATTCTCATGATACTGCTTGCTATTATTTTAATATATATATATATATATATATATATGCTGTTTCTGATAATTACTAGCATTTTATTTGTAAAGATCGGTAGCCAAATGATTGAAGCCAGTTTGATTCACTCTTAACATGATATACACTGTATTAATACAGTTAAGTAATTTATTCAGTAAGCATATAAAGCATTACAACTGACTTATTGCATATTATTATCAAAAGAAACAGTTATTACAGTCCCTTCAAGTTTCCATGATATAATGTTTACTGGTTATGTAACTTTTCAAACAGACCGTGCTATAATACCCATTACAAGAAACCCATTAATATTAAATCACTGTTATTGTAAATAATGTCTTTGTACACATGAACATTAAAGGTTTAGTCTACCCCCAAAGTAATAATAAATATTCAATTTATTATGTGTGTTTGTCACAGTGATGTTAAACTTTGCAGAAATGACTCAAGTTACGCTTCAGACTTTGAGCTGATGCTTCTGAAGAAGAAAGAAGAAGGCTCAAAACGTAGAAAAAGAAAAGACATTGATCTGATCAATGATAATGATGACATCATTGCACAGTTACTTTCGGACATGAAGCATGCTGCTGAGGTAATTAACAAGAATGCTAATTTAAATATTACAATTACTGGCAGGACAGATACCCTCCTAGTTTTATTTTTCATCTCTTATACTTTTTTTGGATGTAAATACTGTACTGGAATATAAGTGTTTAGAAGGTCCTATTAGTAATCAGGGTGTCAAGCGACTGGGAATTTTAATAAATACGGGTTATTTAAAGAGAAAACATAAAACTCAATTTTTAACTAAATCATACTATGTAGAGAAATGTAAGTATTTGACCGAAAAACAAAATAATGAAGTCGCTCATTCAGTTCCAAATATCAACAAACCCCCTTGTCCCGGAGCAAGGCTCAAGGTAATTTTTTATTACCTACTGCCGTCGTAATATCGTCTGACCACCTGTCCACCTCGCTTATCTCTTAACAATAATAGCTTACACCCGATTTAACTGAGAATCACAAATTTAATGTTTTTATTCATGCTTTAATCTTTTATCATACTGATAAAACATTTAATATGTACATTATAATAGACAATTTAGAATAATGTCAAACACTCAAGGTTTAGTTTTTGGAATAAATATTATTAAAAAACTATGGATCTACTTTTTTCTTCGTAAGAAATGCAATGGAAGCTGTCAATTGATACTGTGATGAAAAAGGAGCCATTATTAAAACTAAACTAAACAAACTATGATTAATTATTAATGATTAATTAATTAATTAATAATTATGATTAATTTAATTATTGATTAAACTATGATAAATACAATTCAATTTTGGTTGTTAATATGTTTTGATGTATTTTTTGTTACTATTGATGTCTGTTGTGTCCAGCGGAGGAATACCTAACCATAAACAACTTCCATTAAAATTGTAATCGTCACGTCACGTGACGTAATCTGTTGTTGTGTTAAAAACTTCTCTGACTTGTTCGTCAATTTTGAGAAAGGATTTAAAATCAGTTTGAATAACAAAATAAAAAGGAAAATTGGATTGCACAAACATAGACAATAAATAAATTTGTTTAAAAACCTGAAAATCGGTATTAGCTATGCCATTAGGATCTAAACGCGCTGCTGCGCATTGGGACTCGCTCGATGCATCGGGACTCGCTCGATGCATCGGGACGCTCGATGCATCGGGATTTCGATTACCTCTGTATCGAATCGCGATTCGATGCATCGAATCGAATCGAAATTTCGATACATTTTCGATGCATCGCACACCCCTAGTGTCAGGTAGGTTCTAATCTTTCTTTACATTGCAGTGGGTCTTTTCACATCAGGTCGAAGAATTCTTTTACAGTATAGATAGGCTGCTCTGCCAGCCAGTCTTGAAAGTTTTTCTTGAAGCTCTCAGTTGTCATATTCTTCAGATTTTGAGGCAGTGCATTTATAATTTTGCGTCCAATGTAAGAAGGTTTCTTGCTGAACTGGGTTGTGTGGTGGGCAGGAAGACTGTAGTCATTTGGTCTTCTAGTTTGGTAGGACTGGAAGTCCTCATTTCTGGGAAGGTCTAGCTGGATGGTGTAAACTGCCACAGCATGGATGTAGAGCGCTGGTACAGTTAGGAGCTTAAGTAATTTAAAAGATTCTTTGCAGCTGTCTCGGGGACCAAGGCCAGTCAGTGCTCTTATTGCCTTTTTCTGGAGAACCAGGATCTTGTTTAGTTTGCCCTTGGATGTTCCTCCCCCAAGAAATTTGTCCATACCGGATGTGGAATTCTACTACGGCATGGTAGGCAATCTTTGCAGTTTCCATGTTACTTATCCATTTAAGTCTCCTGATTAGGTAGATTCCACATCAAATTTTCTTAGTCAGCTGTAACATATGATCTGTCCAAGAAAGGTCACGGTCTATGGTTAAGCCCAGCAGTTTTGTTTTTTATTCGAGTGTGACATTGGGGATTTCCGGTATTTTTTCATGTCGCCTACTAAAAATAATCTGAGTTTTGGATGGGTTTATGGCCAAATCATTTTGAAGACAGTACTGGATGGCTTTATTGGTTGTCGAGGTGATATCTGAGTGCAGTTCTTCCACATCATCATTGGCAAAGAGTAGAGTTGTATCAACTGCATACATTATGGTCTCAACATTATTATTGTCGATGAAGCTGGAAAAGTCATTTGTAAACAGTATGAACAAAAACGGTCCCTAGACAGAGCACTGAGGAACTCCTCTGTTTACTGCGAGTAGACTTGATTTACCCATTTCTTGTTTTCTATTTACCTTTTGCTGTATTTCAACAGTTTGCGTCCTTTGAGGTAGCTGGCTACCCATTCTTTTGCAAGGCCATCGATTCCTAAAATTGATAGTTTATTCAGGATGAGATCGTGGCCCAGGCAATCAAAAGCTTTGCTGTAGTCGAGCAGGACAGCAGATACGTGTTTGTTGTTTTCTAGGTGGTCTATTGTGTGTTCAATTAGAGTTACAAGGGCAGTGGCAGTGGACCTTCCCTTGAGGAAACCGTGTTGATTTTTTGCCTACAGTTTGTGATTTTCTAGGTGTTTTAACATTCTTGATAATGCGATTTTCTCAATAATTTTTGAAAAAGTTAACATTAATGAGATAGCCCGATAGTTTTCTGGCTTTGTCGAAGTTCGGCTTTTGTGTTTTGGATACATTTTTGAAATTTTTAGAGCCGATGGGAGGAATAATAGCAGACAGTGTTTATTTACTGTTGAGTCAGAAGTCATCTGCCATACGCCAATGTAAATTATTCAACAGAACAGCTTACATGATGTGACGATTACAATTTTAATGGAAGTTGTTTATTGTTAGGTATTCCTCCGTTGGACAAAACAGACATCAATAGTAACAAAAAATACATCAAAACATATTAACAACCAAAATTGAATTGTATTTATTTAAATAATAGTTTGTTTAGTTTAGTTTTAATAATGGCTCCTTTTTCATGGCAGTCTCAATTGACAGCTTCCATTGCATTTCTTACGAAGCAAGAAAGTAGATCCATAGTTTTTTAATACTATTTATTCCAAAAACTAAACCTTGAGTGTTTGACATTATTCTAAATTGTCTATTATAATAACAATTGAAAATGTGTGCCGCAATTCAAAATCCCTCGAGTTGTGAAGTACGGTCGGTAATACGGTTTTTGTTGGCTAGAAACAATAAACCGATTGGGATTCATCGCCAAATCTGTCAAGTTTATGGGAACGATGTTTACAGTGAAAGTGGAGGACGGCGTCTGTGCATTCAGTTCAAAAATGGCCGAACTAATGTTCATGACGAAGAACGAAGTGGACGGCCAAGCCTCGTGACTGATGACATTGTGAGTAAAGTCAATGACAAGATTAGAGAAAACCGCCGATTCACAATAAGAGAGCTATCGATTTTTTTTCCAGAAATTTCAAAAAGTTTATTGCACGAAATCGTTACCAAAAAATTAGGTTATCACAAATTTTGTGCAAGATGGGTGCCCAAAATCCTAACAGAAACCCACAAAAATCAGCGGATGGCTTCTTCGTTGTCATTTTTGCACGCTTACGACGAAGATGGTGATTCACTACTCGATCGCATCGTGACAGGAGACGAGACTTGGGTGAAGCACGTCAATTGTGAAACTAAACTTCAGTCTATGGAATGGGGTCACACAAACTCACCCAAAAAACCAAGAAAATGCCTTCAGACATTGTCTGCAAGGAAGATCATGGCAACTGTTTTTTGGGACAGGAAAGGGGTTCTTCTTGTTGATTTCTTGGAACGTGGAACAACAATAACCTCTGCGAGGTATTGTGAAACACTTGAAAAATTAAGAAGAGCGATCCAAAACAAGCGCAGAGGAAAGTTGACTTCAAAAATTCTCTTTATCCACGACAATGCCCGACCACATACGGCAAATCGAACACAAGAAGTCCTGGATGCTTTCAAATGGGAGGTTTTCCCACATCCGCCATACAGTCCAGACCTTGCACCCAGCGATTATCACTTGTTTCCGGCAATGAAGACATGGCTTGCTACGCAGCGCTTTGACGACGACGCGGAGCTGCAGGAGGGCGTAACCAACTGGTTAAAGTTACAGGCGGCAGACTTTTATGACACCGGCATTTCCAAATTAGTTCACCGCTATGATAAGTGTCTCAATTTGTTTGGTGATTATGTTGAAAAATAGTATTTTAGTTGTACTTTCAAATGTATATAATAAAAATTTTCTCTTGCACTTACGTTTTTTTTTTATATCAAAACGTGACTGACTTTCTGGACTGCCCTCGTATATAAAACTTTTAAAAATGAAGTTAGTTGTGGTTACATATTTATTTAAAACCATTTAATCATTACTCTTATTTAAAAGTAAATTTCTTAATTAATTAAACTCACACAACTTAATTTGATTGCTTATTTATTCACCTCAGATTAATGATTATTTAAAGAGAAAACATAAAACTCAATTTTTAACTAAATCATACTATGTAGAGAAATGTAAGTATTTGACTGAAAAACAAAATAATGAACAAAATAATGAAGTCGCTCAGTCAGTTCCAAATATCAACAAACCCCCTTGTCCCAGAGCAAGGCTCAAGGTCATTTTTTATTACCTACTGCCCCTATTGTCTGACCACCTGTCCACCTGCTTATCTCTTAACAATAATAGCTTACACCCAATTTAACTGAGAATCACAAATTTAATGTTTTTATTCATGATTCGCCATACTGATAAAACATTTAATATGTACATTATAATAGACAATTTAGAATAATGTCAAACACTCAAGGTTTAGTTTTTGGAATAAATAGTATTAAAAAACTATGGATCTACTTTCTTGCTTCGTAAGAAATGCAATGGAAGCTGTCAATTGAGACTGCCATGAAAAAGGAGCCATTATTAAAACTAAACTAAACAAACTATTATTTAAATAAATACAATTCAATTTTGGTTGTTAATATGTTTTGATGTATTTTTTGTTACTATTGATGTCTGTTGTGTCCAACGGAGGAATACCTAACAATAAACAACTTCCATTAAAATTGTAATCGTCACATCATGTAAGCTGTTCTGTTGTCGTGTTAAAAACTTCTCTGACTTGTTCATCAATTTTGAGAAAGGATTAAAATCAGTTTGATTAACAAAATAAAAAGGAAAATTGGATTGCACAAACATAGACATTAAATAAATTTGTTTCAAAACCTGAAAATCAGTATAGGTAAGCTATGCCATTAGGATATACACGCGATCGGGACTCACTCAATGCATCGGGACGCTCGATGCATCGGGATTTCGATTACCTCTGTATCGAATCGCGATTCGATGCATCGAATCGAATCGAATTTCGATACATTTTCGATGCATCGCACACCCCTAGTTAATTGTAAGAGAGGACCATGTGGTCCTAAATTCGCCTCAAAATAAAAAAGTATTTTTCATTCATTCATTCATTCATTCATTAAAACAAAATTACTTCAGATTCAACAATAAATTCTACTCCTAAACTGATGGCTTTGTGATGGATCATCTTAGAGAAATTAGAGTTGAAACACAATGTTTTGATGATGTATGCTCTATATGTGGATGGGTATCCTCATTATTTACAATGAGAAGAAAAAAGAAGAATCAGAAGAAATGTTAAAAATATTTAACGACCACCACAAGAAACTAAAGTTCATGAGCAAAATTGATGAAGAAGGCAAAATAAACTTCCTGGATTTGAGAAAAATTTTGATTCATTTGATTTGACAAATTTGATTCATGGATAGGTTATAACTTTTGGTAATTTATTAAATGAGAAATATTTTTGTAGGAATTAATTATGGAGATGAAAAATGACGTTACCTATTAGGTAATATTGTTCATTAAGATGGTTTGGCACATACATCCCCTTTATGTATTATATTTGTTAATAATTGTATTCTTTTGTTAAGTACTTTTACTGTCAACCACTTGAAATATTAAGGTAAATAAGTTGTTCCTGAGTTTTAAATTAAATTAAATATCTGCAGAATCGTATCTACATTTGTAACTTACCTCTAAGCTCTATGTGCTATAAAAATAACAATTAACAATTCCAAGGTAAAAGATGTTTGAATTGAAACCGGAATTTTCATATCTAATTAAGTGATATTTAGATCTATAAACTTACTAACAATTTTTATTCACTCTTCATATTAAAATAACCTAATATTGTCCGGGGGAGAGCCCTCCTTTCAACTGAGGGTATTCATCCAGGAGCAACTGTCCCCTTTACAAAACTGGCTGGATTCACCCATGACTGTGGCAGCTTCCATTTGTGAGCTATGGACAAAAAGCTTGCTGAGTCTGACTCGATGGCATCGACAATCTGGCTCAGAAAAGTAGGTGCATCTTGGATGCACTCTATGTTTGATTTGATTTAACTCTACTCATCACTAGAAAAGCGCCACTAAACAAACTAATAAGTTCAGTGTCAGCTGCTTTTTGCATTGCATTTACCTTTGCCATAACGTGGGCTTTCGTGATCCGTGTCAGTTTTTTCTTCCACTTTTGATTTTTAATGGTTAAATTAAAAAGCGGTTTATACCGGTTTATATGGTTTGTAGCGGTTTATCTACTTAAGTGATGTGAAAACCATGCATAATTAACTCATTAACCGCTTTGCAACATGTTAAAAGTGTGGGAAAAGTGAGAGAAATGTGTGAAAAATACGGGAATTTAGGAAAGCCCATTAGCTGGACACCCTGGTAATCTTTTTTAAGATCTATCAGCACATCATCATCGGATGAGAAGCTCCAGTCTCTCCGGTGTGCTAACAAGCCTCTTCCATCTTCTTCTGTTTTTGTAGGCGTATAGCTCCTCTTCCTCCACCTGCTGCAGTAATTTTCCTTTCAGTGTAAGGTCTTTTATTATTTCTGTCTTTGGCCCCTCATATCTCCTCCATTCTCTTTATATGTCTCTAATGTACATGTTCCTGATTCCGTCTCTTCCTGTTTTTTGTACAGATGTTTCTAAGGAATTTAATTTTTGCTGCATTGAACTTTATGAATCAGTACATAGGAATGAAAAAAGTTTTTAGGTTAGTTTTCCTTTATCCGCGATTTCAATTATTATACACGATCGCACAGCCACCCATTACCGTAAACGGAAGTCTACTGTATGTATAGTTTATTAAAAATACTCTATTTTAAGCATTTCATTCATTATTAGTGAAAAAATTAATATATGAAATCTTAATTGAAAGAAATTGGAATTAACAATTCCCCATTTTGATTTTTTTATAAAATATTTTAAGTTTTTGTGACCCTGGTTGTTCTGCAACCTTTTTATTCTATTCATTGTTGTAAATTGTTATATGTACTGATATTTCTACTTACAGGAAGATCGTAAGCTGAATCAGTTAGGAAAGCCAGCGATAAACAAAATTGCTATGTTGCCAAAGGTAAGTCTCAATTTCAATAACTGTTACACCAAAGGTTCCCAATTATGTTTCTCAGTGACCAATTACAAGTCTTAAATCTATTTGTCTTATCGTATGATTAGTGCTTGATAACTCTTTTGTCTATCATACAAACCCATATTCTAAAAAAATTAAATTTTTACAAACATATTATATATCATTATTGATTTGGAAATTTGCTGAGTACGCAGGTCTGCTGCGATAGGAATATTTTTTTTCATACTTATATGGTATATAGAAAAAGTATTGTTTTTGTCAAGCTGTTGTTTTTAGTGGACATATCCAGTTTGGGATCCCTTGTACCCATAAAAGTGGTTTTTTGTGTGCGTGTGTTTCTTTTTACGGGTGTGTGAATGTATGTACATAGCCACAACCCATACATTTGGTCCGATTTAGATCAAATTTGGTATGCATGGATACATCCATTGTGTCTCCTGGGTTTTTTTACAATTTTTTACTTAACCTTTGAGAATCAACTGACTGTATATTGTGAGTATAGTTATCGACAAAAAAGACCGCACCGACTTATCGTCACTGCGAAAAACTCCGCTGACAAAACATCGTCAGATACTAGTTTTTCAGATATTATATGCTCTCTGGCACATTTTAATCTAACTCATTTCATTTTTGATGTCATTGGTTTCCTATTTTACTCAGAAATAAACCAATGTGTTTGATCATCTGTTTGTTTAGTGTTGTGAAAACATATAATGTGTCAACATTTTATATGATAACATTTTTATTCTAGGTCAAAATCCCACGAAAAATTATCGTATTTTCTTCCCTGTGGAAAGTAGGTTAGATCATGGATATGTCCAAAAGGAATTTTTTTCAGTTCATCTAAACAACTGTTCTTATAACCATATGACGGCACTTCCGTTTAACCGTGACACACAAAATTATCCCCTTTTAGTACTCTGTACTTACTATTGCAACACGTGGAAACGACAACGATATTGTTGTGTTAAACGCGACGCCCGAGTTTAGAAGGATTTGACGTTCTCAGCTGATTCATTTTGTTTATACAAGTCGTCTGCTAGTTTTTTCCCCAAGCTATGACTGTTAAATTGACAGACCATTTCGTGCTGCAATCTAGTGATTTTTTCTGAAAATTCCTCCATGCCACGTGCTCTTGACAGTATCAAGTGTCCGCTCGGTAGTTGTTTACGTTGCATTATTTCAACCACGCAAAGTTGCTAAAACCCCACGGTGGGCCATCAGCAAGCATAATTAAACCTCACGCCACTAAAACTGCGGTACACAAACTTATACCGCAGTTAACCCCTTAACACAAGGTCAGATTAGAGTGGTTCTACTGTATTCTGAAGTCGAATATCATTAAAGCTTCTTTGTGAAAGATTAGATATTCTGTGTCACGGCATAGTTAATAACAATACTGAAACTGAAACGATAAGACATATTAATAACATTCCCACAAAACAATAAATGTGAGTTGATTTTAGAGCAAAAATGAGATAATACAAAATTTGACAGCTTTTCTGAAGTCCATAAAGAAGGAAGAGTTCTGGTCTTGTTTCCAAAAGTGGCAGGAGTGTTGGAATAAGAGTGTGATGTTTGTAGGAAACTGTTTTGAAGTAGATCACGTGTTAAAACAAATTGATTAATAAACTATGCTTTTCAAGAACAAACCTAAGCAACCAGTGAAGCAAAAATTGTATACCGACTTGCCAAAAACAAGATCAAAGTAAATCTAGGAAAAGAAGAGTCCTGCCGTTAGCTGACAGTCATGGGAGGGGTTGCAACAGCCGTCTTCAGGAGGAACTTGGAAGTCAGTTCACTGTGACAACATTGCAAACATCTGAAAAAATACCCCCGTCGCAGCAGACCTGCGTACTCAGCGAATTTCCATATCAATAATTTAATAATAATATATGACAAGTTTGGTAAAAATCTGTCGATAAACATGAGAATTTTTGCCTATTCTCCAGAAGATTAACATGGGAAAGAGTGAGTAGGTTTGCTGCTGTGAGGAACACTGAAAGTAGCCATTTATACCATCAAAACTTTTATTTTTAACATTTATACCAACTTTCATCAACATCTGTCCATAAATATAGGAGTTTGCCTGATCTCCATATGATTAACATGGGAAAAGAGTATGCAGGTTTGCTGCCATGATATACACATAAACTATAATTTTTTAGCACAAATGTATGTATCTCAACCACATGAAGCTAAATATCAAGTTTCATCCAAAAATATTGGATAATAAGTGAAAAATTAATTTTTTTTAATCCTCCATAAGATTAACATTGGAGCCTCAAAAATACAACGTACTATGTTTAGATTTTTTTATATCTCGGTAACCGTTGAAGATAGAGAAAAACTTTAAGGAACTTAATTGTGTAGTTTTTTAAGCTGATTCCAATGGTGAAATATAAAATTAGAAATTTTTAAAAATTACATGTGAAAACGTAAAAAACCCCATTTTGGGGTACAAAACCCCCCCAAACTACCCGTTCCCATTGACCGATATGTCTGGTTTACGAACTCGTCTGAGCATTTGTAGGAATACACGTCTCTACCAAATTTGGTCTCGATCGGACCTTTTTTACGAGAGTTATCGTGTTCACAGACACATATATATATATATATATATATAAAAATTTTAACGACTATTGTTTTTGGTCTCTGGGCACCTAAAGAAGAAAAAATAACATGGTCTCGGGCTTAACTCTTGCCATGAGACCTACGGTAATAGCTTCTTCCCTATGGGAAATTCGCTAAAAGACTTTTAATAGTTCTAGCTGGTTCCGATGATTTTTACAGCAACCCTGTACACCATGCAGTAAAGTAGATTAAACCCGTTATATCACAGTTTTGGATTGAGGAACTTGTAGAAGCCACAAAGAAAAAAAACATTCTTATTAGTGGAATACCCAGCCTACGGTTTGATGCAGAAGGAAATACGATGAACACACATATTAGGGAAATAAATCACAGCTTATGCAATAGGTTAGATAGCCTAAAACACTCTGGGTGTACAAATATTGTGACTGGGAAGAAAACATGTTTTAACAGAAAGGGCTATACCACTCATGGACTGCATCTAAACTATTCTGGTAAGAAAAAAATGTCTAGGATGTTTGCCCTATCAATACTTCATCATTTCAGCTTAAAGAAAAATGTTATAAGTGTAACTAGATCGGTTCAAGATCAAGTTGAATGTGTAAATGTAAATCAAGGGAAAGGTAGAGAGCGAGCTGGTCTAGGGATAGAGTGCGGGGCTTTGGTGGTCCTGGGTTCAAATCCTGCCAATCACCAATGGCTTTTCGCTATGTGATAATGCCGCAACCCACACAGAGGTGCGCAAAAAGCCGCTACGGCTGAAGTGCCTTAGGAGTAATCCGCCCCTTTCAATAAAGGGAAAGGTAAGGCAAACTTGGATTTGTTGTTAGAGGAAAGTGTGACAGAATTTAAGGGGTTTTCAACCCTGAAATAACAGAAGCAAAACCTTGAAGTGTTGCCTGGTCTAAAAACTTGCAAACTAGGAATCGGAAAACAGAAATAATAGACCCAGGCTAAGGGCAGAAGATCGGGGCAGGCTACCACAAAATAACCTAAGACCAGTTGTAGGTCTAAACATTTAAAATATATTTTATAGAAATTCAGGGGCTGAGAGACAAAGTGATGGAAATAGAAATTTTATTGAAAAAAAAACATTACTCAGCTCTATGTTTTAGTAAACATTGGTGTGGTTCAGAGGAAATAAATTTCAATGCGCCTGAGGGCTATTACCTTGCTTGCAACATATTTTTGTAGAAAACAGCATATCGGGGGGTGGGGTGTTTGTGAATTTATTCCTGAAGGGATTAGAGGATATGTTAATGTTTCTACCTCAGTTCAAGTGCAAGGTAGTGATATGCAGGGATGTACCCACTCTTGTCATTTTTAAATCTTTACTCAAAATTTGCTGGACAGAGCTCCAACGAATTCCATATGTCTCTGTAGCTTGTCAATGGTACGTCAGTCTTCATGCTCTAGTTCACAAATCTTCTCAACATTTTCGTCAGTTTAGGCAGTCGACGGATGTCCTTCACGGGGTTTGTCAACAATTGACATGTTACCATTTTTAAAACGTGAAAACCACCCGAATACTTGAGTTTTGAGTTTTACCTAAAGCTTCATCTTTGTAAGCAGTTTTCAACATAAAAGTGGTATCTAGAGCACTCTTCCCTAACAAGAAACAAAACTTTAGAGCTGCACGCTGTTATGTCCGCCAAAACTAAAAAAAACGATGAAATGGCGAAACAGTGTTCACTAAAATACTCACTGCAGACGATCACGTCCACCTACGGTGACGGCAATAGCGGCACTGAACTCCGGATGAGCTGTGCTACACACACGTAGCGGCAGACATGCGTACTACACAGGCCACACCTTCGGCAGCGTAATTCCGGTTACTTTTGGGGGTTGTAAAATTATTCGATAAACTGCCCTTAGAATTTCAATTGATTAATGACAATGTTTTTGATGTTAAATTATAAAACTGGAAACTGGCTTCAAAGTAGGCCTTTTTAAAAAATAGATGAATTTTTAAAGATGGATATATGGAGATAAGATGCTCTGATTTTGGGTTGTAATCTGACTGATATCTGTTGACTATTCTTACAGCTATTCATTGTTATAATATGGTTAAAATTTATATATTAATATTTATCATTTTACATTTTATTATTGTTATTCTATTGCAATTTATTGTCAACTGGTTATCATCTTAATAGTTTTATCATTGTAACATTTTTATAATTGTTATATTTTTGAAATTTGCTGTCAACTAGTTCAATTTTGTTTTTGTTGTTTTGTCAATTGCTTAAAGATGTATTGTGGAATCTGTCCATCAGTTTGTTTTTCTTGCTTTGATTATTGAAATGCTGTGATTCAGTAACGGTTGTTGTTGTAACCGTAGCCTAATGACAAAGTCCATTGTAATTACTGTTAATTTCTAAAAGACCAAAAACATATTCTATTCTATTTATATACATATAATATTTTTATACTTTAATGTTATTCATTTGGAATTTGTTGAATGTACATGTCTGCTGTAAAAGGGGTTTTTCCTTTATTTTTCACACATTTGATTAGTTTTGTAGAAATGCTAGATCTGAAATGAAATATATAATTTACCCATTGATTTCAGTAGCATTCAAGACAATTTTTCTATTCATATTTCGTAAGACAATGATTACTTCTGCAGTATAATACAGGCATTAAGTTAATTAATTAGATAAATTAATATGAGTGGGCTGTAGTAATATACTAAAGATGCAAACTTGGACACAGGTGATGAGTCAGCTGAAGAAGCACGATCTGCAGCTGGCATTCATCGAACACAATGTGCTGAGTGTGCTTACGGACTGGCTCGCCCCCATGCCAGACCGTAGCCTGCCCTCGTTGCGGATCAGGGACACTGTACTGAGGCTGCTTAAGGAGGTTAGGCCTAATATGCCAGTATACTTCTCTCATATATATTGTAATATAGTCGAACCTCGATATATCAAATCTGAATGGGAATTAAGGAACTTCGATATATCTAGAATTTCGATAAACCAAGGTTCGATATATCGAGGTGATTTCTGCCCGACTTCGATATATAGAGGTGCACGGGAATTAAAGAAAACCTGTACAAATTGTGTTAATGACTTTTTATTGAAATACAGTGTACAATACATGTTGAATAGTCTACGAAAAAGGAAGTTGGCTTAATAAAAATAATATAATTAATTAAAAAAGTATAAATTGGAGGTGTGCGGATATCCGAAAATTCGGTTCGGATTCGGATTGGATCGGATATCCGAAACCGATCCGAATGTATTTAAGATATCCGGTAATATCCGATAAATATCCGAATATTCGGATAGATTGTATATTTCAGCAATTTAAACAAATACAACGAGATTTTCGTCGAGTTAATACCCGCGAAGCCGGAATAATTTTTGCTTAAACCTTGATAAGATGACGAAATTACTTGTCTTTCATCAAAACAATGTCGTTGACTGGTAGATGCGATACACTTATAGCGATTCGAATCGCTAAGCATTATGACGTGAAATATCCTGAAAATATGTGTTCTTGAAGAGTGAATCTATAATTACACTAAACGGTATATTTAGAAGTTTGGAAAGATCAGGATTTTGAATGATTTTAATTGGTATAGATATTAAAATTAAATTTCAAATAATTATTCTGAATTAACTAATCGATAATAAACAATGAAATAGTGAATGAAACAATCGGATGTAGCAACAACCAAACCAATGTAAGGTTACGGCTTCCTGGTTTTTGTAATGCGTAGTAGACGCTAATAATGGCAAAATGCCATGTGTGCGCTGCTGTGTCCTTTAGTGCACGATAACTAGATATCATACTTCTATTGTGACTACATCACAACATTACATTGTACATTAGTACTCCTTTACATTTATCACGGATATATTTAAGGATGATAAGTCCTTGAGGTATCAACTAATTATTTTTAATGAGTTTTAATAATGTTTTAATCAGTATTAATAAATAAGATAATACAAATTTTACCGGTACCTACTATGACTAAAGTAGTACATCGCTATGCGACGCTCGTTTTGCGATGGGGTTTCCAGCAAAAATAATACTACTTCATTCTGATCGTCTACGTAGACAATCAATTGTTTAGTTATCACATTCTCAACTACTCCGGGTTTGAACAATACGATAAAGTGTTGCCAAATTTACATTTGGCCTATTTCGTCGTTCGGGTTCACATAACCAACAAATTTTCCACTTATTTTCAATCTACATTTTCTCTTTGTTAAATGAATTTAAGCGTTATTAGTTTTACATTTTTAGATAATTTTAAGATGAATAACTAACTAGATTACGACGAGGTACCATAATTTCACGGGTTTCAATATTGTTACACAGCCGATCGGGGTATTTTATCTGCCAAATATTCCAACTCTGCGCCTGCGCACAGGCCTTTGTTTGATAGCAGCTGCACTGTCACTGCCCCTGCCGATACGCAGATAGCCGATGGCATCGAGCCAAATCTTGCCTCGTCCTCGTCTGTCAAATCTTGATTCTTTGTTAATGTTAATTTGTTTTTATCATTGTAATAATAAAATAATTGAATCGTGAAATAAAATTGAGAATTAGTTGATGATTAGTAGAAAGAATTGATGATGAATTAGTAGAAAGTTGATGTCATTTAATGGTGAATTATAAGGTTTTTAATTTGTGAATTACACCATATTAAAAAATGTTACTGGTACTTTTAAATGAAGTGAAGTAACAATTTTATTTTTTTGTTCATCCTATGAAGAATTTATGATTTTGTATGTACCATTTAATAATTTTGATAACATTTTATTGATTTTTTCCTAATTTATTCTTAGATAAGTCTGATTTCACTTTGTTATTGCGAGTATCCGAATCCGAAAACTATCCAATCCGAACCCAAACTATCCGATCTGAACTTGAGCTATCCGATCCGAAAAAATAATCTCTATCCGCACACCTCTAGTATAAATTTAATAAAAACGGAAGAAAGAATAAAAAAACAGTTGTTTGTTAAGAACAGTAGGTATATTGTGTATATATATAGGTGTATATATAGGTATACTTCGATGTATAGAGGTGAAAATTACACAGAAAAATCGGCGAAAATTCGTTATATCAAGGCTATAACAACTTTTTCTTCGATATATAGAGGTGAAAATAACATTACAGGAATAGGGAAGTTCAAGGGAAATTAGAAAAATTTGATATATCGAGGAATTCGATATATTGAGGTTCGATATATCGAGGTCCAATTGTATTTCCTTTTAGAGAATGTCAGCTAATACGTTGAATAGTCCAGTGTGTAATAATAATGCCTTGAAGAGAAAGTTTAACGTGATTTTATAATAATATTGATTAACCCTCCCTAGATGGGCAAATTTGTGACATAGAATTGGTAAAACTAATGGAATAGAATAAAAACAAATTTTCATTACTTGTATTTTGTTATACTAGTATACATTAGATAAACATAATGGAACACTTTAGACCGTCAAAATAATTTTTTACTCGGTTTTACTTCTCAAGCGCATGCCAGTCTGTCTGAAGAGAAAGTGGATATATCCGTTTCCTGTCCGGAACGTAAAAACCGTAAGCGGATATATCCACCACCTCGTCCTTTATTGCCAAAGACTTTGGCGAATGTATCTGTTACCTGTTCGGGTAGGGTTAATAGTTTTAGTGGCAATTAAAAAAAATCCTTTTAACCCCTTAGTTGCCAGAACTGAGACATTGGCTTTATTGTTTGTGTACTGCTTTAACAATGCCTTTGATAGTTTGTTTGGTGCTGGTGAATCTTTCTCTGAATACTTGCAATATCACGACACGATGAGCTCGGCTCAACCGTTTGCTTAGTGTATTGAGTTATATACATATTTTATATATATATATATATATATATATATAAGTCTGTTATCTTCCTTTATGTATTAGAACTGTTTACTTAGATATTGATGATTTTACTATGTCATAAAGTAAGATGTTTAGAAGTGAGTTTTTACACTATCTTCTTTTACATATAATTTAATATATATATATATATTTATTTATTTATTTATTTATATTGAAATAATTGAACCAAGTACCCTTAGAAAACATTTTTAATCCTTCTACATGTTTCGGGTAATAATCCCATCGTCAAGAAGTGTAATAATTGTTTAACCTTATTTGGTAATATTAATTTGTAAATGTAAATAAATATCATGTGATAATTTTAAATTTTACTGTATCTAACTTGGTGGAGTGTGTTAGAGTGTATTATTTCTTTCTTGTATTATTTTTTCATATATTGGATTCTTTGTTTCAATTTTTGAAGTGTTTAATATGTGGTTTTTGTCAATTTGATAGTGAGTGTAAATTTGGAATTCTTCTTTTGTATCCAATTTTCTTCCTTTCTGTTCGAAATTAAATATATTCATATTATGTGTCATACTAGTGTAATTGTGGTTTGTGGAAAGAATATGTACTGCAAACGCTCTTTTTTGTGTTGTTTTGTTATTTGATTTTAGTGCTTGTATATGCTCTTTGAATCTTGTTTGAAAATTTCTCCCAGTTTGCGCAGTATAATATTTGTTACAGTCATCATATTTAATTTTATATACTCCTGATCTTGCGTAATTATTAGTTTGGTTGATGTTTTGTGATTTCTTTTGTATTATTTCATAGGCGTTGTGTCTTGTTTTGTAGCTTATCTTGAATTTTTAGTATGTAAATGTTTTCTGTATAGCTTTGATTATAAGTATATACTATATATTTCTGTATAGCTCTGAATAAGTTTTAAAACTATTTAACCTTTGAATTGGTTAACCCTTAAACAGGCGCTTCACTGGTCAAACGTGAGAGCATGTGGAGTTTTACTCTGCAACACTAAATCATACGAATTCAACCCATCTTACTTGTTTTAAGAACATAGTATTGAATAAATTTTAAATGTTAAATAAATTTATGAAGTACAAAGTTCCATCATTGTTGTGACTTGCAAATATAATGCACGCATGATAATTTGACTATACAACTTTATTATAGAGTAAAAACATAAATTAGGTACATTTTTGAAAACTGGAAAATAAATTAACTGTAAGTAAACATAATCAGATTAACATCATCTATTTTTGTATCACAGCTGATAATTATATTTTAAGTTCATAAAGATATAACAATCGTTAAATTCATTAATTAATTATAAAATTTTAGTAACAAACATAGTAATTTTCTTGTATAAGAATGGTGGTGCAAAAGAGGGGGTATGCACAGTTTTGTTCTGCAATAATAAAATTGAACATTGATGATACATATATATATATATATATACAGGGTGGTCATTAAAGTCGAGGACAAACTTCAAGGGGTGATAGTACTCATCAAAATAAACAAAAAATTTCCAATGAACGTATGTTGAAAGATCCTTTGTTTAGCCGCTAGCCGCCATTTTGTATTTTATACATAAAACTTTTTATATCAATAACTATTTAAGATACAGAAACCAAACTTTGCACAAATATTTATTGGCCAAAGAGAAAAATATTTTCATAGTATCATTTAGTTTGCCAATATATTTTCAAAATGGCGGCGGTTAAAAGTACTATCACCCCTCAAAGTTTGTCCACGACTTTAATGAACACCCTACATATATATATATATATATATATATATATATATATATATACATTTTTATGTTTTGTAATAAATAAATATTATTGTCGTTTTTCTATTTTAAGAGAATGTAACAACTTGATTTTTCACGATCTTCTTTCTTTGTTGTTAAAATCTCTTCATGCGTTCATTGCATTTCTTCTTTGATGAAATGTTCTGTTTAATTTTACTTGTTTTAAGGATGTTTCTGATATTGTTGCGGTTGATAACGTTTTCTTCTGTGATTTTCAGTTGTTTAAGTCTTCTTCAGTTCCTTTGATCCATCTATACCTGTATCTGGTGGAACTAACTAGTCAAAGATTTTCTTAATGAGCCTCTGTGGATTCATTCTTTAAATGTAACTATAAAATTTCATTCCTCTTTTTCTGAAATTATTTGTTATTCTTTCTGTGTGAATTTCTGATGATGGCCTCTGCATACTGACCCAACAATTTTTCTGAGCCTTATTTTCTCTTGTTTTTCTACTTATTTTATTCCTGAATGTTCCTGCGAAATTGTGGTTTCAACTGCATGTAATGCTTCTAGTAACAACTTTATTTATACCTTGGTATACATATATGGATGCTGTCACATTTGAAATATTTATGATAAACTTAGCTTTATGCAACAAAAAGTTGTTCCAAAGAATAAAGAGTCTTGCTGATAAGACATTTTTTTCAGTTTTAGATTCAAGACAATCTGTATGGCCTTTTTCAGCAATTTTTATTTTGATTGTCTAGATTGTTATACGAGGGGGTACCCAAAAATAACCACAATGTTTTTAAGCTATATATTTATCAATGTTTACAAAACAACCTTATCCTCTTCAAAATACTCTCCATTACAAGCAATACATTTGTCATATCCTTTCATGCCCCTTTTCATGCGAGGAAACAAGAAAAGCCGCATAGAGCCAGGTCAGGCGAGTAAGGTGCTGGTGCAGCGGAACCTAGTAGTTTTTATCCTAAAAGTTGATAACAGTGATTGCCGAGTGTGCAGGTGCATTGTCATGGTGGAAGAACCAGTCACCAGTTTGCCACAAATCAGGTCTTTTTTGACAAACGCTGATGCACAATCTTCTTAGAACCTCCAAATAAAAGGTTTGATTGACAGTCTGACTTGGGGGAAGGAATTCCATATGAATAACTCCTTTAATAATAATAATAATAATAATAATAAATGCCTTTATTGTTCAAGCGATTTTCTGTAAATAGAGCTTTTCAAAATAACTTTTATCAAAATAATTTTAAAAAAATACGTTCGGTCTTGCCCCTTTAGGCCCTGGTAAATTTTTGTAAAATTTTTTGGGGGTGACAGACCTATTCTGCTAGGTGAGTACTGTAGATGACAGGCCAAAATAAGCTGTTTTTACAGTAATGAATATATGTTTTTGTAACTTCAGCTAATATTGCCACAGAGAAATTATTTTTGCATTATTTTTTAGCTCTATAATAAGACAACTATGTGGCATAAAAAATAGTAACAGTAAAAAAATTTAACACAAAATAATAAAAAAATTTGTATAATATTTTTTTTATTTTTTACTTTGAGATGCTAAAGGAGTAAGTAAGTCCCATAATTTTATAGTTTTATTATTCTGCATATATTTTTAAATAAAACTTGAAGATTTGAGAAAAAAATATTAATTATTGTTCAAGTTATGATATCTTATGATAAACACTGCAATATTCATTATTCGAGTAGTTACAAACGCCAACCTTTTACAGTATCTGTATATAATGATGCAAAGAAGAAGCATTTTGAAGAAGATAACAGATGCAACAAACATAAGAATAAAAATCCAAATATATAACTTAGGCCTATATATAAAAATATATTTTCAGCCTTACTTTTTTAGCCTTGGGAAGCATCGGAAAGTCTTTGTTTGTAAATAGGAAAACACACATAATGTCCAAAAAATCAAATATGGGCCTATATAAAAGAAAGCCCCTCAGATAAAAGAATCAATTTACAGCACACACTAGTCTATGAACATTGATCATATTAAAAAAAAAATTATAGCACTATTTACAAAAACAAAATTTTAGGTTACGTTTAGTTGCATTTATGCTTATTGTAGCACTCTGCGTGCAGTCCTGCTTTACAGAAGCAACACATAGTGCGAGCCCTTCTTCTCTTTCCCTCTGGGTTTTTCTTGCCACTACATTCACAGCAATTCTTTTCCTTGCTATCTGGTACTTTTTCCAATCCAAATCCTTTACCAACTGTTACATCACCCCCACCTCCATTACCGGCAACTCCATACTTTTTTTGGAACCAAGAATCAGCTAATGCATCAACCACAGCTGAAATAAAAGCTGCCCTACTCAATGGCTTATCAGTATTAAGTTTATATAGGACAAATGCATTGAGCATCATCCGGCCAAATATGTTGAAGATCACCTTTTTCCAGGGCTTCATCGACCTTCGCTCATCAAGGTAGGTGTACAACATTTGGTCGGTCCCATCTATACCACCCATGCCATTCTTGTACTGATGGACTATTCTAGGCTTATCTTTTATTATTGCCTTTTGATTTCTCATTTTAGTGTACCTTACATTTTCAGCTTTACTGTCAGTCGATACCAAAATGAACTGAGACTTGTTTGTAGCTTTTTCTCGATAAGCCTTGTACAATGCAGGACCTTTCCTTATATATTTTTTCTGGCCAACTGCAAATTTTCCATGTAGGACATTCAGCAAACCTACTCTGTCAAGTCTTACAGTTCCTGTCAACCAAGTCAATTTTGAATACAAAATATCTGGCCAAACGAAGAGTGGTAAAAAAATTATCTAAAAATAAATGATAGCCTTTGTTCAAACAGTTGGAAATTACTAATAATTTTTTAACAACAGAGAATGCCAGGCCATGCTCAGAGGTTTCTTCATCATTGTCTCGGTATTTGGCACCTTTGTAACAGAAAAGGGCCATGCAGTAATGTGTCAGTGCATCGCATAGTACCCACAATTTCACTCCCCACCTGTGATGTTTTTTTTTTGGGAGGTACTGAGTGAAAGCAATCCGCTTTTTAGTCCCTGACTCGTCGACAGAAAGTTTCTGGTAAGGTACATAATGATGTTTGTACAGTCGTTTGAGATGGTCAATAAGTAGTTGGAATCGTCCGCACGGGTCATAGCCCGGTTCCCCATGTTTTACAAGTTTGTTGCCATCAACCAAATGTATAAACTTCAAAATCAATTCAAACCTAGTTCGCGTAAACATTTTTGGGAACCAAGGTGTAGATAGGGATGAAGATTGGTTCCAATAACTTCTGATCGACGGTTTCCGTATTATGCCCATGTTTTTTATAACAGCAAGGAAGCCTTTGAATTCTTCCGTGGATAAATTAACCCAGGATCTCAAAGAACTGTGAGGAGACAAGCCGTGACCAACAGACTGCAATTAATTTATAGCATATTTGTTAGTCTCAACCACAAATGTAGCTATCAAATTGGTGGTGAAAAAGAGATAAAAATAACTTACAGGTGTTGAGTTTCTTGGTGGACAATGCTTAGGTCCAGGAATTTCACTAAATGAGAAGTTATGTTCGTAGCCTGGATCATGCTCTTCCTCAATTTCGTCCCAGTCACTAGACTCGGGTTCAGCAGGTCTACGCCTAGGTCTTCGATTTGATTGGGGGTGACTTCGTCCCCTAGTAGCCCTACCAGACTTATTTGTCGAGCCTCTGCCTCTGTGTAAACCACTAGGCCCAGCCCTTGTATGGTCTCCAGCAGTTTGGGGACCAAAGATGTCATCAGGGGGGTCATCTTGAGCGTGAATAAATAATTATTCTCTCTCCATCAGAGGAAAACAGACTTGACCTCTCAGGTCTATCTAAAAAACTTAGCCTAGGCCTACTCACACCATTGTTTTCCGGGCTATATGTCGGATCTTCATCAGTGTCATCAACTGGTTGTGAGGAGGATGATTCATCGTCGGAACTTACAATATTGTCACTGAAGTCAGACTCATCGTTTGCAGAGTAAACATTCAATCCTGCCTCTTAAATACTTTTCATTAGAAAGTTTTCACTCACTGGAGACTCAGCCCGATCCCTTTTTCTACTCATTTTTTAGCAAATACACTGATGTAAATATACTTTATAAAAAACCACAACACCACTAAGACAAAGTAAACATCAGTTGAGAGGTAAACAAAACATAACCACAACACAAAACAACGTAATAAAGGTGGCGATAGTCGGCGGCGGCAACAGCTGACGCGGCTGACGATATCGTTTTCGTTCTGATTTGTTATACTATATAAAGTTTTAAAGTGTTACAAAATATTATTTTTGCGATTAATTTATTCTTTGGCTGTAAAATGGTACAATCCGATATAAAAAATTTAATATTACAGCACCATAATATCCAAAACATTGAGTAGCCGATATATCGGCATGCTGTCATTTTCGGCCCAGACGTCAGGTGCCGATATATCGGCACCCTGTCTCCTTCGGGACAATTTGAACATGCCGATATATCGGCGCTTGGGGCTCTAAGGGTTAATCTAGCCATTCAAAATACATTTTATTTTATTTTTAAAAGACGAAACACAAAGGTCTTTGAGGCTCGCCGGGAGTCCATTATACAACGCTGGACCATAATAGGCAAAGCCCCTCCTCTCGCGCAACCTCGAGCCTGTCGGGAAAAGCAGCCACGCAAAACCAAAGGGAGAGTTTCTCACAGAAGTACTGAGGCTCTCCAACAATGAGAGCTTTGTAGACCAAACAAGATGTCCACAATGGAGAGTAGACAATCCACAAAGATACACATGAAAGGCACTAAGGAAACAATAGCTGAAAGCACAAGAACAGTGAGAACTAAATGTAAATTATTGGTATACTATGATTATCAGGAAGACTTTTTGAAATAACTTTCTAAAAGATAAAAAAATTTTCTAAATTGATAAACTTAACAATAATGGACCACAAGAGTTGAACTGTCATTACTATGTACATACTCTTCTTTTAAATTACAAGTGGTAAGAAATAAAATACAATGTAATTGCACAATTTTTAAAATATTTTATAAGGTAACAGTAAATACTGATAATCATTACACAAGCGCGCTGTAACTGAAAAACTTTCAAATTTACAGTTAATAATCTGGCCGGCATTACCTTCACATGTATCCTTTATAATAATGATGTCTCTCTCTGGTTACCTGCGTCTGTGACTTCAGTGCATCAAAATTAATTTGAACCATTATGCACTCTGTATATACTCTGCAGGTCTTCATTAATGCAGCGGATTGCAAAGTCGACCATCTTAGGCCAGTAAGCTAACTGCAGCTGACAATCGTCAGCGTACATATGGACCGTACAACGCTGCACACATCTTGGAAAATAAGATTTACAGGTTTACAGGTTAAATAATATAGGTCCCAGGCAGCTACCCTGAGGCACACCACGATCCTTTATAAGCAACCTCGATGTCTCTCTCCCCATTCTGGTTACCTGCGCTCTGTGACTTAAGTATGACATAAACCAATCTACTGCATCTCTGCCAAACCCGTTTTACTGCATCTATGCAAGTAGGAGTTCATGATTCAGAGAGTCAAAAGCTTGTGAATAATCAAGCATAATAACAGTGCTGTATTTACCCTCATCTCTGGCTTTGAATAACTCATTCAACATATAATAACATAATAACAACATATAATAACATTTAATAACATATTCAACAATGCAGTGCATGTGCTGTGGTGTGTTCTAAACCTAGACTGTAATTTGGGCAGAATATTTTCTGAATTTAAGAAAGTCATAATTTGGCGAATGGCAGCTTTCTCTAATATCTTTGAAAAGGCAGGCAGTATTAATATTGGTCTTAATTGTTACACACTTTTTGGATTCACAGTTTTAGGGAGTAGATGCAAAATACTTTTCTTCCATCTCTCAGGAAATATCCCTTCTCTCAGTGATTCGTTCACTAGGTGTGTAATGGCTGAAAGAAGCAAGTCAACATTGTTTTGATGTCTGATTTGACTTTGACTTTTTTGGACGGGGTGACGATGATGTTTTCCACTGGCTTGCTTTTTGTTTTGTCTCTGGGTCGTAACCATAGCACCAAGACTCATCACCAGAAATTAATTAATTACCTTTGAAAAAAAATTAGGATCAGTTTTGAGCTGTTCTTTCAGTTCATATTTTGACTCGACATAGTTTTTAATTGTCAGTCAGAGCCCAAGGAACAAATTTGGCAGCAAGGCATTTCAGTCCTAAATCTTCAGTTAAAATTTGTTGAACCGAGCTCCAAGATATCCTATTAATTTTTGATAGTTGATCAATTGTCTGTCGACAGTCTGAAAGACATAAGCTCTCAAATGTTTTTGACATTTTCATCAATTCGGGCAGTTGATGGGTGTTCGGAACGAGGTTTGTCATCAATCGACATGTCGCCATTTTTAAATCTGAGAAAACCACTCATACAGTTGATTGGAGCATCATCACTAAAGCATCATCTTTGTAAGCAATTTTCAATATTAAAACAGTTTCAGCAGCGGTTTTAACTAGTAGAAAACAAAATTTCACAGCAGTTCACTTGAACTGGCTATCATAAAAAACGAAGGAGCACTGTAACAGATACAGCAACAAATTCTGCTACAGACAAACAGAAAATGCCAGCTCAACGGCCCGTGCGGGACTGGCAAAAAGTTACACCAGACACGCCCTAGCGGCGCTCACCCTTACTACAAGTTCCGCCCTCTGCAGAGCTATTCCGGTTACTTTTGGGTACCCCTTCATAGAACTGGCTCATTCAACAACTTAGCGGAACAATGTTTTTGTTACCAAAAACATATTTGACACAGAATAATAACTAGCCTTATTGAATTCGAATACTCCTCCAACTACCTCTTCATATTATCAAATATCAATAATAATATGTTGTGCAATTTGAAATGTAACATTGTATTGAATTTAATTAATGTTATACAGATAATAACAAAATCATCGTGCAACTTTGAACCAGCCAATAGTATTCTTATATTTAAATACTATATTCATCAAAAATTAAATAATATATCCCTCCAGCTCATCATTTCACTCTGGAATGCCACCTCATTTTTGGCCATTTTTTAGGCTTTGTTTAAAAAAACCACATACAAATTTTGGATAATATGCAAAGTATAACATACTATATATTTTTGTGCAGTATAAAATAGGCTACAAGAAAATAATAAAAATTACCAACTCACATGTAACAAAAACAATTATTTAATTGCACAAAATTTTTTTTAAATAGCCATTTTGTTTGACATTTCATAAGGAATAAGAATACATATACTTATATAGCTATATGAAAAAAATACCCCCGTCGCAGCAGACCTGTGTATTCAGTGAATTTCCAAATCAATAATATATACACCCCTCGCAGCAGACCTGCGTACTCAGCGAATTTCCAAATCAATAATATAATAATAATAATAATATATGACAAGTTTTATAAAAATCCGTCCATAAACATGAGAATTATTTGCCTATTCTCCATAAGGTTAAAATGGGAAAGAGGGTGCAGGTTAGCTGCTGTGAGGAACACTGAAAGTAGTCATTTCTACCATAAATAGTTTTTATCTTAACATTAATACCAACTTTCATTAACATCTGTCCATAAATAAGGGAGTTTGTCTATTCCCTATATGATTAATATGGGAAAAGAGTATGCAGGTTTGCTGCCATGATAAACACATAAACTATGATTTTTAAGCATAAATCATAAATGGATAGATCTCAACCACATGAAGCTAAATATCAAGTTTTATCCAAAAATATTGATTGATATGGGGAATATTAATTTTTCCCTATCCTCCATAAGATTTACATGGGAGCCCCACAATACAACGTACTATTTTTTGTTTAGATTTTTTAATATCTCGGTAACCGTTGGAGATAGAGAAAAACTTTACTTAACTGTGTAGTTTTTTAAGCTGATTCCAATGGTGAAATATAAAATTAGAAATTTTTAAAAATTACATGTGAAAAATGCAAAAAAAATCCATTTTGGGGTACAAAACCCCCCAAACTACCATTTTTACGAGAGTTATCGTGTTCACAGACACACACACATATATATATATATATATATATATATATATATATATATATATATATGTGTGTGTATATATAAATTTTAACGACTTGTTTTTGGACTCTGGGCACCTAAAAACGATAAAATAACATGGTCCCGGGCTTAAGTCTTACCATGAGACGTACGGTAATAGCTTCTTCCCTATGGGAAATTCGCTAAAATCAAGTTAAAAATATCGCAATGAAGTTTGGCTTGGTGAATTCAACTGATGGTTTGATTTTAAAAAACGAATCTGACACATACGTCTGCTATCTTACGCCCCTCCTCACACTTTACACTCACACTCTTATAACTCACACTTTTTCTTTAATCGGCAAAACCTTTCCCTTAACACTTGCCATTATTTTTAGCGAATTTCCCATAGGGAAGTAGCTATTACCGTAGGTCTCTTGGCAAGAGTTAAGCCCGGGACCATGTTATTTTTTCTTCTTTAGGTGCCCAGAGACCAAAAACAATAGTCGTTAAAATTTATATATATATATGTATATATACATATATATATATATATATATATGTGTGTCTGTTAGCACGATAACTCGCGTAAAAATGGTCCGATCAAGACCAAATTTGATAGAGACGTGTATTCCTACAAATGCTCAGACGAGTTCGTAAACCGGACATATCGGTCAATGGGAACGGGTATTTTGGGGGGGTTTTGTACCCAAAAATGGGGTTTTATGCGTTTTTCACATGTAATTTTTAATATTTCTAATTTTATACTTCACCATTGGAATCAGCTTAAAAAACTACAAAATTAAGTTCCTTAAAGTTTTTCTCTATCTCCAACGGTTACCGAGATATAAAAAAATCTAAACACAGTACGTTGTATTTTGAGGCTCCAATGTTAATCTTATGGAGGATAAGGAAAAATTAATATTTCATTTATTAACCAATATTTCTGGATAAAAATTTATATTTAGCTTTATGTAGTTGCGGTTCATCCATTCATGCTTAAAAATCATAGTTTATGTGTTTATCATGGCAGCAAACCTGCATACTCTTTTCCCATGTTAATCATATGGAGAATAGGCAAACTCCTTTATTTATGGACAGATGTTGATGAAAGTTGGTATAAATGTTAAAAATAAATGTTTTTGAAGGTATAAATACCTACTCTCAGTGTTCCTCTCAGCAGCAAACCTGCACACTCTTTCCCATGTTAATCTTATGGAGAATAGGCAAATAATTCTCATGTTTATGGACATATTTTTATAAAACTTGTCATATATTAAATTATTGATTTGGAAATTCGCTGAGTACGCAGGTCTGCTGCGACAGGGGTATTTAATACTGTACTCGTAAATTAAAATAACAAAAAACAAACTGTATAAGACGTACACTGAACTAACGATAGCTGCACGAACTGTGGATACGTACGTATCCACGTACGTATCTTTGACACGACGTAAGTCACTGACACTGGCCTTGATGACGGTGACAGCGGATATAGGGTAGGGGAAGGGGGCTGGGTTGGTTAGCGGTAAGACAGCAATAAAATGCTGTTTCTAAAAATAGAATGGGTTATCTAGCTAAACAATAGCCGCGGCCCTCACGTTGCACTACTGACCGAAATTTCTCTCTTTAGCTATACGTTACCTTTATCTCGGCCCGATTTTCTTGACGTTATATACGAGGTTTTAGAATTTACTGACGATACATCCGAGGTTTTACCTACGTAAATACCTATAGTTTGGCGGGACCTAAAAATAAATTACGTTATATCCGAGTTGACGTTACGGCCGAGGCCGCAATAACCAAGTTACACTGTATATTGTTAATGGGGTATGATTGTGTATCAGCTGATTTACTTAAATATAACTGGGAGACCTTACGACAACCATTGCTGCATATCGCCAACCAGAACATTCGTGGTGGTGAGTTTAATGACGCTTTTAAAATAGCCAAAGTGATTCCCCTCTTCAAGTCAGACGATGTGACCAGCGCTTCCAATTTTAGGCCAATTTCTTTGTTGTCTGTGTTTGCTAAGGTGCTAGAAAAAATAATTAAAAATCAATTTAATAATTATTTAAATGAAAATAACATAACTTCCCGTCAATATGGTTTTCGAGAAAGAAGAAGTATAACAGATGCATTGTTTGAGGTTAATAAAGATATAAATATTGCACTTAGAAATGGAAAGTCAGTGTTGGTGTTTTTCAATCCCGCTAAAGCGTTTGATTCTGTTAACAGATCAATATTACTCAATAAACTCAAACTAATTGGTACAAAAGGCCGTTCTCTGAAATAGTTTAAAACATATTTTGAAAATAGAAAACAATTTGTTGTTATAAACGGGTCTAAAATCAATCTAACAAATGTTGATTTTGGTGTAGTTCAAGGTAGTGTTCTGGACCAGCTGCAATTTTTAATTTTTATAAATAAATAAGCTCGTAAAGCTCAAAATTACAGGTAAATTCTAATTGTTTACGGAAGACACTTTGGTAATGTTTGAAGGTCAGGATTGGGATAAAGTTTTTTTCCGCAGCCCAAAGAGATATTTCTAAAAAAAATGGTTCAATTAAATAACCTCTAAATGTATCTAAAACAAAATTCATGCCAATCGCTCATAGAGCCAAAAGTGACCCACTCAACAGAGATCTCAAAATTCACTCGTGTGGGTTTTATTTGAATGATGCATATTTTCCCTTGTAGCCATTACTTATGTTGTTCAGATTAAACATTTCAGATATCTGCACAGCTCTATTTTTAGGAGCTAATGAAACAGACACTAAACTACTACTAAAAATGCAGAAAATTGAGTGACACTGTATCAGAAGTTGTTGACGATTTGTTTTTATCATGTTCAAGCTGTTTTGCCAAATTACCTGAATATTTTTCAGGATTTCAACTGATCTGATATACCCCGTGAAGCAAATTTAAAATCATCATCTTAACCAGTTTGGAGGTTCCTTCTAGGGTGTATGATGCTCCATATGTAGTCTTAGTTTATTTTTGGGTATTGTAAAGTGAAGCAGATTACAGTGGTCCATTTCTGGCCCTCTACATGATCTCGTCTAGAATAATGAAATAGAAATTCTTTTTTCCAGTTCCCACGAGTTGACCAATCAACATTGAAACACTCTGGAATTGGGAAGGCTGTCATGTATTTATATAAACATCCGAAAGAGACAAAAGAGAACAAAGATTTGGCTGGTCGATTGATCAATGAGTGGGTCAGGCCAATTTTCAATCTCTCCACTGACTTTAAAGGTAAAAAATATCAAATTTAGTTATTTTTAATTTCTAGAATGTATAAGTGATTTTTTTTGTTTATTTACTGTTACATATTTTTTTTAGTTCCATCATATTTTTGGAATGTTGTTTCTTTAGACACTGGATCAACTAATTTTTTTTCAAGCCTAATGATATCAAGTGCTTTTATAACATTTTAATTTGTCTATCTCAGCCCTAAGCAGAGAGGAGAGGCATCAGCGAGACCTAGAGCAGATGCCTCAGAAGCGGCGAGGATCAGTGGATGCAGAACCTTCCCCCACTAAGAAGGACCTTAACAAAGCCATCACTGGCGAGGGAACGTGAGTACCATTCATCTATTATGTATGCTAAACTTTTTAAACTGTACTGAATGGTTGAATAGAACATTTGAATCATAACAAGATGTACAACATGGTTTAGGTAATGCTTGAGGGAAAATATTCAGTTTTATCAGTCAATATCAGATTGTGTGTCTTCCTTATGTTCAATTAGACATATTTTGTATACAGAACACCTTTAGTAGTTTGACACTTTATTGGAGTTGAAGTATCAAAATGTTAAACTACAAGGAGTAAATAAAATATAATGTTTCAGGTAGGGGTGTGCGATGCAGCCAAAACTTTTTGATTCGATACAACGATGCGACTCAAAAAAATTTTATATGATTCGATACAACACGACAAAATTTCTTGTTAAACGAAAATCATATAACAGAAGATAAAAAAACCCTTGAAATTAAAGCCCAAAAATATATAATTAGACTATTCTCTAAATTGCGCAGTTCATAATTAGTTCGATTACTTTTTTTTAGAATTTTTTTGTTTTAAGAGTTAAACTTAAACTTAACTTGATAAGTTAAGTTTTTTGCTACTTAAGGAAGGCAATGGAAGCTGTCAATTAATACTGCAACGAAAAAGGAGCAATCATTAAAACTAAACTAAACCAACTATGATTGAATTAAATACAATTCAATTTTGGTTGTTGGTATTTGTTGTTTGTATTGATGTTGTGTTGTATACTGCCGAGGAATACCTAATCATAAACAATTTCCATTACAAATTCTAACCGTCACCGTTGTAGTAAAGCTGTTGTCTTGACAAACACTTTTGACTTGTTTGTTGGTTTAGAGAAAGGATTTAAAATCAGTTCAAATAACAAAATAATACCCCCGTTGCAGCAGACCTGCGTACTCAGCGAATTTACAAATCAATCAATAATATAATAATAATAATATATGACAAGTTTTATAAAACTCTGTGCATAAACATGAGAATTATTTGCCTATTCTCCATAAGATTAACATGGCAAAGAGTGTGCAGGTTAGCTGCTGTGAGGAACGCTGAAAGTAGTCATTTCTACCATAAATAATATTTATCCTAACATTTACACCAACTTTCATCAACATCTGTCCATAAATAAAGGAGTTTACCTATTCCCTATATGATTAACATGGGAAAAGAGTATGCAGGTTTGCTGCCATAATAAACACATAAACTATGATTTTTAAGTATAAACGGGTGGATATCAACAACATGAAGGTAAATACCAAGTTTGTTCCAAAGATATTGATTTATATAGGAAATATTAATTTTTACCTATCCTCCATAAGATTAACATTGGAGCCCCAAAATACAATGTACAAGCATAAACCAGACATATCGGTCAATGGTAGTTTGGGGGGGGTTTGTACCCCAAAAATGGGGTTTTTGTGTCTTTCCCATGTAGTTTTTAAAAATTTTAAATTTTATCTTTCACCATTAGAATTAGCTTAAAAAACTACACGATTTAGTTCCTTAAAGTTTTTCTCTATCTCCAACGGTTACGGAGATATTAAAAAATCTATACACAGTAGGTTGTATTTTAGGGCTCCAATTAACATTGGAGCATATGAAGAATAAGGAAAAATTAATGTTTGACTTATTAACCAATATTTTTGGATGAAACTTTATATTTAGCTTCATGTGGTTGAGATCCATCCATTTATGCTTAAAAATCATAGTTATGTGTTTATCATGGCAGCTAACCTGCATATTCTTTTCCCATATTAATCGTATAGGGAATAGGTAAACTCGTTTATTTATGGACAGATGATGATAAAACTTGGTATAAATGGCCAAATAAAATTTTTTATGCTAGAAATTCCTACTTTCAGTGTTCCTCACAGCAGCTAACCTGCATACTCTTTTCCTATGTTAATCATATGGAAAATAGGAAAACTCCTTTATTTATGGACTGATGTTGATTAAAGTTGGTATAAATTGGCAAAATAAAAATTGTTTATACTATAAATGCCTACTTTCAGTGTTCCTCACAGCACTGCACACTCTTTCCCATGTTAATCTTATGGTGAATAGGCAAATAACTAACTCATATATTAATCGACAGATATTGATAAAACTTGACATATAATATCATTATCATATTATTGAATTGGAAATTCACTTAGTACGCAGGTCTGCTGCGACGGGGGTATTTTTTTCATATAGCTATATAAGTATATGTATTCTTATTCCTTATGAAATGTCAAACAAAATGGCTATTTCGAAAAAAAATTGTGCAATTAAATGATTGTTTTTGTTACATGTGAGTTGGTAATTTTTATTATTTTCTTGTAGCCTATTTTATACTGCACAAAAATATATAGTATGTTATACTTTGCATATTATCCAAAATTTGTATGTGGTTTTTTTAAACAAAACCTAAAAAATGGCCAAAAATGAGGTGGCATTCCAGAGTGAAATGATGAGCTGGAGGGATATATTATTTAATTTTTGATGAATATAGTATCATATCAAATATAATACCTTACCAATTGATTTAACAATATCAATCTACAATGTAAATAAGTAATATAATCTAATAATATAAATAATGTTCTATGAAATGTATTCCTTTCTCTTTTTTTACATTACAGTGTTCATTATTTTTGAAATAAATTAAATTATATTGGTAATAGTCATTGTTAGGACTGAGAACATGTGATTTTTTCTATAGGCTTTATGTTTATATCGATTAAAATCAATAAACAAATTCTGATGCAGAGTGTTGCGTCCTGGAGACAAAGGCTGGGTTGGTCGAGCCAGAGTTCCAGTACCCTCTAACAAGGACTACGTTGTCAGGCCAAAGTGGAAGACAGATGTTGACATGAGCAAAGTGAGTACCGGTACTTCTAGCAAACTACTTATGACTGTGGCTGTGATGCATTATTTTTACTTTCCATTGATGCAAGTATCAATTAAAGATTTTGTATATGGATTAATTAAAGTGGTATCCCTAACATTCCAATGTATGTCATGTGCTCTTTAAATAAAAACCAAATGGCAATTTAGAATTTTATCATATACATTCAATTAGAAGATACAATAGGGACATTCAGATGCAAAACATTCCACTACAACATTTTATGTCAACAAAGTAACAAGTGATTTTTTTTAATTTTGATACTTTAAAATACAGTAAAACAATGAGGAAGACAAATTAAATTGCACAACTCAACACCGCTTCTGAATTTGATGATCCTACCCACTTAACATGATTAATTCCAACACTTCTTAATTTTATGAAGCAAGGTTCTGAAAGGCTTTTGGATAAGATATCTGCCAACTGGTTTTCTAAAGAAACATATTCAACTATTATAACTCACCGTTGGTAGTTGCCTTATAAGATTGTATTGGATGTTTACGAAGCAAGGTCCTGACTGTCGCGAAGACGCACAACTTGTGCATTTATAGTCAAAACCCTTTCTCTATGAACATTATTGAAGTCTTGATTATAACTTTCAATGTTCTCATCTTAGTCTTTCTCCAAATTAAATACCTGTTTATTCATATTTGCTTTTTTTCTAGGTGGTAGTTTAGTAAATGTTTAAGTCTTGATTTCTTTTATTGAGTTTAGTTCTTCCTTAACTGTTTGATACTATTACTCTTTATATTCACGATTATCAATACCCTCATAACTTTTAGGTACATCATCAACATAAGATTCTGAATTGAGAGCAAACAAAATCACCAAGGTATTTTGGGCCTTTCCACTGTCTTGTAGAGTGCCTTACAATTTTTTCATCTTCTTCCTCACCAGATAGTTCAGTAATGGGAATTTTACCATTTTCATCAGATGGTTTAGGTTTTTGACCTTTTCCGTCATCCATACACTGTGTACTAGAGTTATTTTGCAATTAGGGATGGGTCATTCCAATTTTTTTTCGATTCCGATGCTGATTCTTTAAAATCTATTCCCAATTCTCGATTACGATTCCAGGTATTGATTTGACCTCCGTCAACAAATGTAACGCTTTAACCCAAGAAGTGGCCAAAATATTTTTTTCAGTGTCACCAGACTTATTGGGATTTGCAGCCTTCAAAAAACATCTTTATTAATCCTAGAAGTTAAGATACCGTATATAATTTTGTTCAGTACTAAAATGAAGAATAAAGAAATGTTAAAAAAGTCTAAATTATAAATATAAATATCTAGTATTTACATGAACTAATAAATAAATACATATAGGAAAATCTTTTTTGTTTATGTTTACGGTTATGTACTTATATATATAGGGTTGGGTTGATTCCAAACATCAATTCTCGATTCCACCGATTCTCAGGGTCGGAATCGGATTCGAAAATGATCGCCGAAAGTTGATTCCGATTCTTTGTTTTCTGAATCGACCCAACCCTATTTGCAATTGTTCGGGAGCCATTCCTCACTCAGTGTTCTGTCAAAACTAAATTTGTTTCCATAAAATACTACATTCCTTCCGGTTATTACCTCATCTTCCTAAGAACACCATAGACGGTAACCATTTGGACAGTAGTCACTGACGTAACATTTTTGAACTTTCTATCAAATTTCCTGGGAATTAACTCCCTAGGTAGAAGCAGCCAAATACTAGCCAACACAGCCAAATACTCTTAACTTACTAAGCTCAGGTTTCTCCTCCCTCCTAATGCCAAGGTTGATCTTTGATTAATGATGTAGACAGCAAACAAAACCAGCTTGTTCTGGTACAGCTTGCGACCAGAAGGTCTCACCTAACATACAATTAAGTATCAAACGAGCCTTTACAACTAGAGTTCTATTCATTCGTTGAGACACTGTTCTGTTGGGGAGTATATTTTATTGTAAATTCAAACCGTATTCCTTCCTCCTCAAAGAACTGTTTTAACTTGTTTGCTACGGACAGCGCCATTTGGCGCTCAATGGACGCTTTCGGCTACGCTATAATATTTGTGTAGGAGTGAATAAAAATGTTGCCAAATCTGGCATTTACATTGTTTTAAGGAATTTTGTCTGCTAGCTACTGCCTTTTGTTAAACTTTATATTATAATGAACGGCATGTGATCAGGGTGTTCTCCACCATGTTAGTGCTAGCTCTCTAGAGCTGGATTTTGCCACTGTAGCTCCCCAATTTTTTCACAGGATTTAGTGAACTCCAAGGATCTTTAAGTGCATTTTTGTTAGTGTGTTTTTGTTTTTTTTTTAGGTAACTATCACTGGTGGTAGTTACCTAACACTTCAAGGTCTGTAGACCAATGATTTAGACTCGCTCCAGTTTAACTGCAGACAAAAATAATTGGCTAACACTAAAATTAATTATTCAGGGCCCGCTCAACCTAGTTATGGATAACTAGTCAAAAAATGCCATTTTATTTTTTAATTTATTAAAAGTACAATAGGGTCCTGCTAGTCCGAACACGGGTAATCCCAACGTCCGCTTGGTCCGAAGCAGTTTTTGTTAATAATTACACTTATTTAATAACATGGTATTTAACAAAATTAGGGTTCACAGAAGGCAATGGAAAGGTGAAATATGTTAAAAGAAAATTAAAACAATGTATCCTATTGAGGAATTAAATGGTTAGTTTGATACAGTATTTACGGACTAATTGACTGTGTAAACAATAAAGATAAGAAGAAATACAGTATGTTGTAAAAACATTATACATACCCAACTGAGCAAATAAGAAAACACTGTAATTAATTTGTATTGATCCTTCATCCTTCATTGTCTTTTGTTGCGATTTTGACAGTCTGTTTTTAGCTGCGTAGTTATCAATTACTATTATCAATACTACTATATCAATTACTGCTAGTTATTATTAGCCTGTGATCAACTGATTTTGTTATAAACGGAATGAGGATTGAAAAGCAAAAGAGAAATTTAATTTACATCAATTGGTTTGTTACAGTGGCTTCAAGCAATACAACGAATACGTTTTCTATCAAAACACGGAAGATTTTGGAAATACTTTTTTCTGCTTTTATCTCGCACAGTTATGTTATCCTTGAGTTTTTACAAATTGTTTAGTAACCTGATAATTTTGCATTTATTACATACATAAAATAAATATTAATGCATAACTTCTATATTGTTCCCCGCCGTCTTCAATCAAGAACTGTCAAGCGGTTACAAACAGCTGTTTTGGTTTGTATTGTTTACATTTTATTCTCCATAAGCGTAATGTAAAATTTTTAGATTTTAAACTTAATATTTAAAATTAAAACACGAATTTTCCTGGACATTAGACCTATCTAGAACTTATTTTCTACTCGGAAATTAGTTATTTTCAAAATTTAAAGAAATTCCTTAGTGCCGTTTTCGAGATCCGTGTGCAAATATATATATATATACAAACCTTGCTCGTATTATAGTATTGGATGCAGAGAAATCATTTATGTTTCTATGAACATAAGTTAATATTTCATGAATATACAGGGATGGAAAGATACTGAGATTTTTAAAAAGGGGTTTACAAGATGCTCTGTAAGAAACATTACTAAGTATTCTAATAATCCGTTTTTGAATTATGAACCCATTTTTACTATTTGAAGAATTGCCCCATAATGTAACTCCATAGCGGAGAATAGATTCTACGAAAGCAAAATAAACAGTTTTACATGTTTCGATTGATGCACAAGTAGACAATATTTAAAAAGCAAAAGTAAATTATCTAAGTCTTTTTGAAATATATTCAATATGATCATTCCAATTTAGTTTATCGTCAATAAAAACGCCTAAAAATTTATGATTTTCCATATCCGTGCAATTTAAAGGTGTTTTGAAAAAGATAGGTTTAGTTTTGGTGCTATTCAGTCTTCAATCTTCTCCCGGTGTGGCATCTCAGTTCTTCTGGCAGTAGGTTGTGCAGCTTCATGCCCATGTAGGATGGTTTCTTTTCATATTGGGTGAGATGGTGAGCTGGGAGACTGTATCTTGTACCATGTCGAGTATTGTATCCATGGAACTGTCTATTTTGTGTAAATTTTTTCCCATTGGCATACAGGATGACTTCTTTTATATAGAGATTTATTAATGTCATAATCTTCAGAGTCTTGAAAGCTTCTCTACAACTTTCTCTGAAATTTAGCTCAGCTAAGGCTCTTACAGCCCTCTTTTGCAGTATTAAAACTCCGAAGATTTCTTGCTGAAGTTCCTCCCCAAACAATGAGGCCGTACCTGAGATGTGTTTCAAACAGAGACCCCACCCTGCAATGCCATCCCATTGTTTTGGTTTTGGGACATTTCGCGAAAGAAAAGAGTAGCCAGGAAGATATAGCGAATGTGGCCCTTGCCAACCTTCCCAGCGAAAATTCCCTGCCATTCCCCGCTGTTAACCCAGGACTAGCGTTGGTCTCGGCTAAGCTTGCTCTCGACCAAATGCATTTTAATCTCTGTCTCGTCAAGCCGATTTTTAGTCCGGGGTTAAATTTGGCCGAGACCAACGATAACCCCGGACTACGAAACCCCGATCTCGTCAACAGGCCCTTAGTGTTATAAATATTTGTAGGCATAATGTCATTCTTTACAATATTTTTATAATTTATTTGGCGATTATTCTAATAGGCCCCAGACTCGGCAATAAGGGTTTTGTGTACATATAAAGGTTTTTGAACATGGGTACTTTTATTTCTTTTTATATAGTTATGTAAGTATATATATTCTTATTCTTTATGAAATTTCAAACAAAATGGCTATTTCAGATTTTTTATTAAAAAATTATTTGAGCAATTTGAGGGAGCGCAAACATGATGAAAATATTTTTTCCATAAAAACATTTTTTTTACATAAATAATTTTGATGTTACATGTAAGTTAGTATTTTTATTTTTTCCTTGTGGTCTGTTTTATACTGAACACGTAAATATATAATATGCTATACTTTGCATAGTATCTTAAATTGTTATGGTTTTTTAAACATAACCTGAAAAATGGCCAAAAATGAGGTGGCATTTCAGAGTGAAATGATGGGCAGCTGGAGGGTTAAAACTTGCAAAAGTGTACCCAAAACACAAAAAAGATAGAAAAACAATAGTCAGTAAGTACAGACCAATATCAATACTGCCAACTTTTTCAAAAATCCTGGAAAAAGTTGTTTTGAGAAGGATTGTGGACCATTGTAAAAATTTCAATCTGCTAACTGGCAGACAACATGGCTTTATAAAGGGGAAATCAACCACAACAAGCTTTTTCCTTGACCTAAGCAAAGCATTTGACTGATTGAGCCATGAATTCATATTACACAAGTTAGAAAATCAGGCATTAAAGCACAGCTAAGATGTGGTTTAAAAGCTATCTTGAAGACCGGAAACAAATAGTAGAAATCACACAAACATAAAATGGAGTACGGTAACAGAAAGAACTAGATCAAAACCTATGGCTCTGAATCAGGGAGTACCACAGGGATATTACGACCAATATTGTTTATACTCTTCACAAATGACATATCAGAATACCTGGGAAACTCTTGTATGCTATCGATGTTAGCTAGGTCACATTTAATCTGTTCATTTTTTTATTTTTGATATTTCAGAAGTTTCTCGAGGTAATTTTTCTTTAGGAGGCTTGCCTGATTGTCTGCAAAATGTTTATTTTTCACTTTCTTCTTTGTTCTTGTTTTCTTTAAAGGACATGCCTGATCAAAAGCCATGGTGACTTTTGTGATGAATTTGTTATAGGATTCTTCTACGGTAAGGGCATTGTGTACTTCATTCCAGTTTTCTTCCAGAAGTAAGGTGTTTAGAGTATCAAGGTTGTTCTGACAGTAATTTCGGTTCATTCTCTTTGTCTGTGTATTGTTATCTGGGTAGAATTTTATAAGTGAAGTACATAGTTGTGCAGTATGGTCAGACAGGCCACTGTGGAAAACCTTACTTTCAATGTATTTGCAGTGAAAGTTTGTACAGATGCAGTCAATTGAGGAGGATGAATCTGGCGTTATTCTGGTTGGAGGTAGGTTCATCCTATAAATGTTATGGCTGATCAGAATATTTTTAAGTTGTCTGTTCTTCTCGTCGTTTTTTAAGCAGTCAACATTTATGTCCCCTAATAGGAGCAGCGGATGATTGTCTGCTTTTGTATGTTCTAGTGTTTCTGAGAGAAGATCCAGTGCTTGGTCAAGATTACCAGATGGAGGCCTATAAATTCCTGCTATGTATAACGGGTTTTTGTTCAATGATATCTTAATCACAGCTATTTCACTGATTAATTCTTCACAGTATTCATAAACAGGGATAGGCTCTGTCATGAGGGCTATGTTTTCTTCAACATATATTGCTACTCCTCCTTTAGTATGTTTAGTTCTACTAAATTAGGCAGCTAGTGTGTAGCCAGAAATTGTAATGTTTTTAAGATCCCCTCTTTAAGTCCATTTTCTGTAAGTATAAAATACCTTTGGCTGTAGTGCTTCAAGAAGGTGGGTTAGTCTATTTATTTTATTCCTGAGTCCTTGTATATTTTGATGTAGCACAGTGATATTTATATTAGTCTGTTTGCCGGATGAAGAGAGTTTGTAAAGATCCTGGTTTTGTATGTTTGTTTGAGTCTGTGTTTTTCCTTTGGGCGTTTGGCTAAAAAATACTTTCCTGGACATACACATACAGAAGAAGGATATCCTGGCTGCGTAATTTAAGAGAACGGTATGACTGCAAGGGAACTATTCAAGGCTGCAATCAATAAAGTGAGAATTGCTGTGATGATTTCCAACCTCCGATAGGAGAAGGAACCAGAAGAAGAAGAAGAAGAAGGACATACACTATTATTTTTCTTTTGTTTTGGTGACGAGTAGTCATCCTGAAAATGAACTTGTGCTTCCACAACTATTTTGTGACTATTGATGACTGGCGTGTCAATTGACTGGAGTATGCAATTGTTCTGATGGTGCTAAACTAGTATCCCCACTCTGTTTTGAGGGCCGGTCACATTTTGTGCTATGAGCCTGTGGCACAGGAGAGTTGTTCAGTTTTTGTGATGGGGTTTGTCTGATTCCCCCACTCTTTATAGACTGGTCAGTTCTTAGGCCAAAGGCCTGTGTTACAGGAGAATTTTTATCATTAGCACAGGCCATTGATGTCACTCGGTCCTTGCTCATCTTATAACCAGGAGCACGAGTTTCCACCTTGGAGCCAAGCTCTTTGTTGGCAGAGCCCTAAAATTGAAGCCGGTTTCGTCGGCATTGTATTTTTTGGGGAGAATAATTTCCTTCAGCTATCAAATTTTCAAATGTGGCAAGGTATTCTTGCGCCGCAGCATGATCAGAAGAACAGCTGTTCTCTGGTGATAGTTAACTGACGAGGGTATTGGAGAAGACACGTTTTGAGCGAGTTCTGACTCAATGGCTGAAGGAAATGGCATTTTACTCTGTCGACGAGTTTCTCTCTGAGCCACTCACCTCCTTGCAGATGGGTTAATACCCATATCTCACATTCATAGATCAACTTGTGAGCTGCAAATATAGTATTTTTGTGATTCCTATATTCTAACATTGTACAGTGGGACTTGGACAGTTCAAATTCTTGAGGTAATCGGTCCACAGCTTTCATTGTCTTTTTCTTCTTGATTTAACCTTTCCACCCAATATCTTTTTTGTGTTATATCCAACTTTCCTGTCCTCCTGTAGCCTCTTGGTGCTACTTCAGTTGTATTCTCTAATGCTAGTCTTTAATACACAGAATAATGCTACTCTTTCCTGTAATCTGCCAATTATAACTTGTGCGAGTGTAATTATTTTTCATTATACTGCACCGAAACCAGCTGCTTTTAATGGTAGTTGCAAGTACAGAAAGTGATGTTTCCCAGCGTAGGCTGGGAAAATCGGCTGGAGATTTTACCCACACTGGTATCTAGTTACAATTTCTGACACTAGTGGAGCCCAGCGCTAGTAGCTTTAACAAAACTACCAACTAAGGCTGTAAAAATTGAAACCAGCTGTAAAAACAATAATACTGTTGTCATTGTATCACTACTGAGGGTATCAAATGGGCAACCAAAGGTCAGTTTTAAAATTTAAATTACTAAATTAGTTCTCTTAATTCATTCTTTCTTACATTATAATGAAAAATATGTTCATTACTCGGATTAAAAGTGTTATTCTGTGCCTTGATCGAATTCCACGCTCAGCTAGACACCTCTTGTGTTAACTCGATCGTAGTTCCATTCTTGTAGTGAAATATACTATATCTTCATCAACGATGACATATTCATATCTATTTTTTATTTCGCTGCCTATTGTTTAAATTATGCATACTTAATGTTTTCAGACTACAAGAAAACAGGCTAACAGGTTTGAAAAACATTTGAAGAACTTCATTGATAGCAAACGACTCAATAAAGCAAGGCGAGCTGTTGAGATTTCAATTGAAGGTCGGAAAATGTCTTTGTAGTCAAACTTGCCTCTGGGGATCCTGGCATGTCTGTGATAACTCTGACTCCACACCACTTTTCCTCTGTGTTTTTACATTTTAGACAGATTTTTTGATCAACTTGGTATTGAATAAAGGTTAAATCTACATATTTTACCTATAAGCATTTGTAAAATAATGTTTAAAATTATTGTAGGCTTTATATCGTACTGATAGGCTTAGGCTTAATATGTAATGATTTGTTGAAATACATGTTGTAAATATATCCATACTGTTTTTTTAATCTTGACCCTTTATACCATCCCTTTTAAAAGAATTAAGAATAAGATTAATTTATTTCTCTAATTAGATATATTTCATTACATTTGGTACACATAATTCTAAAGGGTAACTTAATAAGCTAATTAACATATGATGCCAAGACTGACCTTTAGGATATGGAGAAATAATGGCATTCCTCTAAGGCTGTTTGGAGGCTTTGTTAAAATTTGAAAATTAATAAATTATAATGGCAGATGCAGAAAAAATATATAGTTCTTACAAAGAGATAGAAAACACCACACACATATATATAATAACATTAAAACATTTAGAAACAAAAATAACATGAAATTAACTAACAATCTTCCACAGGAATAAATACAAAAATGGCAAATGGAACAAGTAATGCAATACAGAAACAATAGAAAAAAGATCACTAGAAACCACTACTACAAATCATCCTAACACCACAAAACACAAAAATAACACAAACATGACAATACTAAATACTTCATAAGAGGCCAATAATATGTATAACAAAATGTTAAGTATATCAAACAAAAATTTCGAAAAGCAACTCTTCTATGTTCTCAATACTAAAAAGCCATTGTCTCAATTTTTTCAGAAAGAATTCAAAGTTTTTTATGTCTTTTAATGGCCTTGGTATCCTATTAAAAATTCTAGGTACTAAAAAGTTATACAATTTAGTATAAAAAGTAGTAAATGGTTTTGGCACAAAATAGTTACTAGCGAATTTCCCATAGGGAAGAAGCTATTACTGTAGACTGTAGGCTGTTACTGTTAGACTTAAGCCCGGGACCATGTTATTTTTTCGTCTTTAGGTGCCTAGAGTCCAAAAACAATAGTCGTTAAAATTTTTATATAATGTGTGTGTGTGTCTGTGATTATGATAACTCTCGTAAATATGTTCTGATCGGGAAAAAATTTGGTAGAGATGTGTATTCCTACATTTGCTCGGACGAGTTCGTTAACCAGACATATCGGTCAATGGGAACGGGTAGTTTGGGGGGGTTTTGTACTCAAAAATCGGTTTTTTTGCGTTTTTCATATGTAATTTAAAACATTTTTTAATTTTATCTTTCACCATTAGAATCAGCTTAAAAAATACACAATTAAGTTTCTTAAAGTTTTTCTCTATCTCCAACGGTTACTGAGATATTAAAAAAATCTAAACATAGTACGTTGTATTTTGAGGCTCCAATGTTAATCTTATATTTCACTTATTAACCAATATTTTTGGATTGAAGTTTATATTTAGCTTCATCCATTTATGCTTAAAAACCATAGTTTATTTGTTTATCATGGCAGCAAACCTGCATTCTCTTTTCCCATGTTAATCATATGGAGAATAGGCAAACTCCTTTATTTATGGACAGATGTTGATAAAAGTTGGTATAGCTGTTGAAAATAAAAATTTTTGATGGTATAAATGCCTATTCTCAGTTTTCCTCACAGCGGCAAACCTGCACACTCTTTCCCATGTTAATATTAATGGAGAATAGGCAAATAATTCTCATGTTTATCAACAGATTTTGACCAAACTTGTCATATGTTATTATTATATATTATTGATTTGGAAATTCGCTGAGTACGCACGTCTGCTGCAACGGGTGTATTTTTACTCCGCAGCCTATTTCTATAATCAATATTTTCTTTGTTATTTGTACTTCTAGCAAAACATACTTTTAATACCTTATAAACACAAATATATCTCAGTGGAAGTATTTTTAACTGACAAAAAAGTGGAAGTGACCTATAATACCTATTTCTCCTAGTTATTAATCTCATAAAATGTTTTTGCACATTATATACAATTTTTAGGTTGGAAACATATGCTCCTCATTATATACAATTTTTAGGTTGGAAACATATGTTCCTCCCCAACACACTATTCCATATTCTAACCTACTGTGTACTAATGAAAGGTATAAGGATCTCAGGAGTTTTTCACCACATATGTTTTTAATAAACTAAAACAATCTAATTGAATTGGTAATTTTTTGCTTCAGATTTAAAATGTGTTCTTTCTAGTTTATGTTTTCGCCAAGAACTATACTTGAGTACTTTATGTTAGGAACACTTTTAACTTTAACACAATGATCATAACACTCCCTACCCTTAGTCAAACACGGAATGCACTTTAAAATAATTCTGTTTTCCAAGTTGTAACTTCCGTGTAGGGTAAAATTAATCAACTTAGTTTTTTCTGCGCTTAGCACCATATTGTTCTTACAAAACCACTGAAAACTGGTTAAACTGATAACTCCTTTGAAAACTTACTCCCAAGCAACAAGATAGACAACAGCAAAATCCCAACCCCATTTATCCAGAAGCACCCCGTTTCAGTCTATTGAAATTAATGAAGCTGAAGGATGTGAGGTAAATGATTCTATGCCTAATTTAGAAAAAATAATCTTAGACTTGGTTAAATCAGCTATGCCAATAATCAAAAAAATCATATCTAATGTTGTATCTTCATTCTTCCAACGTGAATCCTACTAGAAACTGTTTTACAAAACTTAACTGTCCTTAATTGGAATGCTAATGGACTAAAAAATAAGAGAAATTTATTCTTGTCCTTTCTTGCTCGTCATAGCATTGATGTTGTTTGTGTTACCGAGACACATCTTGTAAATAATGAACCATTCAAAATAATCGGTTATTCTGTATACAGTTCATCCCATAGCTTCTGGTGGCGTGGCCATTTTTGTCAAACGCAACATCAACCATCACCACATATATCTGCCACGTTTAGCTACAACTGAAGCTGTCGGGATAAAAGTTTTGCTACAAGGCAGCCAGGAAGTTCGCGTAATATCTGCTTACAAATCTCCTAATAGACGATTATTTAACCAAGACATAGAACTTTTATTTCATGATAACTCCTCGACGTTGGTTTTGGGAGACATCAATTGCAAAAATCGCATGTGGGGTTGTATGGTTACCAACCCTAATGGTGAACGGTTATTGCGTATTACTAATGACTTGAATGTTAACATTTCAGCTCTGTCTGAACGATTATTTAACCAAGACATAGAACTTTTATTTCATGATAACTTCTCGACGTTGGTTTTGGGAGACATCAATTGCAAAAATCGCATGTGGGGTTGTATGGTTACCAACCCTAATGGTGAACGGTTATTGCGTATTACTAATGACTTGAATGTTAACATTTCAGCTCTGTCTGAACCTCCATCATTATCCTTGGCAAATTCGTTTCTAGCCTGATATTTTAGATATAGCTTTACATAAAAATTTCAATGCTCCAACATTTTGTAACAAATTTTACCCAAATTGGATTCTGACCATTTACCTGTCCTCATCTCATTCTTTATACAGCCGGAAATTGCATTTCGTCCCTTAAAATTGATAAATGGTAAAATTGTCTTTAAAGATGAACTAGATAAGTCACTTCCTCCAATATATTCTGTAGATCTCTACTCCAAAAAAGGAAGAGACCTAGCTATTAGTCAATTAACAGTCTCTATTACATCATCTGTTCATTTGGCTGTGTACAAGGCTTTCCCTCAAAGGACGAAAGCAATATATCATCCTCCACTTAGAATACTGCATCTGATAAAAGAAAAACATAAGGTCAGAAGACAATGGGTGATGCACAGACTACCTCCTCTTCAGAGGAGACGTAACACGTTGACTCGTATTGTTAAATTTGAAATTGACCAGTTTAAGAAAGATTCTTACAGAAAATATGTTTCTAAGATTAATCATAATGATGGTAGTATGTGGAAGGTCATTAAAAGGTTACTGTGTAAACCAACTGCTTTCCGCATTCATGATTGACCAGTTTAAGAAAGATTCTTACAGAAAATATGTTTCTAAGATTAATCTAAAATAGCCCCACTAACTTTTAAAGACCTAGATCAACTACCTATTGAGGTTAATAACATTCAATACAATGATTATATCAGGGATAATCATCAGCATACTTATCAAGCTGTCCATAAAGAAAGGACTAGTTATGATAGCCAAACCTACTATCCTAGGACAAATTCATTCCATGGACAACAACCGAGGTATAAAAAACAAGAAGTGACCTGCTACAGTTGTCAAAGAAAACGGCATATTGCCAAAAATTGTTTTCAAAAGCCAAAAAACTACTAAACTCGGGAGATGTGATCACTTCCCTAAATCTCAGATCATATTCTCCCGATAAAGTTACAAAAAATTATGCTAAACAGAATGAGTCAGGACAATACAAATCCAAACTAAGGAAAATAGTAAAACAATGGAATAAATTTAAAAAACCTAACTACACTAAAGTCAAAGGAAAAACCGCAATAAAATTGCCATGCATTAAGGTAACACTAGATAAAGGTTTAACGATTAATTCACTTCTGGATACAGGAGCAAGTAAAAACTTTATCAGTCAAGATCTGTTTGATAAATTATCTAAGTTTAACCTAATTAAGGGGATAAACTCTTGGTCAGGTACTATTTTGGCAGCCAATGATAGCAAAATTGATGTTAATACTGAGTGTAAAGTTAAAATTAAAATTGACAAATTTACATGGATAGAAAAGTTTTTAGTCATTAAGCAGTGTCAGTATGAGATGATATTGGATACGCCATTTGTTCATAATAAAAGGCTACAAATTGATTTACATGGAAAAAATGTTTCTTTAAATTTCAGCATGACCATAAGATTGATATACTACTGCAAGAAAGTAGTTCATTAAATCATATCCACATAGGCACTCCAGATATGAAGAATGAAGTTGAAAAATTAATTAAAGACTACCCCAATGTTTTTACTGACAAGATTGGTGAGGCTTTAGACCTACAAATTGAGTTAAAAGTGACCGATGATAAACCCGTGTGTATTCGTCCCTACTTTCTAAGTCCACCAGCTATTACTAAAATGAAAAAATCATAGATCAATGGCTAGAAGAGGATATAATAGAGATATCTACTAGTGCCTATAGTAGCCCTGCCTTTTTAACTAACAAAGACCGACTTGTAATAAATTACACGGAGCTCAACAAAAAACTTGTCAAAATGAATTATCCACTAGGTGACCTTCAAAATCTCCATCAACATTTGAGGGGTGGGAAATACTTCTCTGTCATAGATCTAAATAAAGCCTTTCTTCAGTGCCCTATAACTAAAAATTCACGGGATCTAACTTCATTTTGTACGGTGTTTGGGAAGTACAGGATGAAAAGAGTTCCTTTTGGTCTGCAAGTCGGAAGCTCTGTGTTATCGTGCTACATGGACAAAGTTTTCCATGATATCAAATTTAAATTTGTAATTAACTTCTGTGACGATATAGTAGTGTATAGTCCTGATAAGCAGTCTCATCTTAAACACCTCAAAGAAGTAATAAGTTGACTTGATAAACATAAAGCTTACTGTAAATGAAGAGAAAGCAAAATTTTTCTGTAAAAAATCAGTTTTTTAGGTAATCTGATTAAGAACAACACAGTTACAATAGATCCTGAACGTACAGTTAGTGTAAAAAATTTTCCTATTCCAAAAAACTTAAAGCAAATTAAACAGTTCACAGGAATGTGTTCTTATTGGCTCAAGTACATTCCTAACTATGCTGAAATATCTCGTCCCCTAAATGGTCTAAAGAAGAAATTTGTAAAATTTAAATGGACACAAGAATGTCAAACTGCATTTGAGATATTGAAGAACAAAATTTCAAACCCCCCATTACTGCAAATTGCTAATTTTGACAAACCTTTCACTCTCCAAACTGATGCAAGCTCAAATTCAGCCTAAGGAGTACTATTACAACATAATGAGGAAGGAGATTTGCTGCCTATAGCTTACTACTCAAAACAATTCACACCTGCTGAATTGAAATATAGTACCTATGAGAAGGAAGCTTATGCAGCAATACTGTATGGAGAAATGGCGAGAATTTCTTGAAGTTCGTCCATTCAAACTTATTACAGATAATTTGCATTTGCAAGCATTGAGCTTTGTTCTTAACTCAAAGCGAAAGCTTGGGCGATTATCAAGATGGACGGAGAGGCTGTTAGACTTGGATTATTCAGTAGAACATAAACCTGGGAGTGAAAATGTAATCGCAGATGCCTTATCTAGGATGTTTAATGAAAATGCCTCGGGAAGTGAAGAAATCGGAGACATAAACAAGAACTCAAATCGAGAAGTTATAAGTCTTGTGCAGAAGAAAAAAGAAGAGATTATAAATAAGGCCAGGAAAAATACATTTAAGCCGAATGAATATTTATTAATAGCAAATGTAATTAGTGAACTACCTATAGCTTTCACTGATTTAAAACGTCACCAACGTGAAGATGAGGAATGTTTAAAAATAATCGACAGTATCACTAAGGGAACAAATCAACTGACCTATTTTATGAAAAATGAGCTTTTAATGTATCAACGAGCAAATGGTAAAAATAGAATTTATTTACCTAAAAAACTATTCAATCTAGTATTTGCATTTTTCCACAACACTGTATTAGGCGGACATTTTGGCGTATACAGAACTCAAGGAAAAATAAATGAGTATTTCTATAACCCGCGACTGGATGACATAATAAAACAAAAAGTTAAGGAATGTATGTGCGATGAGCAAGAGTACTCAATTTAAATATGAGGGTAAACTAATATCGATTCCTATCGAAGAGGCAATGAATACGGTATTTATTGATATTTTAGGTCCCCTCCCAAGATCAAAAGCTGGAAATAAACACTTATTTATTGCTGTTGATGGATTTACCAGATTTGTTTGGATTTATACATTACGTGAATGTAATTCAAGATTAATAATAGGAAAGTTGCAACAGATTTTCGCCAATTTTTCAGTGCCTAGAAATATTGTATCTGACAACGCAAGTTATTTCATCTCAAAAGAGTTTAAATGTTTTATATTTAAGAATGATATTGTCACAGACGTCTCGCCGCTTACCGTGCAAACGGTAATAGATCTGAGAGATTTATGAGGGGTTTATCAACCTTACTGCGTTGTTTTTATCATTCTGATCAAACTAACTGGGACCAGCATTTGAATTTGGTTCAAATAAGCCTAAATACCGCCCGTAACTCAAGCACAAACAGTACAGCATTTAATTTAATGTTTAACCATACTGTTAACAATGCTTTATCTAATTTATGGAATATACAGGACTTCATATCTGAAAAGCTAACTGTTGAAGAAAAGGAGAACAATTTGAAAAATGCCATCAAGAACGCTCGAAAAAGTATACAGAGGAACAGAAAACGGAAGAAGTATAATGATCACAGGAGCAAAGCACCTTTCAAGATCAATGACCTCGTGTACGTCAAGACGCACTACCTCAGTAACAAGTTAAAAAATTTCTCGAAGAAATTAGCTATCAAATATGAAGGACCTTCTAGGATTTTGTATTTCATAACTGATGTAACTGTTTTAGTGGCACGTGAATCGAACCTTACTAAAGTGAGAAAAGTACACATTGTTGACTTAAAATTAGCCCATGTGAGAAATGTATAAAACTTTAGTTATGTGAAATAAATCAAGTCAGCATTCTCTTAAGCAATATACACAAGACTTCATCAAAATAAACGGTACCAGTGGACTGACACATACTTTCTCCCTTAAGTAAATTTAAAAAAAGACAATCTGTAATAAAACTATCATGTTCTACAAAGTTAATCTAAATATCATTTAATAATTTATTGTTTCAAAAATAATCATCCCATTTCTAAAAACAAGAGAGGCAAAGTTAAATTAAAATTTTCGAATTGTATGGAAACCCCCCCGCTTCCACTGTTAATGTTAAGCTTTTTTGAGTTGGTTTTGTTGAGTGATTTGACCTTACGCTTCATACCAATTTTCATGAAAAACGGTTGGAAAGTAAGGAAGAAATTGATTTTTTTTATTCTCCATAAGAATAACATTGGGCGCTTTCAGACAACGTACTGCGTTTATCGTGGACAGTAACTTTTCTCTGGAACCGTTAGTCGTAGACAAATAATTCAAAATACTAATTTGTTTAGTTTTTTAAGATGGTTAAGATGGCTTAAAAATAAAAAAATCAAAAAAATTAAAAAAATGCCTGGAGGTACGGTGACTATATATATATATATATAAATGCCAAATTTCATCTAAATCGGACCAACGGGGTAGGCTGTGTCACTGTACACATCCAGACACACACACACAGACACACGGACGGACAGACATCACGTCAAAACCCACTTTTTTGGATTCAGGGGACCCCAAAACGGATATATCCACCCTCAACTCAAATTCGAAAAATTTGACGAAAACAATACTTTCTCCATATAGGCCTACTATGTATAAGGGGAGAAAGTAAAAATCCAATATTAATTACGTATTGTTGAGGTACTGATAGATGAGATTCGATTAATGAAATGTAATTAATGTAGAGCAATGTGGATTTGCTCAGATGTTAATGTTATTTCGTTATTAAAACTATTCTCGGTAGATATTATCGTTAACTAATAAAATCTGTACGGATAAATCATGTCTATAAACTGATGTATTGTGAGTTATTGTTTGAGTTTGTGTAAGTTTTAAGAGATAAATATTTTTTTAAAGGGAGAGAATTTATACTGTTTTTTTGAAAAAATATTAATCTTCAAATATGTATATAGTAATTAATTGTAATGAAAATAAAGTTATTTTTCGTTGTTATGCTGGTAGCACTGCGTCCGGTTGAATAGCGAGACTATATCCGTTTTGTTTGTTAGTTTTTGTTTATGTTAGTGGAGTTACTTCTGTTGTTATGTTATAAGTGTTGTAATGTAAAAATATGGTTGTTCAGAAATGTGAATTAAATATAAATTTATCAACAAAATTCTGTACTATTATTTACCCTAAGGGAGTACATCATAATGATGGTAGTATGTGGAAGGCCACTAAAGGTTACTGCGTAAACCAACTGAATTCCCACAGTGACAGAAAATAATACCAGCTTTGAAAGAGATGATCAAAACTAGCACATTCACTAAATAACTAAAACATTCTAGCAGATTTTTATGAAAATGCATTTAAGCCCAATGCCATAATCAATAACGATACTGCTACAAATGTCACTAATTTTCTCAAAGAAACATACTTCACCGCTGAGTTACCCTTCAAACCTGCATCACCTTCTGAAATAAGAAACATCATAAACAAACTGCCACTTGAAAAATCACCAGGAAATGATTTAATCACTAATATAGTTTTAAAAAACACAACTGAAAAGTAACTGCAAGATGGGCTTCAATATTTAACGCTTGTTTTTCTGTAGGGCACTTCCCTTCATCGTGGAAACACGCTGAAGTGATTGCAATACATAAACCTGGAAAGCCAGCGAGTTCACCATCTAATTGTTAGGCTAATCAGCTTACTTTCCAGCCTTTCAAAAGTTTTTGAGAAAGTAATCCAGAAAAGCATGTTGCAATTTATTGAAAAATCTCGTACAATGCCAAGTCATCAGTTCGGCTTCTGGCCCCTGCTTAGTACAACACATCAAATACTGAGATTAAATGAATTAATTGTCTCTTCTTTTGAAAGGAAACAGGTTACTGCTGCAGTCTGGATGTCGCACAAGCCTTCGATAAAGTTTGGCTTGACGGTTTCTGTACAAACTTTACAAATTCGGCTTTTCTATGCATCTGTCAAAATTAGTTCAATCTTTTATCTCTAATCGCTCTTTTTTCTGTTAAAATAAATTCAAGTTTTTTTCAACTTGCAAAATAGAAGCAGGTGTGCCTCAAGGATCAATCCTTGGTCCTTTACGCTTTAATTTGTTTGTTGCTGATACACCCGAACCTCAAAACGCATCGTTGGCATTGTATGCGGACGATACGGCCATCATTTCACAGCACAGGGACGCCCACAAAGCAGTTCAAACATTACAAAGTTCTGTTGACTAAATCCTAAGTATCCTGGATGAATTCCTGGAGAATCACTCTAAACTCCAACAAATGTGAATTAAAGATATTTTCATTAAAACGGGTTGGTATTCAAAATAATGTTGTTATCAACAACAGTCCAATAGAGTGGAATTCCGACAACCAAGCAATAAAATATCTTGGGGTATACTTAGATAACTCAATTGGAATTTTCATGTCAATACAAAAATAACCCAAGACTATGCTGTCACAGCTTTAGCCACTTGTTAGCAGATCACCCCTAAAAGCAGAATGCACATTACTCATATATAAAAGAATCATCCGCCCTCTTGTCACTTACGGTTGCGCTGTTTGAGGACCCTCCTTAAGTTCCAGGAAGCTAAAAAAATACAAACTCTATAAAACAAAATTCTTCGAATATCTGTAGATTCTCCTTGGTTTGTGAGGAACAACCAACTTCAACGTGAAACTTGGTGTGGATACAATTTTTTAATTCATTAACAAATCCACCCAATAATTTCTTTTAAATCTGGAAAACGTATCTGGTGCTCCGTCATACAATCTCGGACAACAGACTATCAACAGAAGACTAAAAGCAAGATTGCCTCAAGACATCTTGGACATTTAATTGTTCTAAATGTTTTTATTAATTTTTAATGTATTTTTTCAAACGTGATTTCTTATGCGTACTTTATTAAACATTCGAGTCATAATTGTTACTAGTGTCTCTAATAGAGCGAACCTGTCATTGTTATTTCTCCATCTTAAAAATTCTGTGTATAATGATTGTTCATTGATCCAGAATAAACGAAGTTAAAAAGTCACTACGGCCGGCTGTTTTTACTTTCGATAACCTTGTTAGTTGACATGTTTGTTGATGTGTGTTTATTTTCGTTGTAGTTTAGCAGAAAATAGTGTATATTATGTGGATGTTTTTATTAAGTAGGATTTATTAACTAATTATTACTAACTGAAATGGCTCATTCAGAAAAAAAATACTTTTTTTAATAACTAAAAATAGTCTTAAAATCTTCAAATAATTAAAAATGAAGCAAATTTCTGTTTTATACCTTATTCAAGCTACCCAAATCCAAAAGAACATTTGGAAAATAATATTTAGGTTTTTTAAACTAACTGAGCAGGGACCATGATTTTCGGTAACGCTTTAAGGGTTAAAACTATGCCTAAATCTCAAACATTTCAAATGTAACAACAAATATTGTAAAAAAAAACATTCATAGTAACAGACTTGTCATGCACACGCAGAAGGCGTCGCTGTGTCGACTCCATTTATAGGGTATCAAACACACGACACCTTATTGTCAGACAGGCCTCAGTCAAAATTATCATAGTATTAATAGGACTAGTCGTTAGTATTGGTTTTACAGTTTCCAATACCAATTGAAAAACCACGTCCTCTGCTTATTGTTAGTATAGGAAGATTAATGCAAATAAAATACCTGAAGCTGCTAACAAAACTACTTTATTTGTCAACACATTAAAAAAATTAAACCTTTTTACTTGGTTTTACCGGTTTGTCCTTGAATCCCGGATGTTTACTTTGAAGGTGGCGGATCAATTTCGGAGGTAACATGAATTCGGGAGACAACACTTTACAACAAACCACACATTGCGGCTTATTTCCTAGCTCAGTGAATCCAAATTTCAAATAGGACTTGCTATATTTACGATTTTTAGGTTTTTTTCTGTTCATTCATCTGTTCCAGCACTCACAATAGCATTTTCCTTAAGTTTTTTTTTATTTCATCTGTTCCGTCACACGAAGTTGAATGAAATCTTTTCTTCAAAAACTTATCCATTTTAAGAAGGAATAAGCCGATAAATAGAAGTAAACGGTGATAGGTTGTAACAGGCAGCAGGCGGCCGGCGAGGTTGACGTTCAAGATGAACCTGAGCTTGAGCAGTACAGGCCACGCGGACTGAACTGTCTGTGTGGCCTATATAGTCAGTGTGGCCTGGTGAATGTTTCAGCTTCCACCTGAATAGGTGGAAGCTGTACCCTATCATAGAAAAACACACTGGATCCCTATCCGTGAAAACATGATTTCACCATCGTTAGACCTATAAGACCAAACTGCTTATCAATCTACTATCAAAATCGTACCTTTCTGTTATTAAATAGCTTTTATTTTCTCAAAATAAAAACTATTAGTTTTTTGTCACTGTTACAAATATAGTAGATAAGATAGTTTTTTTGAGAAAATGTTCTGTTATATTCTGTTTCGGAAAACAAGTACAGTTTTGTTAAAGTTATTTAGCCATCGTAACTGGTTAAAGGTGGTCTTGTATTTTCAGACAGATTTGTAATAGAATTACAATTCATTATTACAAGTGGAGTCAGAAACAGTGCTAGTCATTGTGTTATGACACCGATTCCTTATAGAAGATTGTAACACCATGGTAACCCAGTACATAAAGGGCCATAGAATAATTAATATTCATTAAAAGATTCAAATCCAAACATAATTTAAGGTTTACTTCTGTTCCTGTTATAATTTTGGTGTATTAAATGCTATTTTTTAACACTGTTCTCTCAAATATTAAATTTATTTTAAATAATTTTCCAGGTGTAAATCGAATCACATATATTTCACATCAAAATATACACTCTTCAAATCATACACAGTATGACACAGTTTAATACATAAAGCTGTATATAATTTAAATAAAAGTATACTCATTAAAGAAGTATAATTTAAATATAACCAGAAATTTATTTGATCTAGATTAAAATAACAAGATGTTAACTAGCATGTTTATTTCACATGTCAATCAATACATAAGGTTGTTTATCCAACAATCAACAATTCCTCAGTTTGGAACTCGTAAGGGGGTATTTCCAAGTTGAGAGGGGCCGGACCGCGGCGGATCCTGCCAGACGCATCGTAATGGGAGCCGTGGCACGGGCAGTAGTATCCACCAAAGTCACCTAAACATTCAACATGTCATCATCTTGATATACCTAATGTAGATGAACTTGCATGCATTTCTACTGAATAAATGGTATTATATTTTTTACATAATTTATATTTCAATTATAAATAGAATTGTTTTTGGACAATTAGTCATTGTCGGATTAAGTTATTTTTAATGACGAAGAAATAAGTTAATTTTATAAGTTGAAGTCATTTTAATGAAAATATGGTTAATAAACCAATTTTCACAAAAAAATATTAAAAAATAGGATCTGTATTGGATCGGTATTGTTGTAGGATGGTTTGGGGTCTAAAAAACTGTAGTGGAAATGGTTAAAGAAGTTCAAGTTACCCAATTTCCACTGTATATAGATACTCCTGAAGTCCACCAAGTATAAAAAAACTAAAGGTTAACTATTTACACCCTAGGGCAATTCGTCTTAGCCTCTACCAAACTCTCACCTGCATTGGCAATTGGTACACAGCCAAGGTGAGTGCAAACCCCGATCAACACCAGCCATTCTGGCTTCTGCACTCGCTCGTTATCGTGTTGAGGGTCTCGAAGTTCCGCCAATGGTACACCACGCTCTACATCAATTTCCTTGGCTGTTCTACAGAAATGAGAACACTCTTTTCAAATACTGTAATACTTTACACAACTAAAACCTAAAAACAAAAGTAAAGGAGGAAATAAAAATGTAAAACTAGATGTCCATCACATTTTTGGACAGTTTGTCAATAAAGCGTTTGTCTTTTGTCTCAAGACATAGGTAATTAATTTTAATTTTATTAACTTCGAGATCATACAATCTCTTACATAAAGTCAAAATATTTGACATCATTAAAGAATTTCTTCATACCCTAGTAATTATTTTCCGCCTTTTATTAATTACATAAAATAATACATTTCATTGATATTTCATATGAACAATTAACTAAAATAACTCTAACATTTCAATCCTCACATATTAGCTTAGTTCTACTACCAACAAATCACGTGTTTTAACTCTATTTTCTTGAATGTGTTAGCAATTTCGCTGAAATTAGTTCACTCCATCTGTAATTTACCTTGTTTATACAAGTTTACTTTGCTATTTTATTGTTCAGTGGTTAATTCTTTACTAACTAGTTTCATTTCTCATTTGTGGAAAAAAGAGTAAGAGTAAATCATGGCAGTAAATCTAAATATATAAAACAAAGTCGTGTTAGTTACACCATTTATAACTCAAGAACGGTTGAACCTATTTTATTGATTGTTGATTTTTTTGGATTTGTGTCTGCTCCAAGTAGGCTATAGGAATATTCAGTTTTGTATTTGACCTTAGGGCTAAGCCCCACTGGCCTTTAAAATTGGTATATGTTAAGCTTACGAGGAAAAGATGATGCATTTTGATCAGATCATTTTTGCCTCAGACAGCAGGAACAAGACCTGCCACATGCTGTCATGGTGGATGATGTCCTCTTAGAGGAAGCAGACTCCGTTATGTTCCTAGGAATGCACCTGGATAGAGGGCTGACTTGGGAACAGCACGTCAACCACATTTGTGCCAGGGTTGCTTTCGGTATTTATACCTTACGCAACCTTGCCAAGTTTTGTCCCAAAGACGTGCTTTTGATGGCCTACTTTGGCCTAGTCTACCCCCATTTTGCCTATGGAATAAGGCTTTGGGGTAGTTGTGCAAAATCGAGGCTAGATAGAGTCTTCATACTGCAAAAAAAGGCAGTTAGAATCATTTCCAAATTACAACCAAGAGAGTCTTGCAGGAACGCTTTCAGGGAGCTTGGACTGCTAACATTACCCAGCCTCTATGTCCTGGAGGCGACACTGTATTGCAGGTTTAAATGCTCACTTGTACAGGGCAGTCAGTTGCACCAGTACAATACTAGGGGCAGGGACACTTATCGGCTCGGACAACACAGAACAGTGGCGTTTGAGCATTTGCCGTCACAGGCTGGAGTCAAGTTCCTAAATAAGCTCCCTGACAGTGTCAAGCAGTCTCAAAACGAAAATCAATTCAAAACTCGACTGAAACGCCTCTTGGTGTCTAAAGTTCTGTACTCGGTTGATGAGTTAATGATGAGCCACTGGGATATCTAAATTTTAGGAGTTTACGCGAAAATAAAAATTTGGCACTGAAGAAAATACCTAGTTCTATAAAAATGAACTCTTATATTACATGACCTTTGCAATGCAATGTATATTGTTCTACAGCAATAAAGAAATTTATTATTACTATCATATTAATACATCAACTTTAAATATTTTATTAACGGTTAATTTTGTGTTGCTTTATTTTCACGAGTCGACAGCTAATGTCATTGTGTGTCATTCTCAGCAAATGTTTGTGATTGTTTTGTAAAACACATTTATAGATTACTGGTTGTTTTGTTTATCAGTGTAACTATAAATTGCATGTTTTTGTTTTAAGTGAGTGTACCTATTGAATGTTAGATTATGCAAGTACTATTATTAATAATTATGCAATTCAGAAGATTTAATCTTTCTTAAAAAACGTATTGCAGTTAGGAATATGGTTTGGGTTTAGGTTGTATTTTAACATTGTGAATCAATCCACTTTGATTTGTTTATTTTGTGGGAATATTATTAATAAATTTTCGTATCAGGATTTTTACTATCTATATACAACCCAGAATACCTAATCTTTCTCTAAAAGGCTGCATGCTATTCGACTTTGGAACATGGCGAAATAATAAACTGAAGAAGAACCTTTTAGGCAGTACGAAGTTCGCCAGGTCAGCTAGTAATAATAAATAATAATCAATGAAAATCATTATTTCATAATGGTTAAAAGGTAACAGAGGGCTTAGATGTTAACAAGACCACAAAGGGGTTAGATAATAAAAATTAAACAATTATTTATTTCTCAACCTAAACAGACTTTACAGGATGTGCACAGCTTGCTTGTTTTGAATTTTATGGATAGAACATTTGAAAGACAACATTATAGAAAACAGAACAAACTGAAGAATATGGGTGTTATATCCATCCAAATGAACTGCATTATAAATTCAAATATAAACAGCTGATCTTTTGTTGTATTTTCTAATGTTTATGTTTACATGTTTTTTTTATATCTTCTAGGTTCCTTGTAGCAATTCAATAATTCTATTTAATGATTCAAATACATAATATTTATCAAATGCGTGCAGCTATTCATTATGTGTATCAAGTATAAAATATTTGGCGACGAGTTAATGGTGATAAATTAACAAGTTTAGTTCAATATATTTTCAAAATAATGAATCAAGATCAGTTAAAGGAAATAGTTAAGGTTATTTCAGAGAGCCAACACAAACTACTTGAAGATGTTGTTTCAAAGATTATGGAAAAGCTTCAAATTCCTCAACAAACATCTAATGTAAGTAACATTCAACTGTTTGAAAACTTCAATCAGGAAAAAGAAAAATTCAAAAATTACTTAGAAAGATTTGAAAACTACCTATCTGTAAAAAATATTCAAGAGGAAGAGAAAAAAGCACACTTACTTAATGCTTCTATTGGCTCTTTACACAACAATAACCTATCTGCATTGCTAGGACCAGAGAATCAAATTAAGAACCTAGATTATCAAACATTATGCGGACATTTTTCAAACATGTTATCGCCTCATAGGAATGTAGTGGTATCTCAACATTACTTTTTGAGTAGGTACCAAAATCAAAATGAAACAATTACAGACTACGTAGCGAGCCTGCAAAAGGACCTGACTGACTGTCAGTTTAATGTAAAATGTGAATGTTCTAAATCAGTTTCAGTTTCAGACATTTTCCTTCGCGCACAGTTCATCAGAGGTATAAAGGACGATTGGATACGCGAACAACTACTTCAAACAGAAGAATCCTCATTCAAAGAAGTGGTTCTAAAAGCTACAGCTCTTGAAGCATCACGTCTTGAGGTACAAGCTCTGACTAAGCACCAGGTAACCAACAATCCTTGTAAAGTTGACATCAATAAAGTAACACGACAATCTAAAAGTAGACATAACAATCAAGACATGAGTTACCGAGCTCATAGTTCTAATCATTCAGGATATAAATCTAAGTTTAGGGTTAATCTGACAAAGTTAGGAGTTAACAATCTATTTCTTAGATGTGGTCGAAACAATCATCTTGCGTCTGAATGTAAATGTACAATATCATCTTTACACTGCAATTCATGTTCAAAAAAAGGCCATGTTTCAAAAGTTTGTATTTCTTCACTGATGAAGAACAAATTTCCCTCCAGTCAATCATCTAAGAATAATAAAATTTCATCTACAAAACAAATTACAACTAGTTATACTGATGAGTTTGGATTCAATTATGTAAATCACGACTCTCAAGTAGTCAATATCTATACCAACACTGAATCTATCAAAACTTTAGATTTACAAAAATACATTGTCACAGTGTTGATTTCTGGTAAACCTATGGATTTTGAGGTAGATTCTGGAGCAGGTCATTCACTTGTATCAGAAACTGATTTCGAAAACTTGAATATCAATGCTCCTATATCACCTACAAACATTTTCTTTAGGGCTTACACTAAAAACATCTTTCAACCTAAGGGGAAGGTAAACGTTCCAGTAACGTACAAAGGAGTGCAATCAAACGAGGAACTTTACATAGTACCTGATGGTCATCCTGCTGTTCTTGGCAGAACATGGATTAGACATTTGGGCATAAATCTCCAGGAGTTAGATTCACACATAAAAAATTATATACCCAGCGACTCTATTTACTCCATAGATGATGTCCTACATGAGTTCCCAGATGTTTTCGAGCAGAAAATTGGCTGTCTTCCAAAACATACGGTATCTTTAAAATTACGGGACAATGCCAAACCAGTATACACAAAGGAACGCAACATTCCATTTGCACTTCGATCAAAAATTGAAGAGGAACTAAATAACTTAGAATCTGCAGGTATTATATCAAAAACAGAGGTAAGCGATTGGGGTTCTCCACTTGTAGTAATTCCTAAAAGTGATGGTTCAGTTCGCTTATGTGTAGATTACAAAGTTAGGGTTAATGATCGATTAGTCTCAGCAAGCTTCCCTATCAAACACGTTCCTGATATCCTACATAGCTTACGAAATTCTAGAGTGTTTTGTAAATTAGATACGTACAAAGCCTACTTACACATACCGGTAGATAAAGAAAGTAGTCAAATTCAAATCATAACTACTCATCGAGGAACTTACAGAATGCATAGACTCAGTTTTGGAATCAAAACAGCCCCAGCCGAATTCAACCGAATCATGGATCAAATCTTACAAGATCTTTCAAAGGTAGAGGTGTATTTTGATGACATAATTGTTCATGGTTCAACTAAGGAAGAATGTTTGGAAAACCTCAAGAACTATCTCCAACGACTTCAAGAAAATAACATCCATCTAAACAAGAACAAATGTGTGTTCTTCACTGATACAATCGAGTATCTTGGACATCTTGTCCAATACAATAAGGTATCAAAATCTCCAGAGAAGATTCGTGCCGTCAGCGAAATGTCACGACCAAAAAACGTCGATGAAGTTCGAAGATTCCTAGGCATGGTGATATACTATGCAAGATTCATTCCAGACTTATCAACTAAATCTACAGCTCTTCGAGAACTCCTACAAAAGAATAGGAAGTTTCATTGGTCATCAAAGTGTGAAGTAGCTTTCAAGTGTTTAAAGAAAGAAATAATTTCAGACAGAGTATTGGTGCCATATGATCCACACCTACCCATCATCTTAACCTATGATGCTAGCCCAACTGGTGTCGCAGCTGTTATGAGTCATGTGATTGAAGGTGAGGAACGACCGATTGCATATGCATCAAGATCATTAACACCAGCAGAGAGGAATTACAGCCAGTTGGATCGAGAGGCACTAGCTACAGTCTTTGGAGCAAGTCATTTCTACAATTATCTATTTGGTCTTCATTTCGAACTTGTCACAGACAATGCCCCGTTAAGTAGGATCTTCCATGAAAGGAAGACACTACCTCCAATGACATCAAGTCGGCTTCTACGATATGCCTCTTTTTTGTCAGGATTCAACTATTCAGTACGTTTCAAAAAAGGAGAAACAAATCAAAATGTGGACTGCTTGTCCCGAGCACCAGTTCTCAATGAATCTTCAACAATGGATATTCTTCTCAACAAGGAAGTAAATTTGTTACATTCTAACACTCTTTTCTAAATATCATCTGAGATCATAACACCTGAAGTTTTAACAAGATCAACCATCAAGATCAAGTGGTGATTTACATCAACTACGGCAATCCAAACGCCAAGTTAAAACCCCAACATATTTAGACAGTTTTATTACAAAGTAAAATTCAAGTGGGGAAGAATGTTATATCCATCCAAATGAACTGCATTATAAATTCAAATATAAACAGCTGATCTTTTGTTGTATTTCCTAATGTTTATGTTTACATGTTTTTTTTATCTTCTAGGTTCCTTGTAGCAATTCAATAATTCTATTTAATGATTCAAATACATAATATTTATCAAATGCGTGCAGCTATTCATTATATATGTATATCAAGTATAAAATAATGGGTCACTCTTAGGAAAAGATGAGAAACTTAATGAAGTATGCTGTGCTCAGCAGACAAAGTTATGTAATAGAAGCAAAAATACCAATTTTCATTTCACACTGTACTAAATTCTCTCTTATAGGTACAAAAATCATTACAATTAAATTTATAAAAAAAAATTTAAATATCCAAATTCATAATATTAAAATAGGACTCAGTATTTAAAAAATGGGTTAAATGTTTTATTTACATGTTTTGAGACACCAGAACAAAGCCTATTGAACAATTCTATGTGATTGAAAAGTACCGGAACTTCTTTTGTTGTAAAAGAAAAACTACACCTTTATGGCTGTTAAACGCAGGGTCTGGACTTATGAGACAATTCAAATATGAACCATACGTTGAGGAAGTCCTACTTCTTGAAGGAAACCCAGAATATTCTCATGTAAATTTCCCAGATGGAAGAGAAACCACAGTTAATTCAAGATATTTGGTCCTGTAGGAAAAATTCAAACCCAAATTCTGATTCAAACAACCATGACTTCCAAAGATCCTAACCACTCAATTATGCAACATCAAAATTTTGAACTAATAAAAAATTCACCTGAACCTCGACTAAGTCAAATTAAACATGAACATTTATTGAAGTACTCAGTTTCACAAAGAAGATCTTCCAGAGAATGATGTGCAACAGGATACCTAAAGGACTATGAATTATATAAATAAGCAGAGAATCATGACCATGGAAGGTTTATGTAATAGGTTATAAAGTATATAGGTATAAAGTAAGGGAAGAATGAGATGAAATTAAAAACATCAGCTGTTTATTATTGTTTATTTGACTGTAAACATTTACTCTCTGTTTTGATCTTTGTGTATTAAAGCCTATTTTCAGGTAATCCAATCAAACGTTTCACTTACTTATTCATTTCACTCGTGAAAGGGTTAACAAGTATCACAACTTACCATCACTGATAGAAATATAGGACAACGTCAACCAATTTACCTGTGCCTGATGAATAGTGGTTTTCCCCTCCACTTAAATGTAACACTTTTGCCCTCAGGGATGCTTCCTAGCTTGACTTCGATCTTTGCTAAAGCCAACACATCTGCACTGGCACTCATAGTGGAGACCAATTGCCTAACAACTGATTTAGCAGCATAAGCAGCCGTGACAGCACCACCTACAAATACACCACAACTTTGATATACAGTATTTAGAAAATTTCTGACTTAATCCTAAGCTTCAATTTTTTACTATAAAAAATTGCAGGACATTAGTGTAAAATAAATTATAAATATATGATTACGTTATAGCATAGCTTTTACAATTAAAACAGATGTAATAAGGTTACAAGCAAAAATGAAAGCACTGATTTAGATTTAAAAATGTGTTTTCTTCTGAGTTATTTCATTCAATTACGAGAATATCTTAGAGTACACTTAGTTTTAGACGTTATAAAATTAAACAAGCTTGTTCTTATGGAGTTATTTTATAATCATATATAAAATTAAATGTTCAATAAATTAACTAAGTTATATCCAAACAGTATTGAAATTTTTAAGATTACTACCTCCAACAATAAGGTAGGTAAAAGCCTTTCTTCCATCATCACTATCAAGCCTTTTGGATTTGGGATCTTTGGTAGCACTCCTTCTATAGTGGTTGAAGTCGGGTACCTCGATATCGGTATGAGCATACCTCACTTGAGTGGTAACTGCAAGACAGGTGCAAAAATGAACTAAGTTAATTATTTTACTACATAGTAAAAAATCTACTAAATAAATAATAAAGTTAACTAACTTATCTTTAAGTACAAATTCAAAATTTGCTATTACATGAAATTTTCTGTAGGTATTACCTTGTCTACTTGTTGTAGAACAAACATTTTTGACATTTATCAAATTATCAGATGGACAATCACTATGCTTACCATTTTATTTATCGTTTTTAAAATTCCTGCCTAGTGCAAGAATGTTTGTCATGGATATGTCTAAGCTCTGTGGTGGCGTTTGAGGAACGCAAAAAGTGCAGTGTTATAATGTCATCCCATTACGAGAATATCTTAGAGGACATAGCTTTAGACATTAAACAATCTACCTATGTATTTTAAAAACATTATATAACGCTGTTTGTGAATTAATAACTGGTAAAGGACAAAGAAAATCAGTTCATTTTTGTAATCATAATGTAGGTTACACTGCAGTTAGGTTAGGTAATACATGGTAATTTATTTATTTTATTTATTTACAATCATCTGTTTTCGCCCTTACATGCAAATAAAATGCCTGGGCATTAGATTTGTCAATTGATACAATAATACATTTCCTTAAGCTAAGAGATACATAACTGCTCTAACTGAAGATGAAAAAAGGCAGTTCAAGTCTGTTACCGTCTAAGGGCCTACACAATTAAAAAAGGTTTTATAGGTACCAATACCAATAACATAGCTATTTAGATAAGTTATTTTATTTTTCTAGTAACTTCCAAGTCGTTAAAAATATAAAATTGGTTCATACTATTATTTTCATGTGATTCAAGAAGTTACAATGGGCAACTAAAGTTATAAGTGGCTCAAAATAAAAAAATATTTAATCATTATATGTAGCCTAAATAAAGAACAGAATATTCTCTACATGATAACTATACACATGCATATTCACTCCCATATTTAACTCATGTCAACCCTCCGAGCCTTATTCGTTAATTTTTCGGCTCTTTACACCGACTTCCGAGCGTTACATGTCAATTTTTCAACAGTATGCATCGTTTAAAGAATCGGCTTCAGCTCGCTTTAGTTTTAGTCTAATTGGATCGTCTTTGAAATTACTGTAAACGGAAGATTTCAAGCTTTGTCCTTGAGCTTCATATCTGCATTTAGTTATTAGCTATTGGTGTGTACTAAAACATAGGGATTAACCCTTTGAGGACTGACTGACGATATTTTATCAGTACAGTTATTGCCGAAAAAGACCGCACTGACAATAGATCTTCAGTAGCTAGTACTGTGAAAACCCTGATGACAAAAAATCATCAGCTAATAGTTTTTCATATGATCTCTGGCACATTTAAATCTAACTATTTATATTTTAGATGTCTTTAGTGATGTGGGTGAGGTAAATACCCCATGGGTAGGTAAATGTAAAATGTATTCACCTGGAGCCTCGGGTAAATACCCAAAACCTGGGTATTTAAGATCCTTTGTTTATTTATAGGGTAAAGACAATTGTTTTGTAATCTGCGTGCTCTACATATAATTAACACTCCGGTGCTCGTGTCGTTTACTGAAACACGAGCGGTCGCGTGGAGTACCACTGCACTCCACTGGGTTTTATTGTTTTTCTTAACTAGTATGAATTATCTTGATGATGTATTGGCATTTTATGTTAAATATACATATACAACACATTTAATTTATGTGATTGGTGATGTTATAAAACACATAATTTAGACCAAAAAAAATATTTTGCAAATTTACAGTACAGTAAATAAATATATATTGTAAATGTATATTAGTAAATAAATATTGATGAATAGAAAAATTACTAAAACAATTGTTATTAATAATTTGTTTAACAATGCAATCGAAACCCAAAATCAACTATGATAACATACTTTGACAAATGTATCTAATTAGCACAATATACACACACACTTTTCAGACGATCAAGGTAGACCCACTTGTTACACTTGAAAATTTAGCAAATTTGACAGTAAATTAAAATAAATATTGCTGTATAGAAGAACTATTTAAAAATGGTTAGGAATAATTATTTAAACAACACAATTTTATCTTTCTCATGTTCATCAGGGTCTTTATCACCGATGACACTCTCATCATCTTCAGTATTAGCTAGCCTACAACATTACCGTTCTTAGTTGTCCATTGTTCATTCATTAGTTAATACCTGCACACACTATAAAGTTTTCATATAAAAGTAATGTTAACTACTTGAAATGAAATCCACAACATGTGTCACTCAGTGGAAAACTCACGTTGAGTGCACCTGCACTCCAATAGTGCATCACGAGAAAAAAATCAATAGAAGATTCGTTTAGCCCGAATTGGTTGCTGTCACTATACTGACAGGTTCCAGGAGTGTCAGAGGAAGGTAGATGACTGCTCAAGGTCACACGTCCTGTCAACTGTGTTTTATGAACAAAACAACATGACTGAAGTGCCACCGCACGAGCACCGAAGTGTTAAAATAATATCAAAAGTGTTAAAAAGTCTTTATTATTGTCTTCATAACCATATTAGGGCCTACTGCTAAAAATATTTGGTTAAAATAGCCTAGGCCTGGAGATAAGATTATTTGGTCAAATTTAGGGGATATCTAGTTGATTACACCACATAACAGGGGGGTAATGGTGATAATAAGGGTTTTAAAGTTTTCAATATGTTTTCCACATGGAAAATCTTTTATTTAAAACCTTTAAGTATTTCACCCACATCTAAAGGTTTCATTTTGAATATATCATACATTAACCGTAGAAAGCTAAAATGTCATTAAAAATGAAGAGCGTGTTTTGTTTTTGCCTTGTTTCCTTGCCTTAACCTGTGTTAATGGACTCACACGTCTAGTTCCATGCCTCACTGGCTCTGCTCATTTATTTAGTGTTTGGCCCGCTTCGCTACCGTTAAGTTAGACTGTTTATGTATTTTGATATAGTGAATATGACAGATCTTACATGGCTCATTAGGGAGCAGGAACTTATTTTCTTAAGAATCCCAGGTTTTGAATAAGGTTGTTACGTAATAAGAAGCTAATATTAACACATAAAACTTACTACATTTTTGAATAATTTATTTTATCTTCTTTAAGGCAATATACAACATTATGTAAGTTTGTGGTGTTTTATGATTTTTGTGGGTCTAAACAAAACTCTGTAAAATGGTTAAAAATCACTAGACATTACGAGTTACTGTTATGGACACTTAGTGGGTGAAAACAGGGTACCCTCCAGACTTTACAGTTTATAGTTTCTCATAAAACTCAAATAGCCTAGGCCTTGCCTAAATCATTTTTCAAACTGTGCCAAAAGTTATTGTATGACCTTGAGAGAAATCAGGATAAGCCCCCTACAATATTTTAAACAATTACAATAATCCACCTAAAATATGGTTAACCATATAAAATGTTGATGGCCTAGCTTTTATTTATGGGGCCTATCACTTCTTTAAAGCCAAATTACAACCTTACAATGTACTGACTCAGTCACTGGGATTAATGCCAAAGTAATCACAGTATCAACTTTGATAAAATTAATTAATAGAAGCATTTCTTACCTGTGGGGCCCGTTTTGATTTTAATGTCATTTGAAGGTAACAATTTTGTCAGGGCATAGTTTGATAGGGCGACGGGATGAGGAGGATAGATCGGTTTAGAAGAGGAAAGTTTGGTGGGCTTCACAAGGGGTTTTACATTAGATGCAACAGCCTGACTTGTAACTTTAAGGTAAGGAGATAAATTCGCCGATTTCGAAACGACGTTAATCATGATTGTAATTTACAGATCACTAAAAGATAAAACTCGACCCTCACTGTTACTGAAATCTGCCGTCCACACAGCTGACTTTCGTGCTGCCTCAAGTATAGACAGAGAGAAGAAGAAAATAATGTATCTTCGTCATCGACAACCTTGGCTTAGTACAGTATTCTAACACCAGGGAAGTATCCTAAAGTGTCAAATCAACAACTAAATAATTTCTAAAACAAGTATTTCGCGAAATTTAAAAAAACTGTTGCTAACCACATCATAATAATCAATATTAAAAATATTTTATTTATAAATTCGCTTTAGTTTTTTCCTTGACTATTACTTGGAGAATTATAGACAAAAGTTTGCGAATTGGTTGCATTGTTTTTCTAGTGCATACCTGTTTCCGGCAGTACAACAAATTTCTTTTTATGCAAGGGGCACGGAAATTAGGATATTTATATAAATAGCGAAGAAGCCCTTTAAGGTAAGTTTAAATCGTACTTTGTTATTTAATTTATTTAACGTAATCACACTCTATTGTTCTGATTGCAAAATTAGCATAACCGTCGGTAAAAATGACTGAAATATCTGAGGCAAGTGCAGAAATAGAACGTTACATCGATGTTGCACGAATAGCGTCAAGATGGTTGCACGCGAATATTTTTCGCCTGGATTGAGACAACCTTGAAGCTGAGGATTTCAGTTTCTAGACCACACTTTTCTCTTATATTTAAGATTACATTTTGAGTAAATAATATGAGAGTATTCGGAAATTTTCTGCCTGTTTTTTACATATTCTGTGTCATTCTATGCCAAGGGAATGTTTTATCTGGGCTATCAGTCCACACCTGTGCACTGCAGCATGCATACGACATACCAGTTGTGGGTGCATTGCCAGTCTTTTATGGACGTTTGTACGGAATATACCCTGATTTTTGCACTAAAACCAGTTTTGATTAGACAATAAATAAAATTCATGGATCTTTATGACAATATTGATTTAGCCTTGAGATGTTGATAATAGCTGATACACAGCCTAAATTACTTATGCTAGACAAGGCCTAGCCCTTTTCTTCTATTACAACCCTAAAATGAAACGTTTTTTATAATTTTGAGCCATTTAAATTATTGTGTGCCACCTGATAAAGTTTTGGTATATAAATGAGTTGGAAAGTAGTAAATTTAGTTAGTTAGGACTAATATTCAAAGGTAAAATCTTAGGAAAGTAACATTAGCCTATTATCCTCTCAATCTTTCAGTTAACTTGCTTGTTAACACGTTCACTGCTATGAAAGAATTCACAATCCTTTCCCCAGAAGCTGCATTATTATTTTTTCCAAATGCATTTAAAATTATGTTTATTTGAGCTAACATACATAATTCACTCCATGAAAATTCAGTTAATGGATATAAAAATTATGTATGGACACCCAAGTGCGTCTACAGCCCCCAGCAAGAATTTATGGAATAGTTTTGGTGATGAATGTTGCAGATGCCCATAGGCGTCCTTGCATGAATCAATTGCTACAACCAAAGACCTAAGCTAAATGTTTTAGAACGAATAGCGAAACATCCAAATTTGACAACAACTAAAATAAAAGGCAACACTGCAAGATTACACATATATATTGTATTTAAGATTATGGTGTACAATAATCACAATCAGTTTCTGGGATGTAATCACCATCCTCAAAAGCATCGTCATGGGATGAGGAATGTACTTCATCAGAGTTTTACTGTTGGTTGATCTCAGCCAACAGTATTATAACTGTATTGTATAACAGGTTGTAGGCTATACATTTATGGAATTAATGTCACATTTTCGTTATTTATTGTTTAGGCCTATAGGTCCTGGATTTTCATCCATAACTTTTACTGTTACAAACACATGCAAAACTTTGAACGATTACCACCAAAATAATAAACTTATCAACAAAAACATATACTTCAGTAGAAAAAAAAACAGATTAAATTAACTATCAGCCAATATTTTAAGGCCAAATGTAATGAAGCGCAAGGCGCCGATCGGTATCCGCCGCACGCATACCCGGACACCGCTCGGCTGCCATTCAACACTCATCATACTGAAAGTCTTAAAAAAAATTACATCTCATGTATATTTACTTGAATATTTATTTAACTCAATATTCATTTTTGGAAAATTACTATATCAATATTTTTGGATAAAACTTGATATTTAGCTTCATGTGGTTGATATCTAACCATTTATGCTTAAAAATCATAGTTTATGTGTTTATCATGGCAGCACAACTGCATACTCTTTTCCCATTATTAATCATATAGGGAATAGGCAAACTTTTTTATTTATGAACAGATATTGATGAAAGTTGGTATAAATGTTAAGATAAAAATTATTTATGGTAGAAATGACTACTCTCAAGTGTTCCTCACAGCAGCTAACCTGCACACTCTTTCTCATGTTAATCTTATGGAGAATAGGCAAATAATTATCATGTTTATGGACAGATTTTTATAAAACTTGTCATATATGATTATTATTATATTATTGATTTGGAAATTCGCTGAGTATGCAGGTTTGCTGCGACAGGGGTATTTTAAATTCCAATGCAAAATCCATAAAGTGCAGGTTGCTTACTCAGTAGTTCCTACTCATTGTTAGAAACTTGATAGTTGTTGAAACCTTTTTCATGGGAAAAAAACAATAGGACATCGATGATTAATCATCTGGCTACACCTTGGTTTGCTTAATTCTCCACTGGTGCCAACATTTATTAGAAGTGAAGTTTCTAGGTCTAATCCTAGATAAGAAACTTATGTGGAATAGACACATAGAGGAGGTAACCAACAGGGCTACTAACAACCTTATGATATGAGGGGAAGACGTGGGGTTGTAACCCATATATACTAAGAAGCATGTTGGTGAGACCAATCATCACATATGGGTGTGTAGTCGGGGCGGGCAGAACCAAGGTTGAAGTAACAAGGAAAGCCCTGGAGAAAGTACAGAGGCTGGTTTGCATCATCATCACAGGACCCATGGGATCCTGTCCAACTGCTGCCCTGGAGGTGATCTTGAATCTGACACGCCTACACATTGTGGTAGAGAGAACAGCAAGGGAGACCTTGCTTAGAATGGAGAAGACTGGCTTTAACATTTCCTTCACAATCTGCGGTGAGATATTTCCGCCAGGTCTAAGGGATCTGATGAAACTTATAAGGGATTCCAAGGTAAGAAAGTACAACTCTGAAAAGAAATTTCATGTGGAGCTAGGAAATAAACTTAGCTGGGATGGGAAAACCCTAAATTCCCTCGGGAATCGGGTCATTAGGTGGTACACTGATGGCTCCAAGACTGAGTGGACTGGTGTAGGGGTATTGGGACCAAGGATCAAATACCATGAACCGCTAGGGCATTCTCATAATTTTTCAGGCTGAGGTCAAGGCCATAGAAAGGTGTGTACACTTCAACCTTAGTAGAGGATACAGGAAAAGGGAGATTACTATCCTGTCAAGCTGCCATTGGAGCCTTGAACTCAGCAGCCTTCAGATCTAAGATGGTTTGGAACTGTCGGTAAAGTCTGGACCGGTTGGGGAAGAACAAAAGTTGTCACTACTTTGGGTACCTGGACACCAAAGTGTTCAGAGAAATGAAGTAGCAGACAAGCTGGCGAGGGCAGGGGCAGCCACCCCTTTGTAGGGCTGGAGCCTGTCTGTGTACTGGAGGACTCCTTCTTTTAAAAGAAAATTTAAATTTAATGAATTTCATCTACGCCAGTTAGTTAATACTATCCATAAACTAGATCAAGTATTAATAAAATTTAATCTACCCATATCATTCAAATTTTATATTTTTGGGGGGGGATTTGGCCTAATACATATAGGCTACTACAAAATGTGTCCTAAATTATTAAACTTCTAGATATTGATTTTCTTATGTTACTTGTTTTTAACTAAGACCTATGTTAAATAGTTTTAAAGGACGTGATTGCTGAAAATTAAATATATATATTCTGCTAGAGCAAGTAAACATGTGAATAAACATGAGACCAAGTTCTAAAATTTTCATTAAATCAGACTGATGTTCATCGTACTTAAATTGAATTTTCTTGGCATCTGTCTACTGTCTAACATATAATTATTTATAGGCTCATACATCAGTAAAATTTCAGTGAAATTTGGTAAATGAAATTCATCATAAAATTTTGACAGTGGTAAGCTACCTCCAGAAGCTGAAGATAATTGTTACTGGAACTACTATTCAGTCTCATTACCAACAAGGTAATATCAATCAGTGGGGCTGAATAAAAACAGGTGCGAAGTAGGCTAGTAAGGGAGAAGTCAGCAGCTACACATTTGTAACTGCTGACATTTGTAAATGATGGTTAGCCCATTAACTAAAAGTAAGACTACAGAAATTTACAATAAAGAAAGAAGGTTGAAAAATAGGTTAAATGTTGATGTTATTTCTATTCAGAAAATGTTTTCTTAGTTTTTAAAAAGTTCATAAATCAAATAAATTTAATGTCTTTCGCCCATTAATTGTCCCTGAAAACTTGTGTGTCTACATGTAAATAATATATTTTATTATTTACGTAAATAATCCCCATAAAAATTATGCTAAAAGTTATATATTTTTATGTTCTTAATAAAATTCTTCAACTTTTGGTGATGTTTCAACCCAACTGTTTTAACGGTTAAAGGACAACAAAAATAAAAATACATTTTTGAATCATATTTTTTTAGGAATATTTATTTCAAACAGATTTTTCTCAGTCAGGCCCAACATTTTTGTACAAATAAGCAATATCATTTCTTTTAAATTAAATTTTATTTTGTCCTTTCTATGGAATTTTTGTGAAAAAATATTTTATCAGTTTGAATTCCAGTGATTATAATGTTCAATAGACACAAAATTACAAAAAAATCACATAACTATAACTGAAACAAAAACGTTTAGTACACATGTTTATAAATCACATTATTTCTTGTTTTTTCCTTAGGAAATAATTCTCAAAGTTAATCAGGGTTGTCGATAAACACCTTGTACTATATCGTAGGTAAAGATAGGTGGGAGAAAGTAATAGATGAATTTTTTTTATAATAGTTTTTTTATTTGTTTTTCAGGCTAATACATTCCACCAACACCCTGGAATGGATCCACAGCAGCAGTTTTGTCTAAAGTGGAACAGTTTTGGTAGTAATCTGGTTTCCGCTTTCGACAATCTCTTCAAGTCAGAAAGCCTAACTGATGTCACGCTATTTTGTGAAGGTATCTATCTTATTAATGATATTTTCTTGGTTAATACAGCACAGTCAAACAAACCTGATATAATGTGGACCGGACCGGTGCCGTGTTTGCAAAATACCGGGTTATCGGAAAAAGGGCCAAAAATAGAAAATACGGCATGGAATAGATATGATTTATTGGTCACATAAATTAGTTATGCCTCAATATCAAATCCAGGGACAATTTTAGTCCCGCTGTTATACAATCTGTATTGCTTGAGAAAAAGTGTCAAAAAAATTATCCAGCAATAGATTAACCCTAGAACTGGCAAAGTCGTACTTCACGACGCATTTACATATTCAATAAGAAGTGGCAGGTGGAGGCATCTGTCGTCAGATTAGTGAACTGTTAGACACTAGCGCCTACGTGACTGTGTTGCCCTCTGGGGGCAAGCAACCGGACCTGCTCTCGTAGTGCACTAGACTGCCACCGGGCAGGTCTATAACCAAGTAAGCGCTTTCTACTCCTATGCACTGAGTGGCTGAACCAGCTAACGCGCTACGCTGACGAGCGTAATGTTCTAGCCCTTCGGAAGTGCTAGGGTTCGAATCCCAACCATGAGCAATCCCAGTTTGGCTTGCAAATGTGTGGTGTAGCGGAGTGGAGGGCCCACCTTAAATAAACGGTGGCCGGCTTGGGTGGAAGTTGACAGCATTTGTAGGCTTAATTGGGATTGCAGTGGACACCTGTTTTATTTTTGTGGTTAGTGGTCATGAGGAGGGGGCATGTTATATGCTTTTTTTGTTTAAAATTTGATATTTCAAGAATATATTAGTAATTATTTTAATGTTACTAACTGTAACATTACTGTAACAGAGTAAAAAGCTTGCCACTTCTAGGGTTAATACTAGGGGTCTATTTGTCTATTTGGGAAAAGATACTGTAGCAAATATTTTTTTTCAATTGTTATAAGTTTTCATCAGGTTGCTAACGGTCCCCCTGAGCACCGCCGACGCAATGTCATGTTGTACTGACATTGCCAAAACATATATAATATCCCTTAATTAATCCTCAAATGTCATAAATTTTAACAGTAACATTGTAAAAATTTTAATTACAATATAAAACGAGATATTTTACTCAAAATGGAGTCCGCTGTTATGCATTGCCTGAAAAAGACATTTTGAATTTGCCGCTAAAACTGATCCCAGCGTTCGTTAGATCACTGACAGTCAGGTCGCTAACGTTGAATTGCTCTCTGTTTTAAAATGTGTTTTGTTTTATTTTAATTTTATTTTATTGCTTCTATTGAACAGTTATTTTATTTAAACTTGGTACTCTATTAGCGAATTTCCCATAGGGAAGAAGCCATTACCGTAGGTCTCATGGCAAGAGTTATGCCTGTGACCATGGACCATGTTATTTTGTCTTCTTTAAGTGCCCAGAGACCAAAAACTATGTATGTGTGTGTGTCTGCGAACACAATAAATCTCGTAAAAATGGTCCGATCAAGACCAAATTTTGTAGAGACGTGTATTCCTACATTTGCTCGGACGAGTTTGTAAACCAGACATATCGGTCAATCGGAACGGATAGTTTAGGGGTGGGTTTTGTACCCCAAAATTGGGTTTTTTGCTTTTTTCATATGTAATTTAAAAAGTAATTAAATTTTATCTTCAACCATTCAATACAGCTTTAAAAACTTCACGATGTACGTCCTAAAAGTTTTTCTCTATCTCCAACAGTTACCGAGATATTCAAAAATCTGAACACGTTGTATTTTGGGTAGAGGTGTGCGGATAGTGAATTATTTTTTCGGATCGGATAGCTCAGATTCGGATCGGATAGTTAGGGTTCGGATCGGATAGTTTTCGGATTCGGATACTCGCAATAAAAAAGTGAAATTAGACTTATCTAAGAATAAATTAGGAAAAAATCAATAAAATGTTACCTATCAAAATTATTAAATGGCACATAAAAATCATAAATTCTTTATAGGATGAACAACAAAACTAAAATTTTTACTTCACTGCATTTAAAATTAATAATAAAGTTTATTCCATCAATAAATACAAATTTACAAAATAACAATTACCAGTAACAAATTTTAATATGGTGTAATTCACAAATTAAATCAACAGAAACCTTATAATTCGCCATTAAATGACATCAACTTTCTACTAATTCATCAATTCATTCTACTAATAATCGACTAATTCTCAATTTTATTTCACGATTCAATTATTTTATTTAATACAATGATAAAAACAAATCACCATTAACAATGAATCAAGATTTTGCGGCCGACGTCGTTCGCTCGATGCCATCGGCTATCTGCGTATCGGCAGGGGCAGTGACAATGCAGCTGCTATCAAACAAAGGCCTGTGCGCAGGCGCAGAGTTGGAATATTTGGCAGATAAAATATCCCGATGGGCTGTATAACAATACTGAAACCCGTGAAATTGTGATACCTCGTCGTAATCTAGTTATTATTCATCTTAAAATTATCTAAAAATGTAAAACTAATAACGCTTAAATTCATTTAACAAAGATAAAATGTAGATTGAAAACAAGTGGAAAATTTGTTGGTTATGTGAACACTGAACGACGAAATAGGCCAAATGTAAATTGGGCAACACTTTATAGTATTGCTCAAACCCGGAGTAGTTGAGAATGCGATAACTAAACAATTGATCGTCTACGTAGACGATCAGAATGAAGTAGTATTATTTTTGCCGGAAACTCCGTCGCAAAACGTGTTATTATGATGGTTTGTTACCAGTAACATTAAATCAACAATTCAAGTTTTTTCGTAGCCGAAATTAAATTTTATATGGAACAATATCAAACCGCAATCTGATACTCGGTGCAACTATCGATGACGCTATGCTTTGTATTTCAAAATGCAATATCGAGTTGAACTTACGGTTACTTAAATCCGTAGTTGAAGAATCGAATAATCATACCGCATCCTCGGACCGCCCAATGACGTTCTTACATTCCGATTGGATATGAATTGCGTAATTTCGTCATCTGCGGTCGTCATTCGAATCGCTATAAGTGTATCGTGTCTACCAGTCAACGACATTGTTTTGATGAAAGACTACGTAATTTCGTCGTCTTATCAATGTTTAAGCAAAAATTATTCCAGCTTCGCAGGTATTAACTCGATGAAAATCTCGTTGTTTTTGTTCAAATTGCTGTATTATACAGTCTATCCGAAAATTCGGATATTTATCGGATCGGATCGGATATCTTAAATGGGTACATTCGGATCGGTTTCGGATATCCGAATCCGAACCGAATTTTCGGATACCCGCACACCTCTAATTTTGGGGCTCCAATATTAATCTTATAGAGGATAAGGAAAAATTAATATTTCACTTATCAATCAATATTTTTGGATAAAACTTGACATTTAGCTTCATGTGGTTGAGATCCATCCATTCATGTTTAAAAATCATAGTTTATGTATTATCATGGCAGCTAACCTGCATACTCTTTTCCCATGTTAATCATATAGGGAATAGGTAAACTCCTTTATTTATGGTCATATGTTGATGAAACTTGGTATAATTGGTCAAAATAAAAGTTGTTTATGCCATAAATTCCTACTTTCAGTGTTCCTCACATACCTGCATAGTTTTTTCCCATGTTAATCTTACGGAGAATAGGCAATTAATTCTCATGTTTACCGACAGATTTTGACTAAACTCGTCATATATTATTATTATTTATTGATTTGAAAATTCGCTGAGTACGCAGGTCTGCTACGACGGGGGTATTTTAAATTTACTTAAGGGAGAATGTATGTGTCAGTCCACTGATACTGTTTATTTTACTATGCCATTTATTAACATATCACATTTATTTGGACACGAAATAGAAAATAGGTACATAAACCTCCAAAACTGTAAAGTATCAAGAAGGCAATTAAATTGTTCATTTTGTACAGTATATATTTAGGCCTAATTTATAGTTTAAAATTGACGATTGATACAGAAGGCATTGAATAGCTCGTGCCCATTTATTAAAAACCCATTTAACTGGCTGGGTGGTGTAGTGGTTATAATACCCGCCTTCAAAACTGAAGGTCGCCGGATCGAATCCCGCAAGGGACGAATCTGGACCCAGTCGCCATTTGTCATTGGGCTACTAATTAATGATGCTTCCTAACAACAGGTCGACGTTAGGTAGTAACAAGACCGGGGTTTGGACCGTTCCCCATCAAAACGTTAAAAATGCCACTGGCGTAGAAATACACAAAATATACACAAAATAAATAGCATATCACATTGCTAATAGAAAGTAAACCAACAGCTGTGGCTTTAGAAATCAAATGTTTTGATTGTAGATAATTTGTAAACAAACTTATTCCCCATAAGGTTAACATTAGAAATTTAAAATGCCATAAAATGGAAATCAAATCAAATCAAATTTATGGAAACAGAATATGTCTAAAGCATGACCAGAGCAGAGACGAATCCGAAAAATTAAAGATCATTAAAATCGGCCGTCCTCGCGTTATAAAGCGCGTAACTAACACGGCTTTTTTTTATATATGAAATGAAATGAAATCTTTATTGATCCAGTAAATATACATAATATACATAATACATAAAAACAATGACAGTTTTATCATAAAAAGCTAAAACAAACTAATACTATAAAAAGATAGAGTAAAAACTAAAATAGGATCAATAAATGTTGGTCCCGAGGTTGAAACCTGTGCGGGAACCTATACAAATACAATACACTGTCCGCTCGAGCGGTAGGTTTAAGGTTTATATTTAGATTCAATACAATAACTCTGGTAGTTTCTATGGAAACCTGTTACATATTTTCCATCTTAAAAATCCCCAACCTAAGACAAATCTATGTCAAAAAAAACCATTACGGGGTTAATTTAGTTTGAAATTTTTTATTTGAAAAATGTGTTGAAATTTTGAAAGTATTTTAAATCATTTCTCAATAAGATTAAAATTTGACCCAAGTGTAGATGAATTTTGTTTATATTTAGTACTTACTAAAAATATTATTTTGTAAAAAACACAAACTGCCAGACATACTGGAAACAGGCATAGACTGTATAAATCACTCTGAAAACCACATTTTTGGGTTCAGGGGCTCAAAATGGATGTATCCACTGAAAATTAAAAATATGAAAATTTTGACACCAAACATTTCTTCCTCCTTAACCCTTTAAGTGCTGGACGTTTTTGGATATTATTTTCAAAAAGTGCTGGCAATTATTTCATGACATATACCTAAAGTGCTGGGTAAAAATGGTGATTTTGTAGAGTTTTATAAAAACGGTCATAACTGGCTTAAATTAAAAGCTATTAGCTTGAAATTTGTTTTGTTTAGTAGCTAATGAAATTCCTCAAATAGAAATGTATATAGCCTATATATATATATATATATATATATATATATATATATATATTCATTAAAAATGTTTACAAATATATATATGTACGAATATATATAAACATAAATTTTACTTTCTCCCCTTATACGTAGTATATGGAGAAAGTATTGTTTTCGTCAAAATTTTCGAATTTGAGTTGAGGGTGGATATATCCGTTTTGGGGTCCCCTGAATCCAAAAAAGTGGGTTTTGACGTGATGTCTGTCCGTCCGTGTGTCTGGATGTGTACACTGCCACAGCCTACCCCGTTGGTCCGATTTAGATTAAATTTGGCATGTATGTATATATTCACGGTATCTCCAGGCGTTTTTTTCATTTTTTTGAATTTTTGATTTTTAAGGGTAGTTCACCCCTAAAAACCCTTAAAAAACGTGAAAAATCCAAATTTCTCAAAAACGGCTCTAACGATTTTTATTAAAATTTGACAGCTTATAGTGTACAGAGTACCAAATAATTTGACACCACCCGCATATCTGTAAAAATGACGGTTCAAAAGTTATGGGCTTTTAAATGTCTAAAAAATCAAATTTTTAAATTTTCAGCGAAAACAATAAAAGTAAAGAATAACTTGACTGGCACCATTAAAACCAGCTTAAAAAACTAAACAAATTAGTAATTTGAATTATTTGTCTACGACCAACGGTCCCAGAGAAAAATTAAATTTACTGTCCACGATAAACGCAGTACGTTGTCTGAAAGCGCCCAATGTTATTCTTATGGAGAATAAAAAAAAATCAATTTCTTCCTTACTTTCCAACCGTTTTACATGAAACTTGGTATGAAGCGTAAGGTCAAATCACCGAACAAAACCAGCTCAAAAAAGCTTGGTGTTACGGGGGGGGGGGGGGGGTTGTCCCCCCCATACAATTTGAACAATTAATTTAACTTTGTCTCTCGTGTTTTTATTTTTAGAAATTGGATGATTATTTTTGAAACAATAAATTATTAAATGATATTTAGATTAACTTTGTAGAACATGATATTTTTATTACAGATTGTCTTTTTTTAATTTACTTAAGGGAGAAAGTATGTGTCAGTTCACTGGTACCGTTTATTTATATATAAACTAGCTGACCCGGCGAACTTTGTAACGCCTCACAGTAAACACATGTTAACTTTAAGTTTGGCCATGTTCTGAAGTTGAATAGCAATACGGCTTCATTGTGAAAGGTTATATATTCTGGGTCGCGGCATAGAGAATAACAATACTGAAACAATAAGACATATTAATAACATTCCTATAAAACAAATAAATCTGAGTGGATTAATTCACAATTTTCAAATCGAATCCAAACCCAAACCAAACCTAACTGTAATATGGCTTTTATAGGAAAGACATACAACAGCTGATTATTATAATAAACGTAATAATATAAACATTTTAATTATCATATAAACACATGATTTTAATCAGACAGAAAATGAAAATATAAATACATAATCCCCCAAAACCGTAAACTATTAACGTGGTGAATAAAGCTGTTCATTTTTTACAGAACACACTTACTTCATAATTTTACATTAATGAATGATTCAGATGGCATTGGATAGTAAAGCATGTTGCTAATGGAAAGTAAACCAATCAGCTGTAGTTAAGAAATCAAATGTTTTCATTGTAGACAATTTGTAAACAAACTTACTCTCCATAAGGTTAACATTAGAAATTTAAAACGCCATAAAATGGAAACTTATGGGGTTTTCGAAAATATTTTTTCACTAAAACCTTCCCGGACACATATAGAGCAACTTCCTAAAATTTCATGGGGATCGGATATGTAGTTTGGCAACGCATAAAGGACATACATACATACAGACAGACATACATTCAATTTTATATATAGAGATGTTCAACATTCAAATAAATAAACAATGTTAAAAATCTAAATTATGGATACAGAATACAGTATCTTTTGAAAGTACATATAATTTTAAGTAAATACTGAAAATTTCAAGCTAATTGCTTTACAAATAAAAAAGTTTTGTTAATAAATACAAAAACTTACCAAGGTGAAAATCAGCAGATTTGTAGAGAGTTTTATAAAAACGGTCATAACTGGCTTAAATTAAAAGCTATTAGCTTGAAATTGTTTTGTTTAGTAGCTAATAAAATTCCTTAAATAAAAATGTATATATATGCATTAAAAATGTTTACAAATATATATATGTATCTACGAATATATATAAACATAAATTTTGTATATAGAAATTTTTAACATTCAAATAAACAAACAATGTTAAAAATCAAAATTATGGATACAGAATACAGTATCTTATGAAAGTACATATTATTTTAAGTAAATACTGAAAATTTCAAGCTAATTGCTTTACAAATAAAAAAGTTTTGTTAATAAATACAAAAACTTTCCAAGGTGAAAATCAGCAGATTTGTGGAGCCCAAGTACACTTATCTAACCAAAGCCTATTAGTCTTTGTAATAAGTCATATGAAATGTATATCTTGTTACTCATGGTCTATATCTAATATTTACACTATTTACAGATATTTTATTTATATTATATTTTATTATATTACTTTATATAAAGCTACTTATATTAAATTGTTCATCGTCACTACGTCCAAAATCAATTGTGAGTCCAGACTCCCTCGCGAATTCGGCTAAAGTGTTCTCACTCACCGGCGATTTAGATCGATGTTTGTCACCCATACTTACTAGAAATTAAGTAAATACACACAAAATTGTCACAAACAAATAATAACCTCAACTGTAACAACAAATACAAAGATTTGAACGCCGCCTCTAACAGCTGTAACGTTGTTGTTCACTACTGTGCAGTAAGCAGCAGACGCCACCGCCATATAAACTCCCGTCGTCATTCCGGCGTGTATACTATATGAAATATTAAAATAAATGTTATGTTCCAATAGATAATTTATTCCTCTTTATTTTGATATGTTTGTCATCTGTATACTCCAATAAATAACGGAGATATGACGAAAATGGTAAAATCCGATATATCGGCGTTTTTCGGCAAAAATCGGCGGTCCGATATATCGGATCATAGCATTTTTCGGGAATATGCCGAGATCCAATATATCGGATCTTAGCACTGTATTAACAGTATTTATTCTGTTACTGTATTAACTGTAAATAACTGAGATTTAATATGTAGGTTACTTTTATAGGGCTACTTTTAAAGGGAAATGGTTTGTACAATAATGCTGTTAAGTGCAATAATCATATTATCGTGAACCTTTTGTCAACAGGTGTAACATTCAAGGCGCACAGGATAATCCTGGCAGCTTGCAGCAAGCATTTCCAAGAGTTGTTTGAGGCGGCTCCGCACTGTCCAAGCGTGTTGGTCATATTGGATGGAACGAGTTCCTCTAATATGTCCGCATTGCTGGAGTTCATGTATAAAGGCGAAGTCCACGTCAAACATGAGAGCTTATCCAGCTTCCTCAAAGCAGCTGAATGCTTGCAGGTACCGATTGCTTAATAAGTGTACTTATAATATATTAGTTAAGATATATTTTTATTTTGAATTAACATTTAAGAAAATTGAATTAAATATATCCTTTTTAAGAAATTCTCCATTTCTTTATAGACCTACGTAACCTCATCAATAAATACAATCGTTGGAACGAATTGTGCTTACAAGAAAATAATTTACTGTCAACACGGAACATTGGATACTAAATACAATTGTTCAAAGAGGACACCAATACCATATATCTAATGAGAAATGAACTATCACTAGAACTAGCCTAATAACGACAAAAAGAACTACGTTGAAATATAAGCAGGCAACGCACATTGTTTGCTCATAACCACCCCGCAGACGCACAGCACACGTCCTTAGACATCTGTCTATCGAAATATGCGGATGTGCAATGTGCGTCCTTAGATGGGAATAGGTTAAATGCTTAGCCTACCGCACGGCAGCAGCTACCGGGAGTATGGGACTCAAACCCTCAAAAAACTCCACCTCGTCTCCAAGGGAATAGCCCGAAACAGCTAAAATCACATTATCAATGCTAATCCCGTAGTAACTGGCCCTTAAGGGACTACTTCTATACAGCTAAACTTCAATGAAAGCAATCCAAATCTGACTTCTTGGCCTTCAAGATATACTCAGTGAAGCTGGCGATTTGGTGCCTGTTCTCTTCAGAACAGAGCATTCTTTCCACGAAGGACTCTTGGCTCAGAGGCCCAACGTCGGATACTAAAGAGACTCTGCTGTAGTGCCATTGCCGCAATAGAAGATGGTAATGCTCTGCGGTATCGGTGGCACGGGGATAGTAGAGGTGATGTGGGCCATCGCTTATGCTGATTGTGTTCAAAATATTCCGGATGTACCGGTGACCAGAAAGAAATTGGGTTACGTTTTAGCCACCTTCTGTGCTTCCTGTCAATCCATGGCTGAACAGTTGGGATTAACCTCGCGGACCTCCGGCCCCTCGACTCAGACTCCCAGGTCTCTTACCTCTCAGCTAGGATGTGTTCACGGTCGCCCTGTCCGCCTTGAATCTTCGGCAATGAATTGATTGGTGCTCGTGTGCCTAAAGATGTATGGAAATAACCCCAGCAATCACAAAAGCAGCCAGCTCGGACACTGCGAAGCCATGCAAGTCGCTTCTGCTACGCAGAAGTGACTTGCATGGCTCTGGTTCGCTGAACGTTTATAAGCTTGTTATGGTAACAGTTCTTTCTGCGGGAGTCAGCCCAAACCTCAGCTCCGTATATGAGAGTAAATGGACCGAAGACTTGAATATTTGACTCACGCTTGCTGGTCCACAGGCGTTAGCCATAAGCCTGGCGAGAGAAGCTACTCCTTTGGCAGCTTTGTCGCCGGTACATCTGATGTGTTTGTTGAAACTCAGATTGTAGTCAATCACCACTCCCAAGTACTTTGCAGCGGGTTTTATCTTGATGTTGAGGTCTCCGACACGCATTGGGATGACTGTCTCGATGTGTATCTTTGTTAGCACCACGATGTCTTGTCGAGTGAAAGTGATAAGCTGTGATCCCGCAACCAATTTTTGATCATTTTCATCACCATATCCAGCTTAAGCTGGGCAAGCTAAATGTTTCTCGTTGAGATTAAGGCTGTGACATCGACAGTCATTGGTGAAATTCAGCATTGCAACATTTTTCATACTCCCTACAGCCTAAATCTGGCTCCCCCTGACTTTTTCTTATTTCCACGAGAGAAAAAACACTGACAGAACAACAATTTGACTCCATTGAGACTGTTTAAACGGCGAAGACAGCAACTCTCAACAGCATTCCGGTCTTCCAGCGACTTATTGACGGCAGACACTAAGTGTATACTAACTAAGTGTATAAAAGCAGGAGGAATGTGTTTTGAAAAGTATTGAGTAATTTTAATATCTGCAGTAAATTTCGATTTTTCGATCCAGTCCCGAAACTTATTGAATGGACCCTGTACAGCAAAAGTTAAAGAGTATTGTCAACTACTAAGTTTCAAAACCACTTTAATCACAGAGATCATTTATAATTTTTATTTTGATTCCAGGGCTTTGAATGACTCCTTCAATTGATTTAAGTTTTTCCTTGAATTTGAAAATCCAACTTAAATAAAAACAATAATACATTTTATAACCATTTTATTTTACTAGAATGTTTTTTACTTTCTCCCCTTATACATAGTATATGGAGAAAGTATTGTTTTCGTCAAAATTTTCGAATTGAGTTGAGGGTGGATATATCCGTTTTGGGGTCCCCTGAATCCAAAAAAGTGGGTTTTGGCGTGATGTCTGTCCGTCCGTGTGTGTGTGTGTCTGGATGTGTACAGTGCCACAGCCTACCCCGTTGGTCCGATTTAGATGAAATTTGGCATGTATATATAGTCACCGTATCTCCAGGCGTTTTTTTCATTTTTTTGAATTTTTGATTTTTAAGGGTAGTTCACCCCTAAAAACCCTTAAAAAACGTGAAAAATCCAATTTTCTCAAAAACGGCTCTAACGATTTTGATTAAAATTTGATAGTTTATAGTGCACAGAGCACTAAATAATTTGACACCACCCGCATGTCTGTAAAAATGACGGTTCAAAAGTTATGGGCTTTTAAATGTCAAAAAATCAAATTTTTAAATTTTCAGCGAAAACAATAAAAGTAAAGTATAACTTGACTGGTACCATTAAAACCAGCTTAAAAAACTAAACAAATTTGTATCTAGAATTATTTGTCTACGACTAACGGTTCCAGAGAAAAGTTAAATTTACTGTCCACGATAAACGCAGTACATTGTCTGAAAGCGCCCAATGTTATTCTTATGGAAAAAATAAAAAAATCAATTTCTTCCTTACTTTCCACCCGTTTTCCATGAAACTTGGTATGAAGTGTAAGGTCAAATCACCGAACAAAACCAGCTCAAAAAAAGCTTGGTATTACCGTGGGGAGGGGGGGGTTTCCCCATACAATTTGAACAATAAATTATTAAATGATATTTAGAATTACTATGTAGAACATGATAGTTTTATTACAGATTGTCTTTTTTAAATTTACTTAAGGGAGAAAGTATGTGTCAGTCCACTGGTACCGTTTATTTCTTTTTGAATAAATCATGATATTACTTTATAACAATAGTTATGATTTTAGTTTTTTTGATAGCGTGTTAGATACCTTCACACAAAAATTAAATGCTTAAACTAATTGTCTTTTCATCTGAGCATGTGCCCACATGAATCAAACAGTTTAACTATTAATATTACAATAAAACAACTGAAAGGTACAGTATCGTGTACAGAATGGTAACAAACCATTTAACCCGAGGAGTGGCAAGCTTTTTAATTTTAACTGTAACATAAAAATAATTACTAATATATTCTTGAAATATTAAGTATAAACAAAATAAACGGTACCAGTGAACTGACACATACTTTCTCCCTTAAGTAAATTTAAAAAAGACAATCTGTAATAAAACTATCATGTTCTACAAAGTTAATCTAAATATCATTTAAGAATTTATTGTTTCAAAAATAATCATCCAATTTTTAAAAATAAAACAAGAGAGACAAAGTTAAATTAATTGCTCAAATTGTATGGGGGGGGGAAATCCCCCCTCCGATAATACCAAGCTTTTTTAGCTGGTTTTGTTCGGTGATATAACCTTAAGCTTCATACCAAGTTTCATGGAAAACGGTTGGAAAGTAAGGAAGATTTTTTTACTTTCTCCCCTTATACATAGTTTAGGGAGAAAGTATTGTTTTCGTCAAAATTTTCGAATTTGAGTTGAGGGTGGATATATCCGTTTTGGGGTCCCCTGAATCCAAAAAAGTGTGTTTTGGCGTGATGTCGGTCCGTCTGTGTGTCTGTCTGTGTGTGTGTCTGGATGTGTACAGTGCCACAGCCTACCCCGTTGGTCCAATTTAGATTTAATTTGGCATGTATATATATAGTCACCGTATCTCCAGGCGTTTTTTTCATTTTTTTGAATTTTTGATTTTTAAGGGTAGTTCACCCCTAAAAACCCTTAAAAAACGTGAAAAATCCAGAGAAAAGTTAAATTTACTGCCCATGATAAATGCAGTACATTGTCTGAAAGCGCCCAATGTTATTCTTATGGAAAATATAAAAAAATCAATTTCTTCCTTTTTTTTAACTGTTTTCCATGAAACTTGGTATGAAGTGTAAGGTCAAATCACCGAACAAAACCAGCTCAAAAAAGCTTGGTATAACCGGGTGGGGGGGGGGTGGTTCTTCCCCCATACAATTTGAACAATAAATTATTAAATGATATTTAGAATTACTTTGTAAAACATGATAGTTTTATTACAGATTGTCTTTTTTAAATTTACTTAAAGGAGACTTAATTTACTTATGTGTCAGTCCACTGGTACCGTTTATTTATATTCTCCATAAGAATAACATTGGGCGCTTTCAGACAATGTACTGCATTTATCATGGGCAGTAAATTTAACTTTTCTCTGGAGTTTTTTAAGCTGGTTTCAATGGTACCATTCAAGTTATACTTTACTTTTATTAATTACGCTGAAAATTAAAAAAATTGATTTTTTTGACATTTAAAAGCCCATAACTTTTGAACCGTCATTTTTACAGATATGTGGGTGGTGTCAAATTATTTAGTACTCTGTGCACTATAAACTATCAAATTTTAATCAAAATCGTTAGAGCCGTTTTTGAGAAAATTGGATTTTTCACGTTTTTTAAGGGGTTTTAGGGGTGAACTACCCTTAAAAATCAAAAATTCAAAAAAATGAAAAAAACGCCTGGAGATACGGTGACTATATATATACATGCCAAATTTCATCTAAATCGGACCAACGGGGTAGGCTGTGGCACTGTACACATCCAGACACACACACACACAGACACACGGACGGACAGACATCACGTCAAAACCCACTTTTTTGGATTCAGGGGACCCCAAAACGGACATATCCACCCTCAACTCAAATTCGAAAATTTTGACGAAAACAATACTTTCTCCATATACTATGTATAAGGGGAGAAAGTAAAAAGCATAAAACATGCCCCCCCTTTATAACCACTAACCACAAAAGCAAAACAGGTGTCCACTGCAATCCCAGTTAGCCTACAAATGCCGTCAACTTCCATCCAAGCCGGCCAAGGCACCCACTCCGCTATACCACACATTTGCAACCCAAATTGGGATTGCTCATGGTCGGGATTCGAATCCTCACACTTTCGAATGGCTAGAACATTACGCTCGTCAGTGCAGCGCTTTAGCCGGTTCAGCCACCAGTGCATAGGAGTAGAAAGCGCTTACTTGGTTATAGACCTGCCTGGTGGCAGTCTAGTGCACTACGAGAGGTTGATATGTGTACCATACTAATATGTGGCAAAATAAATTACGTTTTACTCTTAATTTCTTATAAGAATAAATTGATTTGTACTGTTTAGTAATGATATATACTCCTTTTAGGTCAAAGGCCTTTCAATTGAACATGAAAAAATGGCTGCAGACCAAAGTGAAGTCAGGATTGATTCTCCGTCACGGGTCAAACAGACTAAACCAAGTACAACAGAAACAGCGAAAGATCAGAGCGAAGAATCGCCATCGAATAACATGCATCCACCGTCCACATCATCATCTTACACACCTGTCATGAGTCCGTACATGCATCATTACATGCACCATTATGACTCCCGTAGTGGGGCCCCTTCCCAAGGACCACCTTCCTCTCCCTATGACTCCCTCCCAAGGAAACGCCCCCACCGTTCTCCCAGTGACTCGTCTATCCGAGCCTCTGTACTGAGAGATGGAAGCAAGCCTGAACGTGAGTCCCCTCTTTCTCTAACATACTCACGCTCCAGTACTCCCCCCCATTCAGAGTACCATCCTGCTCGTCATCCCCCTTCCCCCAGCGGGCCCCGGTACGAAGTAAGCGGAGAGAATCAGACGAATGTTACACCTTCCTCGTCCGCTGCACCACTCGTTCCCTTTGACAGACCTGCTGCTGTGGAAACCGAAACTCCTGCCGATACCTGGAACTCCTCATCCAGTTGCCCTGAAGGTAAGCAGATAAAAAAACAATTTATCTTTTGATATTATTGTTCATGTTTTAGGCTAATAATAATAATGTCAAAATGAAAATCTAAATTCCTTAAGTATCCTCTTTTTATAAAATATTTAGCTATTTTGTTTCCACTTTTTTTTATTTAGGCAATCATCTAGTTTGATGTTATTATCCACTGAATCATGTTTTCAATAAATATGGTTTAAGTACCTTACTGTCAAAGCAATCCTTATAGCCTTTGTAGGCTACTGCAGTTTCACCCCCTATATCAGTTGAATCATTTGTTCGTCAATTTGACAATTAATTTAAATCAACATTGAATTGATTCAAATCCAATATAATTTATGAAACAGCAATAAAAATAACAGATTCAAATGCTATGTTCTGCCACTATTGTACTATTGTAGAGAATGCGATGCTGGGGTACACAAACTGTGTGGACTCGTTCCAGCATAGAGAACACCGGCAACGTACTTATACTCTTTTCCCATGTTAATCATATAGAGAATAGGCAAACTCTTTTATTTATTTACAGATGTTGATTAAACTTGGTCAAAATAACAATTTTTATGCTAGAAATGCCTTCTTTCAGTGTTCCCAAGAGCAGCAAACCTGCATACTCTTTCCCATGTTAGTCTAATGGATGATAGGCAAACTCATTTATTTATGGACAGATATTGATAAAATTTTTTATATGATCAAAATAAAAATAGTTTATTGTAAAAATGCCTACTTTCAGCATTCCACACAGCAGCAAACCTGCATTCTCTTTCCCATGTTAATCTTAAGGAGAATAGGCAAACTCATTTATTTATTATGGATATTGATCAAACTTTCTTTTCTCTTTGGCCGCAGTGGCTTAGGAAATGTCAAAATACTTGCCCGATAAAGACAGGGACAAGAAAAGTAGTCTTGTGGTGAAATGGTGCCAACCAATCTAGATTGACGTCTGTTTGGTGATGGTGGGATACAAGGACAATTTTTTAGGCGAAGGGGTATGTGTTACCCTAACGCTGTTCTGTAAAAGAAAAGAAAAAAAATAAAAATTTATTGAGGTTGTTCCTAAACTTAAACAAATCATTCTGCTGTTAAGACTGGTAAATTTTGAAAAATTTTTAGTCCTGAGTAAAGAGGTTTGTTTTCATAAAAAGCTAGCCTATGCTGTTGTGCAAAATTGTTCTTGAATCTAGTATTATAATTGTGTGTATTATTTAAAAATTCTGATGACTGGGATTTAATGTATGTGCAAATTTGACTGGGCACCGTTAAAATGTTTAAATCAACAAATAATTCTTTTCAGTGCGTCTGACAAGGCACACCCAACATGCAATGAATTGACTTCTTCTGACAAATGAAAATTCTTTTTAATTTCGATTCAGAGGCTCCTCAGAGCGGGATTGAGTACGAGATGTGACACTCGACTAGACAAAAGTAAATTGTCTTTAGTAGTTCAATGTTCTGTTCAATTTTCTCAAATTTCGAATGACAAATTGACCCTTTGAAATTTTGCCTTCAATCTTCGTCAGTTGTTCATTCCAGTTAAGTGTATCATCCAGTTTCACACTCAGAAAGTCAACCACCGATGTTGAATCCAATTGTTCATTGCCAATTAAAAGATTTGGTTCAACAAAGGATTTTGAATTTTTTCTTTGATTTGTTTGAAAACAGGTCATTTTGGTTTTACAAGGATTTAATTTCACCTTGTTTTCTGCAAAATTTTGGGCCAGACAATTTGTTTAAAAAAAAGCATCAACTTCAAGGTTTTTAGTCTCACTATGCCAGGCAATAACCGTTGTGTCATCATCAAACACAAAGAGACTGCTCTCCGGTACTGCCATGTTACTGCTTCATGTCATTTATACAAACTAGGAAGAGTATTGGCCTCAAGTGCGATCCCTGAGGAACTCCACAGGTAATGGATCTTCTTCCAGAAAGGACAGACTTAATGTTGAATTTTGACTCATGAGAAATTGGGAGCGTTTCACAAAACCGAGTTTTCACAACACCGAGTAAGGCTAAAAATCCTATAAATATCGAAAATTCACTACGCCGAGGTTTCACAAAACAGAGTAGGCCTACGTTATAAAATTCAACTGTTTCACTATGCCGAGGTTTCACAAAACCGAGTAAGGGTCTGAGTACCGTCTGCTCTAGAAGTAACTGTAGAAGTATGTGTAGCGTGCAGTATTACGTGCTTTGCAGGCACTCGCTGTCCAGTCGTTTAACCCTTTCGCGAGTAATATTAAATATGCGTAAAACGAGTATGGCCGTTCCTGAACGTCCATCTCAAAAATGCCAAAAATAGTAAGGACGTTCAGGAACGTCTTTGCGTATATTTTTTATTTTATATCTTTTGCTTAAGTAATATGCCTTTTTAAACATTAAAAATAGTATTAGTGGTTTTATTAATGTATAAGTGAATGTTTTACAAGCTGTGTAAGACAGGAGACTGAATATTGTTGTGGCTGGAGTCACGAATGGCAGGGGTTAGTTGTCACTGGGCGTGACCTATTAGTTCCTACGTTCGCCGCTGGTCGCGCGAACGTAGGAACTTATCCTTATCCCTTATTTACTCCTTTGAGTGCATTGAATGCAATGTGGGTCTTTGCATTCATCCATGTTTTGAAGCTTTTCACACCAAGAAAACTTTCTAACGGCAAGCCTTATCAAGCATTGTACTTGTAACTAATTTACATTTTTTTGAAGGACTCTAATATTTTTTATCTATGTTACTTATATAACCATTTCAATGTATATTTAATAAATTCAAACCAATTTTATGTAAATCTGACGTAATTTTTTTCCTACTACTTTGTGACATATTTTGAGAAAATTTTATACTAATTTGACTGTAGGACATTTGGACGTTCTGGAACGTCTATACTCACGAAAGGGTTAATGAACATAACGCATGACATAATTTATATTGAAGATTTAATAATAAATAGTTTATAGCTTATAGTTTATATTTTAGTTAATAAAAATAAGTTAATACATTTAGTTAATAATTACGGTATGTCATAATAATGGCAACCGTAGTTTTCATGTATGAGATGTCATATTCACGATCTATTAACTATTGCAAGTTTTGAGCTTGGTTTAATAAATAAAAAATTATAATATTGCGAATTAAAATAATTTTTAGAGCTTTATGGTTCTTTAAAACCATAAGATCCAAAAATGTATTAAATACAAATCCTATGTTGTTTCTATACCCCAAGAAGATATTTCATAAGTGCTATTCGCCATTTTGTTTAGCTAAAATATAATAATTTATCGGTATTTTAATTGTAACTCGACACCGCAACGCATTAAAATTTGGCCTGACCGCAACCATGACACTAATTCTCGTTAGTCGTGCAACTTGACACCAAGACGCATTAATCGTATAATTTTTAAAAAGCTTGTTATTGAACAAATTTTATATCTAAGGACATGAAACGATTCAGGAAAAAGTACCCAATAATTTTGGTCCTGTGACCTTTTACCATAAATATAAAATTTAATAGTTTTATAATTAATAACCGCAGACGTTTCACCATCTAACGGGTTTCAATTTCAGCCCAAGCGGGTGTCAAACCATATGTTTTCGTACCCGAGGAGTCCAAATCTTTAACTTTCGACCCATGAAAAACTCATAGTCTGTAGAGTCAGTGCTAGACGTTCTTCTGATTTACAGATTCATCTCCCTCCCGACGATTTAACTTAACATTTAACTTAATTTTGTATTTCTTATGTAGGCTAATCTCAATAAGTTTGTTTTTACCAATTCTAAATATCGCTGATCTTTCATCTCGAGTTTTTTAATATTGCTTGACTCCTACACTTACTACAAATTCTTAATCCCCAGACTGCTCTCCACAATGAACAGTGGTGGTAGCTTCACCGTGATACGTAACATGTAAATTAACTATTACCTTTCATTTGATCATTTGATGATTTTCTTTCATCAATAACTTATAGCTTGTTATTGTGATAAGTGACATGCAAGAAAAAACTGAATTGTTCTAAATAAAAAAAACCGTTCTAATAAACAATCAAATTCTCTCTTAGTGTATACAATTATTTTCGTTTACTATTTCTTATAATTTTTTTTTAACATACATCCATGGACAGTTTGATCTCTGTATGATATATTAAAACAGTACAAAGTAGCTTGATTTATTAGATCAATCATGTCATTTACACGGATTTCAGGCAGTGAATGCCTTAAAAGCGCATGATACTGCGCTATATTGGCTGGGTGGTTGATAAGCTCTTAGTGCGAACTCACGTCTAGAGTGGGCGGTACTCAACCCCTTTATTCGGTTTTATGAAACCTCCGCATAGGGAAACAATTGATTTTTATAACATACTCGGTTTTGTGAAACCTCAGCGTAGTGAATTTCCGATAAGTACAGGATTTTTAGCCTTACTCGGCGTAGTGAAAACTTGGTTTTGTGAAACCCACCCAAGAAATTTCCACAACTTGATACTAGGAGTCTGCGGTACAGGAAATTATGAGGTTGGTACGGTATGGTACAAATTGTTGTACCTCGGTTCTCGGTACAAATTCGGTATGGTACAGTACACGAGAATAATTGACATTGACATAATAAATAACATTAACCGAGCTCATTCTTTTATTCATAAGTATTTTCCAGAACTTAATTAGTGAAAACCTAGAGAAAGGAGTTAAAAAAAGATATACAATGTCAGAAGAAATACTTTACTGTACTAATTTTCAAACTGTAATATGATTTTTTTTAATCAATTCTTTAAAAAACCTATCACATTGAACATATTTATTTATTTGTAACTAATTAATAAGGGGAAATAATCTTCTCAAGCCTATATGAAACTAAGGATGAACAAACAAAATAAAAAAATTGTAATGTATTTTATTGCAGAAAAAAATACAGAAAATAAATTGAGTCAATACCCTTAGCCAAGGGTTCATTAGACCTATGTTTTACATTGTCCTGATTTATTATTTTTAATTCAACCATTTACAATCATTGTTTAAATTAAATCAAACACTTTCATAAAATGTCAAAGGGCCCTTTAGACTAAAATAGTTATTTTAGTATAAAGTGGTTAATAGTTTAATATTACAGTTGAACCCCTCAAATCTGAGCACGTCCTCAGGAAATCAAAAAAAGAAATAGCTGTAAATTAAAAAAAAAAATTAATCACATAAACTTATTTTTCAAGGTTCAAGTCTGTTATCTTTAACTGTTGAAGTGAAGAAAATCTTCACATGAACGTAATTCCAAGCCACGTCGGTTGTTAGCAATACGCACTTACCAGCAAGTAAACGCTCACTAAACTAGACACAGAAGTAGACAGACGCGATAGGCATCCCAGTAAGGGTGGGGGTAGGGGGAGAGTGATTTATTTTGAGCACAGGCCCAACTAGAAACAATGAAATGTCACGGGTCGTACATCCACCCGCCAAGGTCACTGCCCTTATGATAACATCGTCAACAGGCTGTCAGAGCAAAAAGAATCACTTAAAAAAACATGAATCTCAGTTTAAAAGGTTTTCACTGTTATTGTAAAATCACAGGTAATCCCATGACTATTTGAAACACGACAAATACGAGCTTCATATTGGAAGCATATTGGTACAACTATTTTGTTGCGTCAAAAGGAGGAATGGTTCCCTGATCGCGTAAGCTGCTATACGTGGATACGATAATAAGCTGCGAATGCACAATAATTTAGAGCCGGCAGGGAGACGGCTGGTTGCCTGAAGTCCTGGTGACTGAGGTTGTTTTAAATTATCATTCACCAACATGCTATGAGCCAGTCTTACGTTCAGTATTTGCCTTACATCTGGGCAGTGTTGTAATTCTATATTACTTGTAGAGTATTAAGCCTTTATCGGTCAGGTTTTATTTAATGTTTTCGGCAGGAGATGTTCCATAGATATATTTGATGGCAACCTAGACTATATAGTGACTTAATTTTTACTTATTTGTACCGTATCGTACTTGCACCGAAAAAATTATTGTTTCGTACCGAAGTTCAGTACAGGCTTGGATCCGTACTGTACCGATTTTTTCGGTGCACCGCAGACCCCTACTTGATACCTATTGCTGAGGTAGGAGGCCAGCCATTGACCAATCCCCCCACTCCCAGCAGAGACAGTTGAATCAAAATGTCTGTTCTGACACAGTCAAAGGCCTTACTAAGGTCTGTGAAAATACCCATCACAGTATCCACAGCCTCGACCGCATTACAACATTCATTCACAAAATCAATTAAAGCCAATTTAGTGTTTTTTGATTGCCTGAAGCCATACTGTCTCTCACACAAGAGATTGTTGGTCTCTAAGTAGGCCACAAGTTGGCAACAGACAGCCTTTTCCAGAAATTTGGAAACAACTGACAGCTGTAAAACTGGTCGATAGTTACACATCTCGCTATCCGAGAAAAGAGGCTTGACCTTTTCCACCTTGCAACCATCTGGGAAAAGCCCTTGGGTGATTGATTCATTGATTAGTTGCAGAAGAGGCAGTTCCACCACTTCCTGACAGTATTTGAAAACCTTCACCGGTACACCATCAATACCCAATGACGTCTTAGGCTTGAATTTTTGAAAAAGTTTTTTTAGGTCACTACTATTTATTTTTTTAATGTATTTAATACAGAACCCCTTCCTTCTTAATGTTTGATTTGGAATAAGATATTGTGGCCTCTCAGCTTCAAAGTTATTTTCTCTCAATTCAACATCAATTTTTGAAGTCACATATACAAAAAATTCATTTAATTTGTTACTAATTATTTTGGGATTATTAATTTCTTTATTATCTATTACGATAGTTAAATTCTTTTGTTTCTCTATTAAACTTCCCCTCCATTCATCAATTATCTTCCAAGATTCTTAAGCCTTGTCGTCCGAATTTAATATCCTCCCATTATAATTTTCAGCTTTGGCCTTATCGATGCTTCTCCTATAACTCGTAAGGGCTACTTTATAAATACAGTGCAACTCGGTTATTGCGGCCTCGGCCATAACGTCAACTCGGATATAACGTCATTTATTTTTAGGTCCCGCCAAACTATATGTATTTACATAGGAAAAAACCTCGGATATATTGTCAGTAAATTCTCAAACCTCGTATATAACGTCAAGAAAATCGGGCCGAGATGAAGGCAACATATAGCTAAATAGAGAAAGTTCGGTCGGTGGTGCAACATGAGGGCTGCGGCTATTGTTTAGCTACATTCTATTTTTAGAAACGGCATTTTATTGCTGTCTTACCGCTAACCGCCGAACTTCATTGCAATATTTTCAAATTCGATTTTTTATATAGTAGAGTAGTTCAGTCAGTCATAAACATAAACTTACGGTTTATTTCAAATTACCTTCATTAAATGTCTTAATTTCATGTATAAAATGTATTTCCCCATTTTTCCTCGGTTTTAAATTAAAATTATGTAACCTCTTTTATAGCGTCACTCTGATATAGTGTCATTAATTGTGTGGTCCCTTCAATGACGTTATAACCAAGTTCCACTGTATCTGTATTTATTTCAGTGTTGTTATTTTTCCAACTATTGTATTTAGTTGTCATGTCATCCTTTAGCCCGATCGTTTCTTCGTTTAGAGTCATCGTTGTTGCATAAAACATTGTTTCAATACAGTATTAAATTTTGGAGTAAACCATACTTTACAAACAGTAAATTTATATTTCACAGTCCAACCGGATGTATTTTGGCTACAGAAACAGAGAATAGAGGCAGCCAGGTAGCCAGAACAGTGTTACAAAAACTACGACCTTGAGATTTGGATAGGTGTGGGGGTTTGATTATATTTGATCCAGGGGTTCCAATTCACTTCTCTGCCTATTACTATCTAGTCACCCACCAAACATTTGAACCTTACTATTTTTTATTATGATTTTTCCAGTTTTAGCGAATTTCCCATAGGGATGAAGCTATTACCGTAGGTCTCATGGCGAGACTTAAGCCCGGGACCATGTTATTTTTTCTTCTTTAGGTGCCCAGAGTCCAAAAACAATAGTCGTTAAAATTTTTATATATATATATATATGTGTCTGTGAACACGATAACTCTCGTAAAAAAATGGGTTTTTTGCGTTTTTCACATGTAATTTTTAAAAATTTCTAATTTTATATTTCACCATTGGAATCAGCTTAAAAAACTACACAATTAAGTTTCTTAAAGTTTTTCTCTATCTCCAACGGTTACCGAGATATTAAAAAATATAAACACAGTACGTTGTATTGTGGGGGCTTCAATGTTAATCTTATGGAGGATAGGGAAAAATTAATATTTCCCATATTAATCAATAGTTTTTTATGAAATGTGATATTTAGCTTCATGTGGTTGAGATCTATCCTTTTATGCTTAAAAATCATAGTTTATGTGTTTATCATGGCAGCAAACCTGCATACTCTTTTCCCATATTAATGATATAGGGAATAGGCAAACTCCTTTATTTATGGACAGATGTTGATGAAACTTGGTATAATTGGTTAAAATAAAAATTATTTATGGTATAAATGACTACTTTCAGTGTTCCTCACAGCAGCTAACCTGCACACTCTTTCCCATGTTAATCTTATGGAGAATAGGCAAATAATTCTCATGTTTATGAACAGATTTTTATAAAACTTGTCATATTTTATTATTATTATTATTATTATTATATTATTGATTTGGAAATTCGCTGAGTACGCAGATCTGCTGCGACGGGGGTATTTTTGGTTTCAATGGATAGGGAATTAAATTTTACATGAATGTTTAAGTAATTAAAAATGTAAATAGCTGCCATGTCGAAACTAAACATTTTATCGAATTGGTATTTTTTCCTATATGGGGTCTTTCAATCAAAGTATCTTTATTTTTTCTTTGCACAAGCGTACATCAAATAGTGTCACTTTAAACTATCAATATCAAAACATTACATAAAAACTATTTAATAATATACAATTTAAAAATATTACAATTTGATAATATAACAATTTAATAATATAACAATTCAATAATATAAAAATTTAATAATATAACAATTTAATAATATAGCAATTTAATAATATAACAATTTAATAATAATAATACAAAAGCAGAAAAGCTAAACAAAAATTATGTACAAAATTCTTCAAGTGAATATATAGCCTTCCTAATGAGGAACTCCTTCAACGACCTCCTAAATTTAGAAATTTCTTGGATCTCTCTTATACTCTTTGGAATGTATTTTAAAAATTTTATAATAAAAAGAATAAAAAATCAAAAAAAAAATTTTATAATAAAAAATCCAGAATAAAAAGTGGATTTAGTAAAAAATTCTAAATTATGTTTTGGAAATAATTTTTCATTTTTCTGTCTTGTATTGTATGAGTGATAATCGGCACCACTTTTAAGTTTACCACAAAAATCACTCACACAACACATGACACACTCAAGGATATATAAGCTGTGAACTGTTAAAATGTTTAAATCTAAAAAAAATTGTTTTACAGAAATATCTTGCCTAAGATTCAGCATTATCCTTATTGCTTTCTTTTGAAATTTTAAAATGTTTTTTAGATTTTGGGTTGAAGTCCCTCCATATATACTTATTCCATATGCAATATGAGATTGTATGTGAGCAAAAAATATAATTTTTAAAACAGGCAAACTACAATAAAAAGACATTTTTTTTAGAGCATAAATACCTGAGTTTATCTTTTTAATGACACTATCAACATTGAAATACAATACACTCTTTACTATTGAAATACAAATTAAAAGTTTCAAAACAATGTATTGTAAAATGACTTAGATTTAAAATATTTTGTAAAAAAATAAAATGGTGGATTGCGGCTAAACTGATCTTAAATTGAAATAACTGCCAAGTATGTGTTCACCTCTTTTTCTAAAATTCTGTACTGCAAAGCATGCTATACATTTTTGTGACATCCTGTTTAACATAAACATCAATACACAATGAGGTAACCAAATGTAACTGGAAAATCCTTGTCGTGGACGGAGCTTTTGTAGGGCGGGTTTCTGCTCCTAGCCCCTTTCTAGTGCAACTCTTTGCCAGTTTAGTGCAGTGCAGGCTTGTATGTTCACTTGGCATGTACTGTTTGTCTGTAGGGTCTTTTTTTGCTATTGCTGTTTTGTGCCTCGTTTTTTATGAGTGCAGGTTTAAGTGAACAATGTGCCGCTATGAAAATTAGTTTTCTACTTGGTAATAACATGGTCCCAGGCTTAGGACTTGCCATGAGATCTACGGTAATTGCTTCTTTGTCATATGCGAAATTCGCTAAAAATACTTTTATGAGAGCAAAATTATTTTAATTTTTCTCAATGGTGATATAAACATTATTGTTTCAGATTTACGTGTGAAATTAGTGTCACCAGTGACAGAGAGAATAAAGTCGGAGTGGGGCGGATACAGCAACAACGAAAGTGCAGGCGGGGCTGAACCGTCAACTCCAGAGCGAATGCCTGCCATCATGTGGCCCCTCAACGTCAACTCTGGCTCTAGCAGCACTAAACTGGCGACCGCTCACAAGACCTCGACTACCTCAACTACACCGGATGGTTCGTTATTAAAACTAAGTGGCCTCCTTTTTTACTTGAAATGAGTCTTAATCATAACATGGTTCACAATTCCTGAAAAGCAATCTGTTTCTGATGACAATGTGATTCTCAGTATTTTGATTTGATTCAATGCAAGGTGTTATCATTTTATAGTTCAATTTTCCTATACAGTAGAACTTGGATAATTCGAACCTCAAGGGACCAGAAAAAAATTTGAATTATCAAAAAAATTTGAATTAGAAAAGTTTTTGCAAGTGATTGAAATAAACAGTAAAAAATCATTTTTTAACACTGTATTTTAAAAAAACGTTAGGTTAATGAAGATATTATTGATTAAAAATCCTAATTTTTGTTAAATATTGATAATGTGTTTGGAGGGATCTCGAAAATTTAGCTATTTCAAACTTTTTCTTAAATCCCTTCTTTACCTCCTTGATAGCCGCTATTTATTCTTGCGACGTCAAATATTTGTTAAGCGAACCAGTTCATACACACGACGTGTTAACATGAACACAGACGAAGTCACAAATGCCACCACGAAACAAAGATGACGAATATCGGAACAAACCACCATAAATGATACACACGGTACTGAACTGCGCCGGCGCCGTGTAGTAACAGACTAGAGATGTCAATGTTATGATTTATGAGCAGTAGTGGACTGGTGAGGAGGAGGGGTATCATGTGACCAGTCAACAGCAGGTGTATATGCTGTTAGCAGGATTGGCGGGGGGTGGGGGGGTTGATCTAGCTAAAAATAGTCTACGGACAGGAAGCCCGAATTATAAAATTCTAGGGACCAAGTCAAAACTTTGAATTAAAGAATTTTTTGAATTACAGAAGTTCGAATTATCGAAATCAAAAATCAATTGACTACATTTTATTGCTAGTACTATATATTAACTCGTGTAAAATTATTGTTAATTTGATCACTTTTGAACTTTGTTATTTAAATGGGATATTTTGTTTGTTGTTTTGGTATTTTATGACTAGTATTATGTGAACAAATAGAAAATCTATTGTTGAATTGTATAGTTCAATACTTAATATCCGATCTCAAATACTGGATTCAAAAACCGTACACCGATTTTCTAAGCTTTTTACAAACAGTAAGCAGCTGATCGTAATGGCAGCTCGAGATGAAATGTTTCTTGAATCCACGGAACTATCTGCTTTTGTCAATGAAGTTTTAAATGAAAGTGAGAGTGATAGTGATGATTTGTGTGATTTAAATGAAAATAGTGAATCTGAGAGTAATAATGACAGTGATGACGAGATTGGCGGAAATGTTGAAACACCTCACCTAGAAAATTGTGTCAAAATGTGTCATACAATCAACAAGTACTAGAAGTGTGCAGAACAGTTGTATGTATAAAATATCAATGGCCATTATAAAACATAAATATGGCACAAAAAACTGTTAAATATAGCCTAACCCTATATCAACCCTTAAAGCACTACTGAAAATCACAGTCCCTGCTCATTTAATGTAAAAAATCAAAATATTATTTTAGCAATGTTTTTTTTCGGTAGCTTGAATAAAGTAGAAAACAGAAATTTGCTTCATTTTTATTTATTGAAGATTTCAAGGCTATCTTTTAAGTATTAAAAGTAATTTTTTCTGTCTGGATGGGCTATTTCAGTTAATAATAATTAGTTAATAAATCCTATATATTAACCCTTTAAGGCTGTTTGACGTGAGTTTCACGTCATACACTGCTGCGGTTTGACGCAAGTTTCATATCATCACGCAACCCGTCAACTGGCGCATTGTAGCGACGTTTTAGTGAACTTTTTCGAACTCGGACTGCATAGAGTTTATTGCTCATGAGTTTCTCTACATTTTTCAACCAAATTTGATCAGCTGTGAATGTGACAGAGATAGAGATATGTTGTTTACAAAGACAATCTTTGTTCCTTGCATCAACTTGGTGTTCATATGTCCTGTTTACTGTAGTTGTTTGGGTACATTTTTATAATGTTTACGATGTAAACTGACGTTAAATTATATTCTAAGCTGTTGCCTGGATAATTAGGTGTTAATTGTATCTTTCTTTTTGTTTTGAAATGTAAATTATTGATGTGTTTATGAGAGACGTTTATGCGTTGACGTGTAACGTTAGTGGTTTATTGTAACTGGAAATTGGGTGGCCAGTTTTTAGACAATTATTTTTAATTTCAGTAGTTTTTATGATATCTACATCTATGAAATTGATTGTTGGTTGGACCTAGATGACGCAGGGTAATTACAAATGAGAGTGAGTGGACTTGGCCCGCGTAGCAGGGTCCGACAGCCTTAAAAAATTACTGCATTGAAGGTTAAAAAATTTACACAATATACACTATTTACTGCTAAAACACAATGAAAATAAACACATCATCAAACAAGGTTAGTGAAGTTGCCTAACAACTGATTTCAGTCACTAAATATTTCAACAAAGCCGCCATATTGGTTTTTTAAGTGCATTGAGGTTAAAGCAACAGTAGGTACCATGCACTCTATTGGTTGTTTCGTGAACTACAGAGCAGTAAATGTGGCTAAATGATTGATGGCGGATAAACATGTTAACCGCGCCGTGCGACCCTACTGTACTACAGTTAAAGCCGCCAGCCACGTGGGTAAGGGTTTAAACTTTTCTACATATTTATTATGACTTTACAGGTAAATCAGAAAAACTCAGTCCTGGGGTATAATTACATCCAGGTTAAAACTCAGTCTCCAACAAATTAAGTTAATTTTAGTGAATTTCCCATAGGGAATAAGCTATTACCTCATCTATTAGGCCTCATCGCAAGACTAAGCCCGGGACCATGTTATTTTTTTGTATTCAGGTGCCCAGAGACCAAAAACAATAATCGTTAAAATTGTTTTATTTATATATATATATATATATTTGTTACTAATGTAAAAAACATTTAAAAACACAGTAGGCCTACCCTTTTTTTATTGAAATTTATTAAACTTTCAAATCCACAACCGACAGGAGAACTGCCAAATATAACAATTTCACATTACGAACCGGGGAAAAATGTTAAAATTTTCCCATATCAAACGCATTGGGTTTATTTCGTGAAATGCAGGGTTTCACTTTTTCGCTCAAATATCTGATTATTATTACTCTTCAGAATGTGAAAATATATCTATTACTCAACGTCCACCAATTTTGATCACCGCCCACCAATTTGATAACATAATGATCTTTACGACACTAACTAGAGGAATATATTTTAAAATTTCTACAAACAAAAACTAAAAACTGAGCGATTCTGCCGACACCTATAAGGGGGCCTGGGTTCATCTATGGTATACTTTTCTTATATCACGTCCACATTACTAATGATAATACTGTACTAATAATACTAATAAAACTATACCAACACCAACATTTGAAATATTCTACAACAAATAATTATTCAACTCAATTTATTATATCAAATACACTATCTACCAACTCCCACCTTTATTCCTTATTATATTTCCTTTTGATCAATTCTCTAATACCTTAAATTATAACAATACTACTTTCACCAATATAAATACTTACTCCATATTATTACTCTTCAGAATTTGAAAATATGTTTACTACTCACCGCCCACCAATTTTATAACATAATGATCTTTACGACACCAACAACAGGAAAATATTTAAAAAAATTATTCTTATCGTGCTGCTGTTACCTACAGTTCATCTATGGTATACTTTTCTTATATCACGTCCACATTACTAATATACTGTATTATACTGTACTAATAATACTAATAAAACTATACCAACACCAAAATTTGAAATATCCTACAAGAAATAATTCTTCAACTTAATTTATAACAATTAAATTATAACAATAAAAGCGATTCTGCCGACACCTATAAGGGGGCTGGGGGCGGAGCCCCCAGCAAGCGAAGCGAGTATATATATATATGTATATATATATAATATATGTTACTAATGTAAAAAACATTTCAAAACACAGTAGGCCTACCCTTTTTTTATTGAAATTTATTAAACTGACATGTTTCATACCATAAGGACATTTTCATAAGTTCACTTAACCTATATTAAAATTATTGTTAAATGTAAATAAATGTTTGATATCTTTATCAGCAGCTAATTTTCATGTAGTCTTGTGGTATAGTTGTACAGTTTTTTCAAATATAATATTTTTTGTGTATGTTTGCATTTTATTAATAACTAGCCTAAATACCCGTTCTTCGCACGGGCTAAAAAGGCTGGAAGGTGTAGGCTCTACTGATACATTTAAGGTATTGTTAATTAATTCTTCATTGTTTACAAAATGACAAAACACGAGTGTCTACAACATTTCAAAGTAACATCTATGAAATATTGGGAGAGGATTATGTTGGGTTGTGTTTTGTAGTTTTTGTAAATGTGTAATTCTTATTGTGTAATAAATTTTGTAATTCAACAGAATTATTAATAAAATGCAAACACACAAAAATGTTATATTTGAAAAAATCATACAAAGATTTTTTTTTAAGATTTAAAAAAATGTATATTGTCATAGTAAAATCCCTAATCCTAAAGGAACACATTTTTGCACTAACCGTACTCTTCAGTCGTGTTTTTCCTTGTAATACAATCATAAGGCTACACGATTTTTTAGATAAAAAATCATGGCTAAATTCCTAATCCTAAAGGAACAAATTAATTAGTTACCATCTGCATTCAGCTATGTAAGTTTTACCAAAATTATTTTATCTAAACTTGATAGAAGAAGGTTTTCATTCACATTAAGACCTAACCATTGGCCTACTTGTATTGTAAAAAGGTAACAAAAATCATAATAAACTTATTATTCTAAAGGAATACATTTTAATATTACCCGTAATCTTCAGTCTTGTTATTTCTACTTAAAAATTATAAGGCAAAAAGAATTGTATAGTAATAAAAACAAGTCATGATAAAATTACTAATCCTATACAAAAATTTATTCAGTACTACTGGTCTTCATTTTCCTTCTAAATTAGGATAACAATTAGAATTAATTTAGAATAACAAAACAAGTTGAGTAATTTAATCTTTGTCTCGGGAGTCTTTGTATGGAAGATTGTCATAATATGAATGACAATCCTGAGGTAGAACAGATTTCAAGTCTTGCAAATCTTTCCATTTCCTTGTTGGAATTGCCAGACGTTTAAATAATTTAGGAAAGACATGGTCAGGAATAATCTTCTTCGGTCTTCTTGGAAGGTCTTCATAGTTTTCTTGCTTGAAGTCAAGCTTTATTTGAATTTTTCCCTCTGGCTTGTAGAATGTGGCTCTAATATCGTGAAAAGTTGGATCTCCAACTTTGTTGCCAAGTCTTATTGAGTCGTATGCTATTACTCCTTTCCCTGAAAAGTTCTTGAAAAACGTGTATGTCAGGTGATGGGACTCATATGGGAATGGGCTTTTCTTGATAGATGTCTTTGTTTTTGAGGTAACATTCTATATTAGCGGTAAGATGGTAAGACTTAAGCCTGGGACCATGTTATTTTTTCTTCTTTAGGTGCATGGAGACAAAAAACAATAGTGGTCAGAATTTATATATATATATATATGTGTGTGTGTGTGTGTGTGTGCTGCAACGGGGGTATTTTAGTTTATAAAAACTGATCCTTTCATAAATTAATTAACATAGAGTTTCTTCATGACTTCAATGAATAAATAATAACTTAATTAGTATGCTAAGTTAAGCTTTAATAACTATAACGGTACATTATAGCAGAGCTTACCTGGTGGCAGTAGTCTCCCTCCAGAACATGCTGCAGATATGCGGTGTTTTCGTTGCAAATAAGATGGGCGGTGTTAGAACATCTCTACTCACATACACATACGCTATCGAAAAATAATGATCAGTTTATCTCATCAATTACAAAATTTTGAAACACTAAAATTATTAGGCATAAACATGGACTCAAAACTCAATTGGACCACTCACATTAATAGCCTATGCAGTAAATTGTCTCAAATAAGATATCTTCTGTAAAAATTAAAAAATCTGTTACCTTTTGAATATTTGAGAGTGGCTTACTTTAGGCTATTTCAATCTCATAATTCATATGGGCTTATTCTCTGGGATCATTCATCGGCAGTACATGACATTTTGCTAATTCATAAGAAAGCCATCAGAACTCTGTGTGGAGCTGGCTTTTTGGACCATTGCAGACCAATCTTTGTGCAAACAAACATTTTAACTACAGTAGAACTTGGATAATTCGAACCTCAAGGGACCAGAAAAAAAATTCGAATTATCCAAAAATTCAAATTAGAAAAGTTTATGCAAGTGGTTGAAATAAACAATCAAACATCATAGTTTAACATTGTATATTAGAAAAGTTAGGTTAATGAAGATATTATTGATTAAAAATCATAATTTTGTTAAATGTCAATAATGTGTTTGGAGGGATCCCGAAACTAGCTATTACAAACTTTATCAAATCCCTTCTCTACCTCCTTGATCGCCGCTATTTATTCTTGCAACGTCAGAGATTTGTAGGTTCGCTTTGACGAAGCCTTCATACACACGACGTGTTAACATGAAAGCAGACGACGAATATCAGAACAAACCACCACCGATGATACACACAGATTTCAATGTTGTGATTTATGAGCAGTAGTGGACTAGTGAGTGGGGTGGGCGCGTTGATCTAGCTAAAAATAGTCTGAGGACAGGAAGCCCGAACGGAACGTCGGTTCCTCGAAAATCGCACACAATGACTTGTTCACTTATACACACACTATAGATTTCCGCTGTAAAAACTTCGAATTATCCAAAATATTATTCGAATTAACCAAGATATTTTAACATTGTTTTTATATAAAATTCTAGGGACCAAGACAAAACTTCGAAATAAAGAAGTTGTCGAATTACAGAAGTTCGAATTATCCAAGTTCCACTGTATAATAAATTTATACATATTTCATATTTTAATCCATACAAAAACACATTTAAATTTATTTATCACTAGAGAAGAAATTCAAAGCCATAATACACAAAATAAATCTAAAATTAATATACCACAACACAGGCTGACTAAATTTGGACCTTCTCACAAAGCCAACTGTATTAAATTTTATAAAAAACTAGATGAGTCTGCTCAAATTGCATCTTTTAATATTTTTAGGAAGAAAATTTTGTAGTGGCTATCAGTCAATCCCTTTTATTCTACTGATAAATTCTTAAATTGTGAGGTTGACTTAGTTTTTTTAATTTAGTTTTCTTTTTGTATAAAATATTTTGTCTAATTAATTTTATAGATTACCATAATAATTTAAGATTTTTAATAGCAAATTTCTTTACAACTGAATTGTGACTATGCCTATTTCATTGTACTGTGGTCAACGGAAATAAAGCATTTGTATTTGAATCCTTCAGATTTTTGGCGAACTATAATACTATACTTCTGTCTCTTTGCCGACGATATGTATCCTAATATATTTCAACAGTCATAAAAACCCTTAGGTTAAACAATACATCAACGGCCTCTGAAGTAAAAATTCAAGGTTTATTTTTTTAAGTTCAAAAATAATAAAAGTGTATTATTTAATCAACAAATTAAATTATTATAGGGTAATCAATCAAAATCTTAATAGACAGAACAACATAATTAAAACTTATAAAAGTTAATTGTGAATTTTAAAAGGTCAAGTTTCCAGATTCATTAGTATGAAATCTACAAGATCCTTATAATTTGTCTTTAATTTAAATTAGCAGGCTTGAAAAAATCCTAAACCAATGTACAAACTTATGATTCACATGAATTTTTTAAAATGTAAATCGCCATATCAACTTTCTTTTTATTACTGTTCCAATTAAAGTAGACAAATAATTAAATACAAATCCATTATCAGACGACATAGGCAACAATACCCCCGTCGCAGCAGACCTGCGTACTCAGCGAATTTCCAAATCAATAACATAATAATAATAATATATGATTAGTTTGATCATTATCTGTCAATAAATATGAGTATTATTTGCCTAATCTCCACAGATTAACATGGGAAAGAGTATGCATGTTTGCTGCTGTGAGGAACGCTGAAAGTAGGTGTTTTTAGCGTAAACAATAAAATTTTTTAGCATTTATACCAACATTCATCAACATCTGTCCATAAATAAAGGACTTTGCCTATTCCCTATATGATTAACATGGAAAAAGAGTATGCAGGTTTGCTGCCATGATAAACACATAAACTATGATTTTTAAGAATAAATGGATAGACCTCAACCACATGAAGCTAAATATCAAGTTTTATCCAAAAATATTGATTAATATGGGAAATATTAATTTTTCCCTATCCTCCATAAGATTAACATTGGAGCCCCACAATACAATGTACTGTTTTTAGATTTTTTAATATCTCGGTAACCGTTGGAGATAGAGAAAAACTTTAAGGAACTTAATTGTGTAGTTTTTTAAGTTGATTCCAATGGTGAAATATAAAATTAGAAATTTTTAAAAATTACATGTGAAAAACTCAAAAAACCCCATTTTGGGGTACAAAACCCCCCCAAACTACCTGTTCCCATTGACCGATATGTCTGGTTTACGAACTCGTCCGAGCATTTGTAGGAATACACATCTCTACCAAATTTGGTCTCGATCGGACCATTTTTACGAGAGTTATCGTGTTCACAGACACACATATATATATATATAAACATTTTAACGACTATTGTTTTTGGACTCTGGGCACCTAAAGACGAAAAAATAACATGGTCTTGGGCTTAAGTCTTACCATGAGACCTATGGTAATAGCTTCTTCCCTATGGGAAATTCGCTAAAATGAAAATCTGTCACTAAACACAGGAGATTCCAGTACTTTTACCAGCATTATGTGTCTATTGTTGTATTAGCTGCAACAATAGTCTCTCGGCCGGCCTGACAGCGGAGTGGCAATGATAGATGTAATACTTTTCATCTCTTTTATTGCTATTGTTAGTCTTCTAATGTAGGGGAATGATCCGCCAACAACATTATTGTACATACTGGTATACTTCACAGGTTTCTTCTTCTCCTTCCTAAATTTTTCCATCTAGAAGATCTTGGAAGCATTCCCTCCAAACATTTGAAGCTTGCTCTTTTTAGATACTTCTTCCAGTTTTATTCTAAATACCATCTATTTGGGGTATTTTTAGAGCTCATATATATATATATATATATATATGTGTGTATGTATATATATATAAATTTTAACGACTATTGTTTTTGGACTCTGGGCACCTAAAGAAGAAAAAATAGCTTGGTCCCGGGCTTAAGTCTCGCCATGAGACCTACGGTAATAGCTTCTTCCCTATGGGAAATTCGCTAAAAGTGTTTTCGGATACAATTATACCCACGAATGATTGTCAGCTAAAAAATTGTAATAGTTGGATTATTGTAACTTGCTGATGCGAAAAACACTTTTTATTAAACTATCAACATAACCTATAAACACCCTTCAAATTAGCATCGTATTAGCAAATTCAATAACGGATCAACAAAAATACCACAATGTCGTGTATTTGGTTTTACTCAGAAGTGGCTATTTTGTGAATCTGATTCAGAAAAAAAGTATGTGACATCGTAATATTGTAATCATAAATAATTTTGTACAAAAAAAACAGAATCATTAAAAGGGCCTATTATTTTTTACAACAAAGCCTGTTAAAAAAAATAATTATCATGGAAAATGATTATACTTTGCTGCCATATTTCAGATGTTCTTTTAATATTTTCTCGCTGAAACAGTTTATTTCGCGGAATAATAATTAACAGTATTTTGATGATCCAACCTCAAACCTTGCAACCTTGGACCGACCAATGACATTCTATATTATTTTCAAAAGGCTACAAATTAAGTTATTCGCCGTCTGCGCTTTTGTGTTTGAATGAAGACGTACGGTATTGACGATGTAATCTAAAACAACAAGTTTGAGTTTAAATTATCATTTTATATAGTCTCTCAGTAATTTCAAATATTATTGACTTCTACTGAGTAAATGTTACACTTTCGTATCGGAGCTGGATATCTGATTGACTTGATAAGAAATATTGGGTTTTTCATTTATGCGGTTACAACCAATAAACTGAAAGTGAATTTGATTTTCCCGTTGAGATTTTTGTGAACATAACTTTTAGATCGTCAATATTTGACAGGGAATGTAGATTAATTTAAACGTTTCCGGTAATATCAGTTTCATTGCGCAAAACCAGATGTTAGTGTTGTAGGAACGGCGACTGTCTATCAGCTGGCGGAGAGCTAAGCGCATGCTATAGGTTAGTTTCATATCGATTTGGAAAGTTTCATGCATTTGATTGGCCAGTTACTGCTTATTTATACGTTCTGCCAACAGTGCTAAATGTAACAGTTATCAAGCGGTTGTAGGAAAAAATATAATCACCTTTCATAACCTCAGTTAAGTCTAGTCATTACATAAAATTAGGTAAACAAAAGAAGAAGAGGTATTTACTCTGTTGCCCAATCCTATCTAGTTACACTGATAATGATCCTCTCATCTCAATGAATTTCAGTGTTTACTATTAGAACATTATATTACAAAAGTATATTGAATTTTAATTGTAATCAACTATTTTATCATAATTATTGAGGCCATTATTCATTTTGAATGTCCACAGGTAAAAAACTTCAGTGCCCATTTTGTGAGCGTTTATATGGATATGAGACAAACCTACGTGCGCATATCAGACAGCGTCACCAAGGAATCCGCGTGCCGTGCCCCTTCTGCTCCCGGACCTTCACTCGTAACAACACGGTGAGACGGCACATAGCACGTGAACACAAGACGGAGCTGAGTCCTTTTCAGCAAACAGAGCTCAGTCCCCTGCAGCAGACAGAACTGGCATCTTTTCAGCAAACCACTCAGGTTCAGAACCACAACCAGTAGCCACCCGACACAAAATACCTCGATTGATCTTCTTTTCTATCGCATATTTAATAGTTATATATATACAGATGCATTATACGAGTTATTATTACCGTTGTTTATCGCCGGTCGGAGGCCTGCGGAGCCCCTCGTCACATATGTGCCTCCGAGGTGTGTTAGTATAGATCGAATTATATTTATAGGTGATTAACACACACTCGAAAGTGACTGAGGGCTTCCGTATCCCATCGACCGAAACTGTTAGCGAACTAGTCATTTCGAGTGCAACTCTTCACAGTCTTTTTTTGTATTATAATCGAGATCGGCCCTCCCTATCGAGTCACACGAGACCGTGCCAAACCTGTCTTACCTCAGTAAATGTCACACCTCGAGGGGAGGTTAATATTGTAGGCGTTTACTTTTCGCTCCTAGTCAGACCTCTCCTAGTGTAGTTCTAGTTAATTTTTACAGTATTGATCCGTTTCCGCACCTCATTTCTTCTTCTCTCCAGATCTGATCTCTATCTCTCTTTGTTTACTAACCACATATTCGATATCAGAGAATATACTGTTTCATATTTTATTATACTTGTTTATTATGTATTCTCAACCAACTCAGGTGGTTTCATGTACAAATCAGGTTATAATGCATAGATTAGAGCCGCTTTATAAGTTAATGTTGATGTTATCGGATGTCGGAAGCTGTTGTCTGTCCGTTTCCCACTTGTTGTTGCCTGTTAAATACTTTTGTTAAAATTCCATTAACTTTCTTCATGGTATAGTACAAATACAATGGTGGTGTCCAAATCATGATTCCTACCCTTAATACCACCATCAATCAACTCAGGGCATTTCTAGTCTGAACAACTAATCGTGAACATCATTATTTCTTCTTATATATATTTTTATATAATAGTACTTGTTTTGTTATATCTTTCGTAGTATTTTATAGATTTATAATACAGTTCAAAATGGGCAGGATGAAGGATTTGGATGTAGACCATTTCTTAGATTAGTGGTGGGACGGACTTCAATAGTGACCTTGTTAACAACAGTACAATTCCCGCAAGTGTCTTTATTTGTTCTGCTGTGGGTTGTTTGCTGACTCATGCATTTTTGTTGACTATGTTTAGTAATATTTGCCAATTTTTTTTTAATATTGACTTTGAAATGTATCAGTTCTCTATAGATTATATTGGTTTCACTTTTTTAGTGTTCTTCTTTGTCAATTTACAAATTTTATTTAGGTTTTTGGTTTGGGGATGCAAATTTGTTTAGTATCGACTAACACAATTAGTCCGTATAAACGTGTCCATTCACGTCCTGGGCTGATGTTTATTCTTCGTGTCATCACATATTGCATTTTAATACAATATTTATTCTGTACTATACAAGCGATGCCGCTTGGTGTGAAAACGGGTATTATATAGTGCTCGTCAAGTACAACTTAAAGTAAACTGTTTTCCTTCATCTGATTTTTAATGTTACTAAATGTTTTGTGGTGTAATCGGTCGTTAATTGGAAGAGGTACTCTCAGTCGGCTAAGTCTCTTCTCCACGTTCTATCTCTGTATCCCTCATGTTCCCGCTTCCTTTCCTCTCTCCGACATTCCATTATGGAAACTAAATCCTCTCAGGAAAAACTCAGGGAATACATAGCATATTACACTGCCATTGATGCAAATAAAAAGTGCACAAAAGTGGCATATAACTTTAGAGTACAAAAATCACCTCCTAAGCTCCTTATCCCTGCTTGTATAGTATTAAATTTAAGTAGTGTTAGATTTAAGTAAGTATTCGGCAAGTATGTGTGATCACTCACAAATAGTACAAATACCTACCTCACTACTTAGCTCGTGCTCCTCTGGAGTGTCGACACCGCATGCGCAATATTGTAGCCTATTATAATTATATAGATATATATTTTACAGGAACGTTACTCAGGAATCAGATTCATAAGTTTATATAGTCGTTATACCGTTTTCTACCTCATTTTATTCTGTTTACCGTTTGTCGATAGTTGTAGTCACGTTGATGTGAATGTTTATTTTGTTATGTATGAATGTGTCTTTGGGTCCAATGCTGCGGAGAGAACCTCTTCCATTAGTTGTAGTTTATATTTCTTTGACTACTGGTGTACTTATATCGAGTAATACTGCTGTGTCGTATTACATCGGGCATAATGCAATACGATCCGATTGTACATAATTTTTTACACGTATTTTATACATGAGAGCAAATACATAACCCCTTGTAATCTGAAATAGGACCGTTGTTGAGTATAGTTCTAAGCTGATTCACAATTTCCTTTAGAGAGCTGTAAATAATATGTGCCCAGTTGGTGGGATGCTGAAAACTACAGTCAGCCATGTATGGGCCGGCGCAACGTCAGCTGAGGTGCGCACTAGCAGTCGCAAGCTTAGCCTTACAATAGAGCCCTTGAATTTGAAATACAAAAGGCCCGAAGGTTAAGTGGTATAATGTTTTAACTCATAATAATTACTTGCAACGACAAAAAATAATGTACAAAGATAATTTTTTATGATAGCTGCTTTAAGAAGAACTGATCACTTGTTTATTAATATGTAAGTAAAATTTTGGTAAATATAAATATTTAGGTTAAGTTTCACAGAACACTCAAGAGTACAAATTAGTGTCTTTATTTAATGTATGGTTATAAAAATTACGACTAAATTTGTAACAATATTCTCATGCAAAATATGACAAAATTAAATTTTTTGTGTGAGTATTTATCAATCAAATAAGTAGAATGATCTGACCTGAACTAGTGCCTGTAAGATTGTGATTTATACGTTAATTTCCTAAAGTTGTCAAAGATGTAAAACACCAAAGAGTCAGAGGTTAAGACTGACGGTGACCACCACCACCGAGAGCTGTCGGGGCGTCAGGCTCGGAGCCGTTGCTTATTGTTTCTGTAAATATAGTCATAGTTGAATGACCGGTCGCATGAGCCTTGTCGATAGCCGGTTGTGCCATTGAGAAGACTGATTATTACATCGGCGCTGCATGCTATCGGCAAAACTCATTTCATTTACTAAACACTTTTCAGCATCCTACCAACCCTTTATTTAATGTAACAGTTATATACATTTTTATTTATAATTTGTTCTGGAGATTTTAGTATATAGACATTTTATATTGCAAATCAAATATACACGACCGTATATATTATATATTTTCTTACATGCTGTTCATTAGATTGCATTGTTATGTTGAAATAGTTTTTCATATATATAGTATCGATTGTATTCATATATTTCTCAGGGATTTACCATTTACATGTTTTCTGAATGGTATTACTGGTTACCAGTCTAATTTTGTTGTTTAATTTTATAGTTGTTTTTTCATTTGATATATTTATTTGTTGTTGTAGTTTTATATTGAGCTAATGTATTATTTTCTGTTGCTCCATGCTGCTCATAGTTATGTTGATATAATAACTAATGATTATTATTTAAAACATTTTGAAATATATATTAAGACATCATAAAAGTAGTGAGTACAACCAACAATGCATTTCTCCTAATATTGGTAGATTTCATCCATTTATCAGACTTTTTGGTAAGGGACATATTTGAGGAAAATATATGTCATCTCAGCCATCTAATGTAAATAATTATATGTATTTTAAAGCTTTAAAATTTATCAATAAAACTATAACTCAACACAATCGTAAAGCTACATCCCGGGTTATATTTTTTGGCACTTGAAAATTTAATATTTTTATTACTAGGTGTATGCAAAAATATTCACCTAATGTATGGACGAACTTAGGAAAAAGGAACGATGAGGAACAATAACAGTTAGAAATTGAAACAAAACAATTATAACGGTGACCAATTTTAATTCCAACAAACTACAAATGAATAAAATTGTAACAAAAAATTATTTGTTGCTGAACAGAATTCAACCCAGGTCCTACAGGCTAGAGTTAAGGTCCCTGCCAATCCCCAGCCAATATTGTGTTGATTAATGATTAGTTAATTTTGTAACAGCATTTATAAACAAACTATGGGTCCATAATACTCCACTGCATTCTGGATTGATGTAACTCATCATTGATCTTTGTGTAACAAATAAGTAGTACTTTCATTCAAATCCAAAATAGTTAACTTCTATATTTCAGAGAACATAATATCATGCCTTCGCTTTTGGTTGAGTTGAGTATAACATTAATGCTGCACTTTATAAGATAAACATGTATTTTTGTCCTTATTAACTTATATGAAAAAATGTTTCATTTTAAGCAAGAAAAACTGCTTAACCAAGTTTAATTTTGAAATTTTTATCTGTTTTATTATAAGTTTATGAATGCAAATTTCAAATTTTAAACTGAACCTTGCAGATCTTCTGGTATTGAGTTGTATAAACAGAAATCACCAATGGACATTTGAAAATTTGACTTGGCTAACATAATCAATACGATACATACGCTTTGTTCGTCCATTGAATAAGTTTTTTTCCATAAACAAGGATATTCTTAGCACAAAAATGTGTTGTTTGATGAAGAAAATAACACTATAACTCATATTAGTATCAAAAATCCTGTGAGCTTAAATTTTAACTAAAAACTGATCCCTATTCCTCTTCATCATAATGTTTGGTTGGCGCACAATTTCACATTAATTATCTCATCATTTTGGCTAATACGGGTTTTTGCCTAGGGTGTAGGCAGTGATATTGACCTCATGTTGTTATTAGACTGGTAACCAGGGTATGGGTATGCCAGTAGCTAAGCGAGCCTAGCACTTGCTACATGTGTATGTATATGCTATTAATGATGCACGGCGCGATTACTTTGCTTCCTTGGCCACACGACAGTGTATCGGAAAGTTGTATATGCGTGTTAATTTTTATTTGTTGAAAAATTAAAAGAGTTATCGAGTGAAAATGTAAAGAATTCCATGTTTTATGTGAAAACAAGTACAATTTGTTGCGAGTGTTGTGAGAATGTGTGTGTGCATGTTGTAGTTTTAAGGAGTTCGCCCGTTCATGGCCGTGCCTGACAGACTGTGATACTCTCAGATTTCGGGAGACAGTTATGCGGCACTTTGGCATACTCTTTCGAGGCCCTCACATTAACAAAAAGTGGTGGGATCTCTGTTCTATGTTTACATTTATTTTTTACCACACAACTCGGTAAATTGTTAAGTGATTGATATATGGCAAAAGATAAAAATTTCTCACTTATATTTATAATATTTGAAATGAAGGTTTAATTTCCAATTTTGAGTTTCAAGATTCTATGACAGGAAATAAAAATGTCTAATGCTTTGATTTTTATTTAGAGATTATGTCTCTTTGAGTTTTATATGAATTTTATCATAGAAAATTCAGGTACTTTATTCTTTAATTTTTATTGTTTTTGTCTTTTTGCTATGAATTTCTCATGATTTTGAAAATATAAAAAATTAGCCATTGAGTTCACCAATAATTGCCCGAGTTGTCAGCTGGTCGGAATTCAAAAAAAAAGTAGTTTTGAGTTGGCTTGCGAAGGCTGCGGCCGTGATGGGCGTGCTCGGGATACGCTCGGCTCTGCCGTGTGTATGTCGCTCAAACTTGATCAAAACTCAGCTGGGCTGGGGCCCGTCCAATCCCACTACCTCCTCAGGTATAGACAGTTATTATTATTTTATAAGGTGTAAACTTATTGAGAATATTTTGTTATTTTAGTACACTGTTTTGTTTTTATCCGATCAACAAAAATTTTATGTAGATTTATTCATTTAATTTGTTGGATGAAACATGCACAGGTAAAATTTTTTAAAGAGATGATATTCATATAGAGACCACTATGTGTTTATATACCTATGCAGGTTTCTTGCTCACATTGGGTTGTGGCGTGCATGTTTCATCTGCAGGTGTACTTAGTTTCTAAAATAGACAATTTACTATTCGAGGGCATTTTGTTTTGTTGAAGAGTTTATTTCGAGTTTGGTTTAGAAAGGCTTATGCAGCCGGTTTGGGATGTATAGTTATAAAGTTAGGTTATATATTTTATGTATGATTTGGTAATTATGAATTTATTGTGTTTATGGCGACAATTTGTACATGTCTCTTGAAATTGTGAGTGAGTGTGTGCATGTGTGTATTTTTAAGATTTTTGTTGTTGATTTACTTCAAACTCAATACTTCACTTATGTGGCAGTCATAGCTGAGTGGGTAGAGTACTGGCCTACCACCAAAAAAAACCTGGGTTCAATTCCCGGTCATGACACATGAAATTTAATTTCTCAGACTGCCACCATGCTTCGGAAGGCACGTTAAGCCGTTGGTCCCGGCTACGTAAGTAGTCGTTAGGTCACGTTAGAGGCAGTAGTGTGACCTGAAAACTCTAACATTAGACCTTGGCTAGAAGGTTACACGGAACTTTTTTTACTTACTTCACTTATTTTTTAATAATAAGAATACTATTCAGTTTAAAAAACCAAACTTATAACTTGCATGTTTTCTAATTAGATATATTATTGATATGAACATGTCTAAGCTCTGGGAGATTTTATTTTGTACTGTTCAATGACCGCTCATGATCTAACAGGTTTCGATCCAGCTGCCTTTGATTTACAGGGCCCAGAGCGATACCCTTGAGCTACCATGCCTATAACGTAATAAAGAATGGATCAAAATTAAGCGTCAAATACCTTTTTTCAGACTTTTTATCTGAATTGCACATAGCCAAAGTATGTATTTTCAAGGTGACACAAACTTTTTAAGCTTTTTCTAAATTCAAATACTGATGAAAATAATAAAACTCATCATTGCATTAACGTAACAGTTCTAAATAGTGATGTTTTGGAAACCTGTTATTTTTTCTTAATTGGGGTGGAAAAGACATTTAATGTAGAAAAATAATATTACTCACACATATACTGTACATATGTATACACATATGCATTTGGTAACATATGTAGTATGGTGTGTATACCATAAACTGACAATTCAAATGAATCTTTTAAACAACAAAGTTGATTTGCATAACGCTTAAGAATGGATATTTTGGGGTTCTATACTTTATCATGAAACAAATTTATTAAAATGATTATCTAATAATTTTATTAGGTAATATTAAAAATCTTGATTTATATTTGAGAAAGTAGGTCTAATTTAAAGATTTTTCGTTGTATAAGAATATTTATTTAGATTTTTATTTATGGGTGTAGCACAGATGTTACTGTTAACTTATTCATTCATATTATTGTAATTATTGTTTGCTTTTAATGATCAGCTTATTGGTTTGAAGTAAATCAGAACAGCCACTTAATGATATATATATATATATATATATATATATATATATATATATATATATATAGAAGAGTTTTCGCAATGGTAAAAATAAAATGGAAATTTTATGTTCAATTAAGAACCATTTGTGAAATTCGAAGTGAATGAATACCACTTAATAGTTTTATTCTAATTGTTATAATTTTAACACAGATTCAAAATACTTAGCGTAAATTAAATTTTGTTCCCCAATAATGGTCTTTTATATAATTTGTTTATTTGCCATTTTCCTTTTAATCAATTAACAATTCCAGATAGTTCATAAATAATTACCAACTTATTCTCAATTTGAATTATAGTCCTACAACCATTATCAAATAGTTTTGATAATAATCCTATGTCAGTCATACCTTTTAAGAAATATTGCCTGCTAGCTGCAATACAATATTTGCTACTCTAAATACATTAATTATTTTATTTCAATCCATTTTATTTAACCATTGTGATGGAAAAGATGTGATCTTTTGTTTAAGTGATCAGTGTCTAGAATATAAGAGCTGTACATGCTATTTGTGTACCTGCTACAATAATATCATATTTTATTCAAAGTTTAAGAGTTCTTTTATTTATAATTTCCAGATGTAGTTTAAAACTCTCAGAGAGTTGGTAGGTTTCGTGGCTTTGCAGAAAAGATGCAAATTATTTTTAAAAGCCTCCATGCAGATTTTGGTACCTTGATCAGAGGGAACTTAACAACAATTCAAGTGAAGTATTTTTAATCTTGTGTCTTTTCTGTTTCCCACCAAATATTCCTTGCATACCAATGAGTTTTGGATATCGGGTAAATAATACCTATTAGAGTTATGTTAGAAATCTATTTTTAGTTGTTTTGTTGATATTAAATTATTTTGTGTTATCTCGCAATAACTTTATTGTGATATAATTTAACATGTTGTGAATATTACTGTAATAAACTTAACATATAGTTATTTTGTGACCTAACGAATAATCACATGATACCTAGCTTTAACTTTTGAGTTGTGTAACGCAAATTGCGTCAGTTAGTCAATCCAAATGGAATTGTATGTGATATATCGAGTGGGTTAAATTGCTGGATCAAATCTAAAGCAATTAAAAATTATTAACTTGCATCAAAATTGTAGATTTTCTGAAAATCTTAGAAGGACATTTGAATTCGCTTCAAAAGTGATTCTTTTATGTATTTTTTTTAGGTTAAGCAATTATTAAGTAGCGTAGTGTAGTTATTTTGGGATTGTGTGTGTATCTAAAGTTATGTAGTTTTATCAGTGTGTTCGTGTGGTTTGAGGTTCTTCTATGGTATTGATATAAAATTATATGGCTTTGGATTCAATGTTTCTTCGTCCAGTAATACAAACAATTGTGGAGCTTCATACGGAATATTGTTCAATGTAAATTTGTTCTTTGAAATCGCTGTACAGTGAGTGTAAATTAATTGTTCTGGCTTTCAGATTTTGGAAAAAATATTTGTGCCGTAACTTTGGGAATTCTCTCTGTACAAACTCAATGTATGATAGTTCCATGTTGTGTTGTTATTGCTAGAGCTAAAATTCTTAAATAAGTGTTAGACTATTTATCTTCTTTCCCAGCATGTATGAATTGTCGCCTATAGATTAAGAATTGGAAAATTAAGGAAATTTATAATATTAAGTTTCTTGTGTAAGTAAGTAGATATTAATTAATCGGTCCATGTTAAATACGTGTTTGAGTTGTTAGATGGTAGTTGGTCCCCGGGGGAGCTACTTAACTGCACCGGAACTCACGGTTGGATTAAATGCCTTACATATTTTGAAAATTGACTACTTGTCAATAATAATAATTGATGAATTTAGAGCATGCATAAAACAGTACCTAGCATAATTAATTAGGTGAATTGATGGTTTACAAAAATATGTCAAAAATTACAAATACTAATAAATTAAATTTGTTGCTTTTTTGTGTTGTGGAAAGTTTGATTTGAAACCAAATCACCAATTTAGTACCTATGTGCAGTGGCGGCTCGCCTATAAGGACTCTCGGACGCCGCCCCCCCAAAGATTTGAAAAAGGAAAAAATTATTGAATACTTATTTAGTTATAACTATAGATCCAACAAACCAAAATGATTTAACAATCGTATACAGCAAAATTATAGGTGGAAAACATACAAAAATAGCGCGAAAAGTTCGTATTTGTAGACGTGGGGCGCTTGCCAGAACGTCCAAATCCATCAAAATGTATTTATATGAAGAGAGGTAGTAGTGGGGGTGGCTGGTGCTATGACGCGTCTAAGCATATCTCTTATGGAAGTCTTGGGACAGCGTCCGCGCATGCGCAGAGTAACATTTATGGTGAGTTGACAGTTAGTTGCGCGTGCCGGTTGTCTGTTTGTTTTTGTGTAAAACAGAGGTTATGTTTGTGTTGATCCAAGCAGTGTAGTTTGGTACACAGTTAGAAGTAAGTTAATTGTGTCCCAGAAAACAAAGCTTACATCTACATTAACAAAGCTCGCGAATTGTAGTAGTGTTTGTTGTCTAGAGGAGATAATCATTCATTGCAAATATATTTTTTGATTAAGAACATCTTATGTTTGCAAAATGAACAACAGTAGTGTATTACAGGTACATCCGCGTGATAAATGAAGGCGCTAAAACGTTAAGTTAGGTATTTACGTTTTTATTTACTAAATATCACGACAAATAAAGGTTTTTTTAAAATAATTTATCCGTACAATTGAGAGTCCAAACTAAGTAGATCCGTAAGACCAAGAGTATAGTATTTATTATTCAAGGTTTATGAGGAAAACTAGATATTTTAGTTAAAAAAATAAACACATTGCATCACAGATTTATTACCTAGATTGTTTTAAAAAGTCACTAAAATACACAATATTTTAAAAAATTTGCCGGGGTGAAAACACCCGGACCTCCCTCTCCTGGGGGGTGATCAATAACCCCCAGACCCCCGGTGTGCGCCCCTCCTAGCATTATTTCACTCACAAGCCGCCACTGCCTATGTGGTCAGGATGAATTTCTGTAAGGGGAAAAGCCACTCAAGTATAGGCTGTACACAAATGCATACTCAAAATGTAATTAATGAATTTCAGTCCAATCAAAAAAACAACCCAATAAAAGGGTGTGTTATCAAATAGAGGTCAATGTACAGTTGGACATGTTTCTTCAAATTACATCATCAAAGGTAAGAATTTAAAAAGGCAGGTGAGGTTCACAATCCCAAGGTTTCACAACTACATAGTATTATCCACACCAAAAGTTGGCATGCGACGCACAGTATCATATGCTTTGAGGCGCCTGCCGTAATCCCATGCAAAAAAATTCTATAGAATAAATCAACTTATTTTGTGAGTGGTTTAATATTTTAGTTATTTCTAGTAGTTATGCTGAAACTGATTGCTCAAACTTAAAGGATAATGATATTAAATTCTTCTAATTAGAAATATGCCTTATTAGATCTAAATCCATAAACTGACTTACTAGTTTTTACCGCTTTTATTGAAAATTTATTATTGTTGTAAGAGAAAACTTGCATAGATTTCTTATAGATTGGAAAACTGAAAATAGTCGTCTTACTCATGAAAGGTTCAGTTGAATATTAAGAAAGGTAATTAATTCTATCTATATACTTAATGTTTTTTAACTCTAGAAACATTTGTTTCTAGTCATTACGTAATAGGTTATATACTGTAAATGACAACACCAAGTGAATGAGAGATAAGTGTCCGATAATTGTGATCTTGTAGTCTTGTTACTAACTATGGCTGACATGTTCCTCAGACGGAATTAATAGCCTATAGTCGATAGCACATCTTAGGGACTTATAGTTAAATGTGGAGTCCAAACCACTACCTTTGAATTACGAACTGGACTAATTATGAGGATGGTACCTGCAGATTAACTTAGTATTCAATAGTGCGGACGTTAATCTACACCTGAGAATATCCCTTTTAACAACCATTGCTCATGTAAATCCTCAATTTGTGACCTCCAAGTAGCTGGATTACTGGACACACCACTATCACAGTAATTTCACTAAAACAATATTGTAGTCTCATTAGTTCACTTGTTATCAAAATATATTTTTCTTTGGAAAAGTTTTGAATCTTTTGTCTGTTCAACAGATAACACAATTTACTAAACAAAACCGTCAATATGTTGAAATAAAAGGAACTCAAGTGCTTAATAGGATATCGGGGGATGTCCTTGGCAACAGATACTTAATAAGAAAATCTTTGGGAAATTAGTTTTAAATTCTGAGAATAGTATATCCAATCAGAGGATATACAAGTGTATTCAGAATATGAAGAAAATGTGCTGTAAATTCATTTCTTACCTAAGGGCATTCTAGGAATATTTTGTGAAATCTACGGTATTCAATAAAGATAATAAGATATTCGATGAAGGGACGTGCTTGTGTTATCAATGGTATATCTTAGTTACAGCCAAGATGTAGGACAGGTGTTATGAGCATGTCCCTTAAAAGTCTTCTACTCACTTCCCATGAGAACAATGTTAAATTCAAATAATTCCTAAGATGCTTTGAACCAGAAAACCGGTACCTTGTTACAGCTTGGCTGTCGGACGAAATTAACATATTTGCCTCTATCAGCCGCCTGTCCACATGCTTTCTGGCTCAGCATTCTATTGCTAAAATTTCTGACTGGATCACAGTAACAGCATCGCAATGCACCTGGGAAATATGGGCTCTGGCACCATACACCCCAAGCAGCCGTCCATGCTTAAACCGTCATTGAAATAAGTCAGGGCTGAGTCGCCCATCCCCAATTTTATCTGTAGCCACCAGTCCCCCCTCCAGGGTCAGTCCACTTGGTAATGGATGTTTCAAAGTCAAAAACATTTTTTTCCAAAAAGATAAATACAAGTAAATTACAGTAGTTTTCATATAATAATTTTACTATAATTTGAACAAAAACTGTGATTGTAAACATAAAAATTTTTACAAACGAGATAACTAAAAAGTAAAAATGGAAACAGCCTAGAACGCTGTCTAGAATGGTTTTTGCGTAGACCCGAGTTGTTTAGAAAAATTAAACAGTACCAGTAGATGGAGTATGGGAAAGAGGCAAGCGAATCGGCACGTTTTTCCCATGTTATTCTTATGAGGATTATTTTACACAGATTGAACATTTTTGAAAAAAATCCCTAAACCGTTATTTATATCAAATCTATTACCTGATGCTATACAATATCATTTTAATGTAAAGTTTAACACATCACATACCTTACATAATTTAAAATCCCAAGCCCTCAGCGTCAAGTCGCGTACACTGTACACATACCGTCCGCGTATCCGGCCCAGGCGCGCCAGCTGCGGGTAGGTCTCGTCGGCTCACATCCTAGTCTAGCGTCTCGCGCTGCGTGTATCATTACCTACAAGTCCTGAACCAGCCATATTTGACAGCAAGTCAAAAAAAACATTTTTTTACACTACCACACAGAGAAACTAGCTTATGATATTGCTCTTATTAATCCATGATCTGCTTGGAAACTCCAACCATTTTACGAAATAACGATTTCCGCTGCGTTTAATTACCTTCTCTACTAAATAAATGTCCTTATATTTTGTCTTTAACAATTCTTCCTTATAAAATCCTCCTCTAATTATATTACCTCTATCATCTTTCAATATATAAGTAATAGTTCTTGTCTTTTTTACTTCTGCTATTGTAAACAACTCACCCGTCCAATTAGGTGTATACGATTTACTGAATACGTGCTTGAATTTCGATATCCTAACAACATCTCCAATTTTAAATTTGGCTTTTTCAAATTTATATTTATACAATTGACTCAACCTCCTATGTATTTTCTTTGAATTCCTTTCATTCACAGAGTTTGGTTTCATACCAATTGTTCTATGCACGCGATTATTATATTCTGCAATCAGCTTTGGAAAAATGTTCAACCATTTGTAACTTCCTTGAGCGGAAAACTCTCTAAATAACCAATGTTTAAATAAAATAAAATATTCTTATTCTTATTATTCTAAATGTTTTGATAAATCTTTCAGCAATGGAAGCTTTCGTACTTGAAAAGGAATGATAGTGATTAATATTTAACTCTTTCATTAGACTTTGAAAATGTTTATTGAAAAATTCTTTACCATCCGACTGAATATTCTTTACACCAGCGGGAAGAATAGATTTTATCGCTTCCGTTACCATAGGTCCAGTCTTATTCATAACAGGTACTGCATACGCTTTCTTTGAAAAGGTATCTATTAAAATTAAAATATAATTGTATCCAGAGTTTTGTCTCGAGTAAGACTGCATATCGATTAAATCAATCTGTACAATTTCATTAATACCGATTAATTTAAAATGCCTCCTTGGAAAGTTTTTTTCGGGCAGGCTTATGCATTTCGTATGCAATTTCTCTCATTTTTTATTTACTTTTATATTCAAATCACTATTTATGGTTTTTATTTCACTACCAGATGCACTAACTATTAATCCATCGTCCTGCCTAATATACACACCATTATTTGGTAAGTAAGGGCTACCATCTAACGTTCTTAAACCACTAGGATGTACTGTAGGATCCGCAATCAATAATTTAGGAAAATTTAAATCACCGCATTTAAAAACACCCTTTTCATCAAGAGTAATAGCTTGAGACAGTGTTACACAATCAGACTGTAAAACTCCATTTTTAATTAACATTAGATATTGTCTCATTTTTTGCGTCAAAGTTTTTATTGTTCCTACCATAACAAATGACCTGATCTTTAATTACAACATCATGATTCTCACGAGCACGAAATACATTTGTAATACGAGCATTTAAAGCATTAAATGCATATGTCTTATCTCTGTACAAGACTTGATGCATAGTTGGGCAGTCATTAAAATCTTGACCGTCTTGTATGTTTAAGATTCGTGTCTGATTAGCATTCCAATTACTATCTTTCTGTTCCATAAATTTATATTTTTTATTATTTTGCACAAACTCATCGCCATCTCTAACAAGTATTTGTTCTAAAGTAACAGCATCACAGATGTCCTCTCCTTTTTCTAAATTTTTAATTTTACGTTTTCTTCCATTCCAACTATTTTTTTTCTGATTGCATACATTCAAATTTATTTTCATCCTGAACAAACAAATCTCCTTGTTGTGTCAGTATCTGTTCCAACACAGGTACCTCATTATTTTTCTCTGCCCTGCTTACATTAATAATTTTATGTTGTTTAGCATCCCAAACATTATCGCTTAGCTCTAAGAATTCACCCTTTGAATCTCTTGTCTGAGGTTTATATGTTTTATAAGGGTTATACACTCGATAAAACACACATCGATAGACACATCACCACTTTCGAAATCTAGATTTAAATCAATATAAGGGTAGTATTCCGAGTTGAGAAATACTTTCAAGTTTTTTAACTTGCAATTATCAAACTCGTCACTTCTCTTTCGAGGTTTCTGTCAGGAAACCAAATATAATATACCTTGGTTTCTCATTACCTACTAGTAGATGTTTTTAAACTCCACGTATGTCTCTTTGTTTTAGGAAAGGATGGTAATTCATGTAACTCTAAACTTCTAAAGGCAATTTGTAGATTTTTATTCTGAAGCAGTAACTTTTGTAACTGTAGTTTTTCTCCATCAGAAGGTATAATATGCGGCATTACCCACTGAATCGTGTCCAGAACAATTTTTGGAGTTTTAGGATCAGTCGTTGCATCGGTGATATAAATTCAATTATTATCGTTTTTAGATCTTTTCAAAACCAGCTCTTGTTTGACATTTACTAAAACCTTATTAAAATCTTCAAATACCCCCATCAACAACTCTAATGGAATACATACACTGAATTTACCGTTTGAATGAAATCCTTCCAAGTTATTAATATTGATTTCATTTGTAGATGTATACGTAACGCCGGGAGTAGATATGCCCCGAAATCCCAATAACACAGTACCTAGACAAGGTTTTGTAAAATCAAATACGTGTTTGCTATGTAAATTTGCTTTCATTGTTATGTTGTCAGGTGTTAGCAAAAAGTCAGGAATATGTTTTTGAATTTCTCTGGCTAATTCAGACACCTCATACGTTCCCTCTGGAATTTCAATTGTGATAGGCTCTTTATTATCATAATAAAATACATCTTCGCCTTCGTCAATTCTGATAGATTCCTTATCTTTATGTTTACTTAGCTTAGGTATTAGGAAAATCCTAATCTTACCCTTATAATGAATTAGTATAATTTTGCTATTAATTAAAATTTCACCTTAATTAAACATGATTGTAATCTTACCATTAAATGCTTGATTTAATGTTTCTATTTTAACTAGACCCTTTGGAGTTGTAATCTGCTTCACCTTGTAGTATGTTAATGTGTTTAAGGGTTTCTTTACGTTAAATATAGAGTTGTAACTCTGAAAATCGACAAGCCCAATCACATAGTCACTATTTAATTCGATTGGTGGAAAGAACACTGATTTCAACTCTGGTTCAGTACCAGAAAAAGTCATTGTAAATTATTCCATTTTTATTATAAATTAAAAATTTTCAAAAACAATATACACAGATCGCCACATATTGTACTACCTAAATCTTGTATCTGTTCGGTAGTATAGTATATTTTACTGCCCCTAAAATACTCAATTACCTCATTAGGAGGTTGTATACCAAACGGGTCAAAATATATTACAAAGTCCCTGTTTTTACGATATGCTGTCCAATGTGTGCCTTTATCATTATCTAAATTAATTATTCCGCATTCTTTTATTCTTGGTTTTATTGATTTTAGCTCGTTTTTTAGGAACACTCCTCGAAGGTGGGGCGTTCCTTTTAACTGCGATAGAATTTGGTAGTTGTCCATATTTTTTTAAAATTTTAAACCCATTCCCATCTTTGCTTTCATTAAATTAGTTACAGCATATGCGGCAGCCTTTTCAGCTAAGCTTACATCCTTGGCAGTAACATGAGTCCAAGCTTGGTCAGCCAATTTCAAGTCAGCCTTGTTTCTAGAAGCTACGTCTGGATGATTCATATAGAATATGTCGTGTTCTTTACAGTAAGAGTCTAGTTTATTTTTTGAAGGTACATTATTAGCCAAGTTTTGACGTACATTAGTTGATGGTCCACACCAATTATAATTAGGAATATGGAGGGGGTAAGGTAGATGATTAATCAAAGTATTTAACAACCCACGTCCTCTATAAGGTTTAAGATACAATCCTTCACCAGATTTCTTTTAGCGAATTTCCCATAGGGAAGAAGCTATTACCGTAGGTCTCATGGCAAGAGTTAAGCCCGAGACCATGTTATTTTTTCTTATTTAGGTGCCTAGAGACCAAAAACAATAGTCGTTAAAATTTATATATATATATATATATATATATTATATATATATATATATATATATATGTGTCTGTGAACACGATAACTCTCGTAAAAAAGGTCCGATCGAGACCAAATTTGGTAGAGACGTGTATTCCTACAAATGCTCGGACGAGTTCGTAAACCAGACATATCGGTCAATGGGAACGGGTAGTTTGGGGGGGTTTTGTACCCCAAAATGGGGTTTTTTTTGCGTTTTTCACATGTAATTTTTAAAAATTTCTAATTTTATATTTCACTATTGGAATCAGCTTAAAAAACTACACAATTAAGTTCCTTAAAGTTTTTCTCTATCTTCAACGGTTACCGAGATATAAAAAAATCTAAACACAGTACGTTGTATTTTTGAGGCTCCAATGTTAATCTTATGGAGGATTAAAAAAAATTAATTTTTCACTTATTATCTAATATTTTTGGATGAAACTTGATATTTAGCTTCATGTGGTTGAGATCCATACATTTGTGCTAAAAAATTATAGTTTATGTGTTTATCATGGCAGCAAACCTGCATACTATTTTCCCATGTTAATCATATGGAGATTAGGCAAACTCCTATATTTATGGACAGATGTTGATGAAAGTTGGTATAAATGTTAAAAATAAAATTTTTGATGGTATAAATGGCTACTTTCAGTGTTCCTCACAGCAGCAAACCTACTCACTCTTTCCCATTTTAATCTTATGGAGAATAGGCAAAAATTCTCATGTTTATCGACAGATTTTGACCAAACTTGTCATATATTATTATTATTATTATATTATTGATTTGGAAATTCGCTGAGTACGCAGGTCTGCTGCGACGGGGGTATTTCATTTTTCTTATATAAAAAATGCCATTTGTTCAACAAAAGAACAAGTTTAAAATTGTATTACATAGGAAAGAGAAAAAGGTTAACAAAACACTATTTCCTCATAATATTCGTGCAATCATTTGCGGGAGCTCTGGGTGTGGCAAGACTAACGTCAAATATAGTTTAATAGTCAACAGAAATGGTTTAAAATTCAGCAATATTTACATCATATCAAAGACTCTAGAACAAGAAAAATACAGAAAATTAAGTGAAATTATTAAATTGTGTGAAGAAGAAGTGAAATTACACACTTACTCTGAATGTGAAATAACACCAAATGATGTGAAACGACACTCAATTGTAGTGTTTGATGATATAAATTGTCCAAATATCACAAAATTCTTTTCAATGGGTAGACATAGAAATATTAACTGTTTTTACTTGGCTCAGTCTTATACTAAAGTAGATAAATATATTCGAGACAATGTAAATTTTCTGATAATTTTTAAACAAGATGATTTAAATTTAAAACACATTTACAATAATCATGTTGGTAATGACTTTACAGTAGAATTTCGTAATCTATGTCACCAGTGTTGGAACAATAATTATAGTTTCAAAGTGATTGACAAGGAAAGACAAAAAAATAATGGAAGATACAGATATATGTTTGACAAGTTTTTTATTGAATGATAACAGGTGTTGTGTAATGTGGACTCTGGCTGGTGTAGTGTGGCCTTCAAATTATACCGTCGGGATGAATGAACCGGTTGAATGGCTCCGGCTCGCCGGTGTGTAGTGTGGCCTCCAAATTATACCGCCGTGTCGGTAGGGATTCGCCAATGACCTAGTGCGAGCGTGTTTATTCCATCCTCAAGAATAAATCTTTTGTCATCGTTGTACGATAGCACCTTCTTGTTTAAAGTTGTGGTTTTAATATGATGACTAGATGACTGGATCCGTGTGACGTCTTCAAAATGATCTGCTCCTGACTTTAAACAGTTAAGATAATGTTGATGTCTTAATACATGTTTAACCGTCGCTCGGCCACAGCCTTTAGCTTTTTTGGTCTCGAGGTTGGGATTATGAGACTCAATCCACTCTAGGGGAATATATGAATATAATTTTGGTCTTAGTCCGCAAAACTCAAACATTATAGACGAATGGAGTTCATCTTTAAACTTACCAGTAACTTTGGCATTCATTCTGGAGTATAGAAGGTGGTCTTTTGGATATCCGGATGTGTCAAAATGCTTCAAATCAGCTTCAATATCTCTGTAAAAGTCCTCAACGTATATACTGTAGACAAGACTGTCAGTATCAGTAAGTAACAGGTTCTTTTTCTTAAATTTTGACATGTAACCATAGTGAAAGTCATACATGATCTCTCTTACTCAAGTCCAGAATTGTCATTCCCAGATATATTGGTTTGTCGAGTTTTAAAACAAGCTTGTTCAGATGAACTGCATGGAGATTATTTTCAAATTTCTTTGTACAGTCAAACCTAGTCATATTAACATATTTTGTTAGTTTGGACTCGAATACAAGCTTAATATCTCGAAACTTTCTTTGGTTCATAATAGTACGACCAAACAGGCTGTTGTTCATAAGCTTGTAAAAGTCCTTTTCAAAATCATTTCTAGCTTGTTTTCTCTTCTCTATGTTAAAATTAACATAAGGTGCCATCCAGTTGGACTGTCTAAATTTTAACATTCTATGATATTTAGTAACAACTAAACCTAACTCTTCATATTTTTGTAGAGTTTTGTAGTGAAGGATGTACTTGGTCTTGTTATGTAAATTTGGAATTAATTTGGAATTCATCTTCTCTGGGGCTAGTGGGTAGTCATTATGCAAATCGTGTAAGCTTTCGGGATATTTAAGGTCCACTTCAAGAATATATCCGAATTGCTCATCAGTCAGGTCATAATTATCTGTCCAATGAAATGTGTCGACGGGACACATTACCATAGACACCCCACCACGAATCGCTTGTTCTATAAACAGATGCATGTCAATATCACTAAAAATTTCTAGCTCAACTCTAGTCATTCTAAGACAAGCTTGCCATGTTAAACCAGGCAGTGAGTATGTGTACGGGGTCAAGTTTATAATACTGTAAACACGAGTCTCTAAAAGTTTCAAACACGTCCGCCAACAACAATACATCGGTTTTAAGATATAAATCATGATATTGTTTCAAATTTTGTATGTTGAAATGAGACCATACATTTTGAGCATGTTCGTAATCTTGAGGTGAAATATCTTCTTTTGTTAATTTATTATTAAAAGCTTCAATGGGTGGGAGACAATTTTCAGAAAACTTTTCAGGGCCGGTCATATACTCGTATGGAAATACACCTTTCCGTTGAAGTAGTGGTTCTTGTACAAATTTGAAACCATCCAAGTTTGCTGCTAGTTTATGTAACGGCAGGGCTAAGAAGCTGTATGAATCCAAAAATACCAGATCGTCAACTGAAAATAATATGTAGTGTTCAAAGTCTTTGGCGATTACATTTATTGTTCGTTGATCATACTTCCCTAAATGTTGCATTATCAAGTGAGCGTCATAATTCTTCAAGTTGTGAAATAAGACTGGAATTTTGTCTGTCATTTTATAATTTAAATTACACGCGTTGTGGGCTGCACCTCTGTATAACCCAGTCATATGACAATGGTCTCGGACCTTAACACTGTCATCGACTGGTTTTTCGCATATGTGACAAATTGTTTCCGTTCTGAATGATGTTTCTTGTTCATGGGTCATAGTTAACGGTACATATACATTCATTTGTGGTTTAATGTTGTCATAAACTTCAAATAGTTTCTGGAAAAATACGTCCATAACATTTTCACCACTATAAGTTTCTTGAAAAACTGTTTCATTGTCTTTAATTACCACAAATAAGAAACCGCTTGGGGCATGTTCTTGTGTTGTTGGGTTGATAAAACACTCAAAATCACAATAAATCACGAAAGGCGCCTTAATCTGATATTTGAAATTTGTAAATTTTAATGTGTTTTTAGAGGACATTTCTACACGTTGAGGCTTAAAATTTTTACAGTCCTCGAAATGCTTGTTAAGATTTTCTTTAGTAAAAAACCTTTGAAGACACAAGTAGCAGTAGTGTTTCTTGCAATTGTGTCTCGTTGTACGCAATAACAATTTGTTAAAGTCACGAATTAGACAATGACTCACGCGTCCTTTTTTTAATAACAGTAGATTGACATGTGTAGGAAGGTAAGACTTCGTCATTCTTAGTGGATATATAGTTTTGCCCTGTATTCCATACACATTAATAGATATGTCATTTTGCGTTTCAAACTTCTCTATATCAGCTAATTTAACAGGATAACTAATATTGTTCATGTTCAGGTGATTCATATATTGCACATAGTGACCTACTTGATGGGGTTGATTTACACGGTCTATATGATGTAATGCTGCTAAGACAGCCCACAAAAAGCATTTGCTATCGGAATTCTTAATATTCAATACAGAGTGATTCGATTTGATGTATTCTGGAGAGAGAATGTATGATTTAGGCATTAATGGAGTGTATTTGTATATGAAGAGTTCCCATGTAACAGTATGGTCATAGATCCAACCACTTCCTACAGCTTGAAATTTGGACATTGATTTTTCAATTTTCAATAAAGCGTCATTAATTTGTGGTTGTAATTCTCTTTTTTCAATGGATAGATTGGTTAAACTTCTAAACATGGCCGAGCAGCTTTTATCAATAATTGAATTTTCAGTTAGAGAAGTAGAATATTTAACAAATTTCACATTTCTAACCAAAATCCATTTTACCGGAAGTGGTATTTCCTGTAGTGAGGTTTTAATTTCGTTTCTAATTGACTCTCCAACAAAATCACGTTTCATAAACACTTTATTCTTACTGCAGGAAGCAAAGTGTCGATTAAAATTTCTATTACTATTTCGTTTACATGATTGGCAGTAATTCTTATGTCTTTTTATGTGAGACATCAGTTCTACTCTGTTTTGAAAGGTTAGATGGCAAATTTCACAACTGGATTTATGTTTCAATTAAAAGTGTCGAGTTAAATTATGTTTTAATGACAACGGTTTTTTACCAAAATTGCAAGTATTCATTTTTTGTATAGAATAAAAACCTGAGTGCGATATTTTGAATGACCTCCAAAAACGTGTTCAGGCAGTAGAGTTCAGAACTTCTATATCATGTGTGATTGTGAAGGTCATATGAATAGCTCACTTCCATAGAGAATTCGCTAATAAGAGACTGATATAATTATTGTTAATATAAACCGACTAGGAGTTGTAGGAATTAAATTATTCTGCCATGGAGCTAACAGATAGCTTCAGCTGTATCATAATTTAAGACACGTTCCAAATGTTATTACAGTGTGTTCATAAATATAGTAATCTAAATATATAAAACAAAGTCGTGTTAGTTACACTCATTATAACTTGAGAACGGCTGGACCGATTTTAATGATCTTTGAGTTTTCGGATTCGTCTCTGCTCCGGTCATTCTTTAGGCATTTCAGTTTCCATAAATTCAATTAGTTTCCATTTTATAGCGAAATTACTCTACCTAGCTAGATGGTTTTTCTAAATAGATCATTTAATGAAAAAGTTGTCTTAATAACTAAGTCTTTTATATGATTACCATATGAATCCAATACACCGAGCAGGTTTGCATAAATCCTTTTTCAAAAAAGAAATTTATAGGAAGAGAAGGAAGCCAGAGGAATACTGTTCATTTTGGATGCCGACAGGCTAAGGAAATGCTCGGAGTGCATAATATAAGAAGGTCTGCGACCATGATCAGGCTTAAGAAAAACCATCTAAGGATACTGACGGGATTTCTAACCGGACACTGTAGGCTCAGGGGTCATTTGAGCAAGATGGGCATTGTCCAAGAGGGTGAATGCCGCTTCTGCCAATCTGGGGAGGAAACACCTAGACACCTATTGGCTGAGTGTGACGCGATAGGTCAGAAGAGAGCCAGAAGCTTGGGAACACACCAGGTGGCGGTGGAGGATTTTCCAAAGTTAGAACCCCTCGTTATACTAAACTTTATTAAGGCATTAGGACTAGAGGGGGTTCTCTAGGCAAGAACTAGAGACTAGTCTGGGGGGCACAATAGATCTCAGGTCGCAGTGCAATCTTTCCCCTAGATTTTTTATCAATTTAATTAATTTAAATGCGTCGTAAATGACGACTTAACCATTTCTAGGGTTAAACCACTTTTATAAATCATAGTGTTTTATTCAGCTCAAAAAAGGCCAAAAGGCACAGGTTTGCTTCTAAAGGTTAATTGGATAGAGCTTTCAACTGGATAAATATAAACTCCCAGAGAACACAAGTCTCTCATTCACTGTTAATTGGTTCCCATAAAAAGTAATAAATAATAAAGCAATCATGTGTAGTGTGTAAAGATGAACCCTTTTAGTGCAGAGAGAAAAAAGGTGTACTAAAGAGTGCTTTTAGTACACCGTCTCTGACAGAGACGGTGCTGTTTATGCCGCTCAGTGCAAGCGTCTCCCTGAGAGACGGTCCGTATTTTGTTTAGTACGCAGTTATTATTTTGACTTACTGACTGGTTAAGGTGTCAATATGCTCCAACAACCTCAAATTATTGATTGCCAGTATATTTCGCTTTTTTACTGACACTAGCAATCACCTGTCAGCTGTTTAGTCACACGTCAGTCCCGCTTAGTGTAATAGTTTGTTGTGGTGTGAGGTTATATCTCACGTTTTATTTTTAGCCCTGAATAGTAGTTACTAGGTCTGTGTGGCATGTGTTAAACAGTATTTAGTGTTAAAGTATGAATTGATGTGTTTTAGATTATTCCCAGCGTTTTAGGCCTAACCGTAAATACATAATTTGTGTACTCAATGAACATTGTTTATTTTGACCTTCAGGTACCATGGAAACTGAATAAAATATTTCGAATTGATTTTGAATTTTCTTTATGTTCTTTTCAGTCACATTGTTCACATACATAATGTTGTTTACTATAATTAGAGTTATATGCATGATTTGATCCCATGAAACAAATTATAACAGTAGGCATCATAAAATGAGCATTTACTGTACGCTATGTCCAAAATACCATTTCATATATTTTCTTCAATAAAAAGTTTATTTTCATTCACAGGTTGATAATTTTTCGCCGAAATGTTTAACCCTAGAAGTGGCAAGCTTTTTACTCTTAACTGTAACATAAATATAATTACTAATATCTTCATGAAATATCAAAGTTTAAACAAAAAAAGCTTAAAACATGCCCCCCCCCCCTTATAACCACTAACCACAAAAGCAAAACAGGTGTCCACTGCAATCCCAATTAAGCCTACAAATGCCGTCAACTTCCACCCAAGCCGGTCACCGTTTATTTAAGGTGGGCCCTCCCGCCACTGTACCACACATTTGCAAGCCAAATTGGGATTGCTCATGGTCGGGATTCGAACCCTAGCACTTCCGAATGGCTAGAACGTTACGCTCGTCAGCGCAGCGCTCTAGCCGATTAGGCCACATGTGCATAGGAGTTGAAAGCGCTTACTTGGTTATAAGACCTGCCCGGTGGCAGGCTAGTGTACTACGAAAGCAGTTTCGGTTGTTTGCCCCCAGATGGCAACACGGTCACGTAGGCGATAGTGTCTAACAAATTCACTAAACTGACCACAGATGCCTCCACCTGCCAATTCTTATTGAATCTGTAAATGCGTCGTAAATTACGACTTTGCCATTTCTAGGGTTAAAAGTATTTTTGTTACTTAGGTAACAGTATAAATACTTAAGAAAATTTTTCTGTTCACTTTATTTTACGTCAAAGTTTAAAAATAATTTTTCTTGTAAACGAAAAACTTTACTTTTTATTTTATTATTATAATAATGTACCAAAAACATAATAAATATACTACCATTCTGTAGGGCAGTTATTTGTGTAAAAATCAATCCAATAGGGTGGAAATATCTTTAAAAATGGGGTAGATTGATCTTTTTTGTAAATGTTTAGGTTTTCCGCAAAATGCCGTTTTATATGTTTCCTATGTATAAAAAGCTTATTTTTATACATAGGATGATAATTTTTTACCAAAATGTTTGTAATAGTAAGTTTTTTATTTTGGTAACAATATAGATGTTTTAGAAAATTTTTCTGTTCACTTTATTTTACGTCAAAGTAAAATAATAAAAAATGTTTAAAAGAAAATATTTATTTATTTAATATTTTTAATGATAAAGTAACTAAAACATTATAAATATACCATCATTAAGATAGGGCATTTATTTGTGAAAACACTACAATAATTTGGATGCCAATGTCTTGAAAAACATGGTATATATAATTTTCTTTGTAAATGCTTACGTTTTTCGCAAAAACAGCCTAGCACTTTTCAGCGTGGAATATGGGAAACACCAGAAGCACTAAAAGGGTTAAAGTGGAAAATGAATTATAAATTAAACTTGGCTAACAGAAACAATAAATAGTAAAATATTAGTTTAATTAAATAGTACCATAGAATACAAATATACATTTACAGCTGTCTTTCAACTAAAACAAAATATTTTTTTAAAATTTAAGACCAACAGTATTTTCAAAACATAGGAATGTTTTAGATGTTTAAATAGTTCTAAGATAAGCACAATATAAATTGTATTTGTAACTCTTGTTGTAAAAAATCACATTTTTGGCAAAATGAGCTCTAAAATAGTTTTCGACAGTTTTGTTGATCTTGGAGACAACATAATTTTTAATTTAATTAATTTTAGTAATTTTTTCCTACTGAGGATTTTGAACAACAATTTTAAAAAAGAAGTCATATGTGTCAGAGTCTCAGTCTCAGTCTGAGATTAGGAATTTAGATTAATTTTTTATACAGTAGAGTCCCGTTTAACCGAGTCTCACTTAACCGAGGTTCCGTGTTAACCGAGGCTACTTAAACTTTTGCTAAGCTATACGACTGCAATCGCAGTTCCCCGCGGCCCGCATGTATGGGAACCGACTGTACGTTTCCGTTGACACGCTTACTAGCCTGACTGTACAGTAGGCAAGGCAGTAGGCAAAATCACCCACACCGAGGGATTAGATGCAATCGAGAAGGCCCTGCACTACATTGAGCAGCAAGACGACACGACTCCAGCAGACATCATTATGTTGCGTCGACTGCATAGTTTGGTAGCTAAGAAACGATCCAGCAAGATTAAGCAGAAAACTGTCAATGATTTCTTTAAACCTTTATGACTTTTCACTGTTTTTGAGGTACTGTACTGTACTTTTAATTGTATGTAGCCTATCTTTCTACTTCCTGATCAGTATTTTTATTATGTAAATTTAACCTGTACAGTATATATTACATTTTTTATTACCTGATCAGTATTTAAAATTGAGAATGTAGCTTGTAAAATTATCTTTATGCAGGCCTACAATACAGTACTTCAGGGTATACACGAGTAAATAAAGTTTGTTTACACTTAACAAATATTGTATTTTTTAATTGTTTTCATAAATCCCTTATTCTAAGTAGACATTCCGTGTTAACCGAGAATTTGGTTATCCGAGGTTGCTGTGGTCCATATTAACTCGGTTAAACGAGACTCTACTGTAGTTGCCCTATTTTAGAGAAAGGGACAAGAGGGTGAAGAAACTCACAATAAACTCTGAATTTCATTACTATCTATATGCAATAAGTTAAATTTAACTCAACCCATTATCCAGTTACTATAGGTTACCCAAAAGTAGTAACACAAATTTTGGATTTTACCTATTATGTGTATCTCCACACATTTCTTATTGCAATTATTAGCAAGGAATCAACTTAAAAAATGTTGTGTTTCCTCAAAAAAGAGAAGAGGAAACTTAACTGAATAATCTAAAAAAACCTGCACTAAATTGTTTGACATACAGTTCACATCACAATATTAAAAAAAACAGATCACAGGTAACTAGTTCATGTAATCAAATAACCAATTTTAACTTGATCTCGTGTTACTCCATTATTCCCTTCTTCTTCTCCTCAACGTTAGCAACACATTTTCTGATTTCAAATCCAATTGCTTTCCCCATTGGAGGAGGAACTGCATTTCCAATCTGAAAAATAATGAAATATAAATATTCGATACTTTCAGTAACTGTGATTCTTGGACATTGGTGGTGGTATCAATCAAGAATCAACTGTGAGTCCATTAAATAAAAAAAAATCAGGTTTTGGGTGAATATTTCAATTTTACTGTAGCACTCAATGTGTTAATTATGTAACTTATAAACTCTTTGAAATTCATAATTATGTAGGTTATTAATTACTAAAATTACCTTTTTGGACTTTTCCAACGTGTCTGTGTTTTTAACAACACAATGTTTCTGGTGAAAGAAATTACGCCTGTTTTCAAGAGACTACCTAATAATTACATTAAAAAGTTTAAGTAATAGTAATTGTATTATTATTGTTAAGAAAATCTAAATATATTTATCTATTATGCACAGTACATAAAGTGATTAACCAGAATACTCCCAAGCTATACTTACTTAGCAATACTTTCAAGCTAGCAGGCACAAGACAGCATGCACACAGGACAGGAGTTGGGAGCAATAGTAACTTACTTAACTAAGGAAGACTAAATGATCAAGAAACTGTGGCTTTATATTTTAATATTGATTTATGTTGTAAAAATAATGAACTTTTCCTTATATGTTTTTTTTAACCCTATAACTGGCAGGTGGAGGCATCTGTCGTCAGTTTAGTGAACACTAGCGCCTACGTGACCGTGTTGCCCTCTGCGGGTAAGCAACCGAACCTGCTCTCGTAGTGCACTAGCCTGAAACCGGGCATGTCTATAACCAAGTAAGCGCTTTCTACTCCTATGCACTGAGTGACTGAACCAGCTAACGCGCTACACTGACAAGCTTAACGTACTAGCCATTCAGAAGTGCTAGGGTTCGAGTCCCGACCATGAGCAATCCCAATTTGGCTTGCAAATGTGTGGTAGAGCGGAGAGGGGGGCCCACCTTAACCCTAGAAGTGGCAAGCTTTTTACTCTTAACTGTAACATAAAAATAATTACTAATATCTTATTGAAATATCTAAGTTTAAACAAAAAAAGCTTAAAACATGCCCCCCCCTTATAACCATTAACCACAAAAGCAAAACAGGTGTCCACTGCAATCCCAATTAAGCCTACAAATGCCATCAACTTCCACCCAAGCCGGTCACCGTTTATTTAAGGTGGGCCCCCCACTCCGCTTTACCACACATTTGCAAGTCAAATTGGGATTGCTCATGGTCGGGATTCGAACCCTAGCACTTCCGAATGGCTAGAACGTTACGCTCATCAGCGTAGCGCGTTAGCCGGCTCGGCCATTCAGTGCCTAGGAGTAGAAAGCGCTTACTTGGTTATAGACCTGCCCGGTGGCAGGCTTGTATACTACGAGAGCAGTTTCGGTTGTTTGCCCCCAGAGGGCAACACGGTGTCTAACAAGTCCACTAATCTGACGACAGATGCCTCCACCTGCCAATTCTTATTGAATATGTAAATGCGTCGTAAATTAGGCCTTTTCCATTTCTAGGGTTAAACAAACGGTGGCCGGCTTGGGTGGAAGTTGACGGCATTTGTAGGCTTAATTGGGATTGCAGTGGACACCTGTTTTGCTTTTGTGGTTAGTGGTTATAAGGGGGGGCATGTTTTATGCTTTTTTTGTTAAAACTTTGATATTTCAAAAAGATATTAGTAATTATGTTTATGTTACAGATAAGAGTAAAAACCTTGCCACTTCTAGGGTTAAACATGCTTATTTTAAAATTATAAACCTTTTTCTTATTCATGAAGATTAAAAAAAAATGTTTGTATTTACTGCCATGTGGGAAATAGGTAAGATCATGGATATGCCAAAAGGTGATATTTTAACCCTAGAAGTGGCAAGCTTTTTACTCTTAACTGTAACATAAAAATAATTACTAATATCTTATTGAAATATCAAAGTTTAAACAAAAAAAGCTTAAAACATGCCCCCCCCCTTATAACCACTAACCACAAAAGCAAAACAGGTGTCCACTGCAATCCCAATTAAGCCTACAAATGCCGTCAACTTCCACCCAAGCCGGTCACCGTTTATTTAAGGTGGGCCCTCCACCCCGCTATACCACACATTTGCAAGCCAAATTGGGATTGCTCATGGTCGGGATTCGAACCCTAGCACTTCCGAATGGCTAGAACGTTACGCTCGTCAGCGTAGCGCGTTAGCCGGCTCGGCCATTCAGTGCCTAGGAGAAGAAAGCGCTTACTTGGTTATAGACCTACCCGGTGGCAGGCTCGTGTACTACAAGAGCAGTTTCGGATGTTGGCCCCCAGAGGGAAACACGGTCGCGTAGGAGATAGTGTCTAACAAGTCCACAAAACTGACGACAGATGCCTCCACCTGCCAATTCTTATTGAATATGTAAATGCGTCGTAAATTACGACTTTGCCATTTCTAGGGTTAAATTCATCTAAACAGCTGTTCCTACTCTTTTATATTAAAAATTCAATACAATAGCTCTAGTAGTTTCTATGGAAACCTGTTAGATATTGTTACTGATTTTTAAGAAGGAAAATATGTTCCAGGTTTCTATAGAAACTACTGGGGCTATTGCATTGAATTTTTAATATTAAAGAGTAGGAACAGCTGTTTAGATGAATTGAAAAGCGCGGAGCTTTGGTGCCCAAGGTCCCGGGTTCAAATCCCGCCAATCACAATCACCAATGGCTTTTCGCTATGTGATAATGCTGCAACCCACTAGGTCCAGCCTGAAGTAATGTGTAAACGGTTCCGGGCAATCACCTAGTTCAAAAACCCTTGGGATGAGAAGGTGTGACATAAACCCTCCCCTCCCCAGAGCTAAGACATATCCATGTCAAAAATTCAATACAATAGCTCTGGTAGTATCTATGGAAACCTGTTATGTATTTTTCATCTTACGAATCACCAACACCCCTCAGAGCTAAGACATATCCATGTCAAACGAATCTTAAAAAGAAACCAAATAAAATATGCCTCTTCTTACTGAAAGAAGTAGCCAGCAAACCAATTAATTGCTGTCTCAAACAAAGACGTTTGATTGAAGTGCAATCTCCAATACTTATGGCAAAGAAAATTTGTTCTCCATAATAAAATAAATGGTATAAGAGGGCTGACGGCAACATATACTTTCTTCCTTTAACTTAAAAAATAAAATGCATTTAATAAAACTGTAATTTTCTCAATATTGATTTAAATAATATTTTAAAAGTTGTTTGAAAAATAAAATGTTATTAAATTTCTTATACTCACTCTTTCCTACAAAAGTAAAGAGTTGTAAAGAAGTTTTGGGAGATAGATACCCCCAACGTAATACTAAACTTTTTAGAGCAAATACAAATATGCTTTATTTTCAAAATACATCAAGTATTGAAATGGTGTCTTTGTGATGGTTAAAAAAAGTATATTGTCTTCTTTCCATGAACTCAGTCAATGTATAGAATGGATTGTTGATCAGCCATTCTGTTAGAGCAGTCTTCATTCTTCTCCCAGTGTGGCATCTCAGTTCTTCTGGCAGTAGGTTATGTAGCTTCATGCCCATGTAGGAGGGTTTCTTTTCATATTGGGTGAGATGGTGAGCTGGGAGACAGTATCTTGTACCATGTGGAGTGTTCTATCCATGGAACTGTCTATTTTGTGTAAACGTTTTTCCATTGGCATACAGGATGACTTCTTTTTTATTGAGATTTACTAATGTCATAATGTTCAGAGTCTTGAAAGCTTCTCTACAACTTTCTCTGAAATTAAGCTCAGCTAAGGCTCTTACAGCCCTCTTTTGCAGTATAAAAACTCTTTAAGATTTCTTGCTGAAGTTCCTCCCCAAACAATGAGGCTGTGCCTGAGATGTGTTTCAAACAGAGAATGGTAGACTTTTTTTGCAGTAGAAGGGTTGCTAATGGATTTTGTACGTTTAATCACATAAAGTGATGAATTGAGTTTAGGAAGGAGGTTATCTATATGCTGTGACCAGGCAAGACCTTCATCTAACAGGACTCCAAGATACTTGGCTTGAGTATTTCTTTTTACATGAAGTATTGTTGGTACTTCTTCACATCTTCATAAGCCAGTTGGCTTGTTTTTCTAGATTTACCACCAAGTCGTTAGAGTGGCAATATTGGTATGCCATGTTCAGTGCTGTGAAAGATTTTACATTTAGATAATTGTTTCCGCTTAAAAGCAATGTGATGTCATCAACATACATCGATATCATACAGAAGTTTCCCAGGTATTCTCATATGTCATTTGTGAAGAGTATAAACAATGTTGGTCCTAATAAAGATCCCTGTGGTACTCCCCGATTCAGAGGCATAGGTTTTGATCTAGTTCTTTCTGTAACTCCATTTTTTGTTTGTGTGATTTCTACTATTTTCGGTCTAGGATTCTTCTACGGTATGGGCATTGTGTAATTCATTCCAGTTTTCTTCCAGAAGTAAGGTGTTTAGAGTGTCAAGGTTGTTCTGACAGTAATTTCGGTTCATTCTGTCTGTGTATTGTCTTTTATCTGGATAAAATTTTAAAAGTGAAGTACATAGTTGTACAGTATGGACAGACAGGCCACTGTGGAAAACCGTACTTTCAATGTCTTTGCAGTGAAAGTTTGTACAGATGCAGTCAATTGAGGAGGATGAATCTGGTGTTTTTCTGGTTGGAGGTAGGTTCATCCTATAAATTTTATGACTGATCAGAATATTTTTAAGTTGTCTGTTCTCATCGTTTTTTAAGCAGTCAACATTTATGTCCCCTAATAGGAGCAGCGGATGATTGTCTGCTTTTGTATGTTATAGTGTTTCTGAGAGGAGATCCAGTACTTAGTCAAAAGTACCAGATGGAGGCCTTTAAATTCCTGCCATTTATAAGGGTTTTTTGTTCAATGATATCTTAATCACAGCTATTTTAAAGATTAATTCTTCACAGTATTCATTAACAGGGATAGGCTCTGTCACGTGGGCTATGTTTTCTTCAACATATATTGCTACTCCTCCTTTAGTATTTTTAGTTATACTAAAGTAGGCAGCTAGTATGTAGCCAGAAATTTTAATGTTTTTTAAGATCTCCTCTTTAAGTCCATGTTCTGTAAGTATAAACATCTTTGACTGTAGTTCTTCAAGAAGGTGGGTTGGTCTATTTATTTTATTCCTGAGTCCTTGTACATTTTGATATAGCACAGTGATTTTTATATTAGTCTGTTTGCCGGATGAAGAGAGTTTATAAAGATCCTGGTTTTGTATGTTTGTTTGAGTCCGTGTTTTTCCTTAGGGCGTGTGGCTAAAAAATACTTTCCTGGACATACACATATTTTTCTTTTGTTTTGGTGGCGAGTAGTCATCCTGAAAATGAACTTGTGCTTCCATGACTATCTTGTGACTATTGATGACTGGCGTGTCAGGAGTATTCAATTGTTTTGATGGTGTTAACAAAATCTAGTTAGGGATATTAGTTAAATTTTGTATGTAGGAATTGCAAGTTTGAATACCCCCGTCGCAGCAGACCTGCGTACTCAGCGAATTTCCAAATCAATAACATAATAATAATAATATATGACTAGTTAGATCATTATCTGTCAATAAATATGAGTATTGTTTGCCTATTCTCTATAGATTAACATGGGAAAGAGTATGCAGGTTTGCTGCTGTGAGGAACGCTGAAAGTAGATGTTTCTAGCGTAAACAATTAATTTTTTGAGCATTTATATCAACTTTCATCAACATCTGTCCATAAATAAAGGAGTTTGCCTATTCACTATATGATTAATATGGGAAAAGAGTATGCAGGTTTGCTGCCATGATAAACACATAAACTATGATTTTTAAGCATAAATGGATAGACCTCAACCACATGAAGCTAAATATCAAGTTTTATCCAAAAATATTGATTAATATGGGAAATATTAATTTTTCCCTATCCTCCATAAGATTAACATTGGAGCCCCACAATACAACATACTGTGTTTAGATTTTTTAATATCTCGGTAACCGTTGGAGGTAGAGAAAAACTTTAAGGAACTTAATTGTGTAGTTTTTTAAGCTGATTCCAATGGTGAAATATAAAATTAGAAATGTTTAAAAATTACATGTGAAAAACGCAAAAAACCCCATTTTGGGGTACAAAACCCCCCCAAACTACCCGTTCCCATTGACCGATATGTCTGGTTTACGAACTCGTCCAAGCATTTGTAGGAATACACGTCTCTACCAAATTTGGTCTCGATCAGACCATTTTTACGAGAGTTATCGTGCTAACAGACACATATATATATATATATATACATATATATATACATATATATATATATAAAAATTTTAACGACTATTGTTTTTGGACTCTGGGCACCTAAAGAAGAAAAAATAACATGGTCCCGGGCTTAAGTCTCACCATGAGACCTACGGTAATAGCTTCTTCCCTATGGGAAATTCGCTAAAACAGATAATTTTACATAGGGAACCTACATACATAAGCCTACCTAGGGAATTTTACATTATTTGGTCTGTAACAGTTATTATTAAAAAAAAATGGAGATAACAAATAGAATAAGAGCGGAAAACAAAAGTTTTTTTTAAATGGAATAATGTCAATAATTAACATGGCTCAAGGATCCTCTTACATGTTTAAAAATAAATCTTTACAAAAAATCATTGAACGAGTATTACTTAAATATATATGTGAGTATTACATATAAAATCTCCCATTATATCTATTCTACATATTTTGTTAAAACCATAATAATTTACCTGTCTATGCTTGTCAAGAATGCCACCAAAAAACCTGTAGGTGTCAGGGAAGCCTTGAGACCTGGCACACTCTCTAACACTCACTACTCTTGTCTGCGTTGGGTGCAGAACTCGACCCTGAAGTAAGAAACCAAACAAACAACATAAGGCTATGAAAAAATCAGCAAATGCTAAAATAAATTATGAAAACTATAAAACTGACTGAAATGAAAGCTCATTTTAAAAATATCCTCAACGTACCATCACCATAGAAAAGGGTAGGGGCCTGTTTGGTGAATTAAATACCGCAAGGTACCGTAGTGGCGAGCAATGGCTTCAAGCAATCCAATGAATATGTTTTCTATCAAAACAAGATAGATTTTGGAAATACTTTTCTCTGCTTTTATTTTGCACAGTTATTTTACCATTTAGTTTTTACAAATTGTTTACTAATTTGATAATTTGACATTTATTACATACATACATAAAACAAATATGTATGCAAAACCTATATTCACATCTTACAAAGAGCATATTGTTAGCCATCTTCACTCAACAACTGTCAAATGGTCATAATACCCCCGTCGCAGCAGACCTGCGTACTCAGCGAATTTCCAAATCAATAACATAATAATAATAATGTATGACTAGTTTGATCATTATCTGTCAATAAATATGAGTATTATTTGCCTACTCTCCATAGATTAACATGGGAAAGAGTATGCAGGTTTGCTGCTGTGAGGAAGGCTGAAAGTAGGTGTTTCTAGCGTAAACAATTAATTTTTTTAGCATTTATATCAACTTTCATCAACATCTGTCCATAAATTAAGGAGTTTGCCTATTCCCTATATGATTATTATGGGAAAAGAGTATGCAGGTTTGCTGCCATGATAAACACATAAACTATGATTTTTAAGCATAAATGGATAGATCTCAACCACATGAAGCTAAATATCAAGTTTTATCCAAAAATATTCATTAATATGGGAAATATTAATTTTTCCCTATCCTCCATAAGATTAACATTGGAGCCCCACAATACAACATACTGTGTTTAGATTTTTTAATATCTCGGTAACCGTTAGAGATAGAGAAAAACTTTAAGGAACTTAATTGTGTAGTTTTCTGATTCTAATGGTGAAATATAAAATTAAAAATTTTTAAAAACTACATGTGAAAAACGCAAAAAACCCCATTTTGGGGTACAAAACCCCCCCAAACTACCTGTTCCTATTGACCGATATGTCTGGTTTACGAACTCGTCCGAGCATTTGTAGGAATACACGTCTCTACCAAATTTGGTCTCGATCGGACCATTTTTACGAGAGTTATCGTGCTAACAGACACATATATATATATATAAATTTTAACGACTATTGTTTTTGGACTCTGGGCACCTAAAGAAGAAAAAATAACATGGTCCCGGGCTTAAGTCTCACCATGAGACCTACGGTAATAGCTTCTTCCCTATGGGAAATTCGCTAAAAAGATGTTTTGATTTGTATTGTTTACATTTGATTCTCCATAAGCGTAATGGTAATTTTTTAGATTTTAAACTTAATATTACAAGAAAACCGGAATTTCCCTAGATATTAGACCTGTCTAATTTCCTACTCGAAAATTAGTTATTTCAAAAATTTTAAAATATTCGTTAGAGCCGTTTTCGAGATCTGTGTGCAAATATATATATATATATATATATATATATATATATATATATATATATATATATATATATATATGTATGTGTGTGTGTGTGTGTGTAAAAACCTTGCCCGTATTATAGTATTGGATTGTGTGATCAGTTGTATAAAGTTGGTGTACCTGTTTTCCCATAGGTTCGGGGTTGGTTACGGTCGTGCTGAAGAAGCCGTCCCACTCAACTCGTCCGTACAGTCCAGCCCAATGGTTGTGTCTGTTGCCAGTGTGAGGCAGACACCACGGTATAAGTGTGTTATACTGACGGTCCATTGGGTCACATGACCCACCTGCCGCACAGCTACAAACTCCCCTGAGAGCGCCAGTCGATGACTTCCCATTCTTCTTATCATGGTGTGTGTACTGCCTAATTGTGACACAACTAGTTACTAATAAGAAAAAAATTGTTTTATTTACAAAAATAAGTAATGATTTTTTTCATAAATCTGTTTGGTTTAGCCAAAGGACTGAAGATAGGATCTGTAAATCATGTGTACTTATATACCAAATAAGATTTTGGAGAATTGTCATAGAGTCTGGAATTTTAGAACTCTACTAGCAGTAAGCCTGTCCTTTATTCGGGTTGTAGGATTGATTCGGCGTAAAGAAGCAAGATTATCACGACAAACTATAATAACCCCGTCGCAGCAGACCTGCATACTCAGCGAATTTCCAAATCAATAATATAATAATAATAATAATAATTTATAACAAGTTTTATAAAAATCTGTCTATACACATGAGAATTATTTGCCTATTTTTTCAAATTCAAATTTATTTCTCGCATGCACAATAAGTTTTTTACATGCAGTGCTTATTTTTCCTCTCTAGCTAAAAGCTATTTGAGAGGATACTTAAATTAATTATTACATGCATCATACTATTTTAAAGTTTAAATATATGTTATTGATGGGCTTTTATGCCATTATAAATGACAACATAACATGCATAAATAAATATAGGAATAACAATACAACAATGATAAAACTTTATAAATTAATAACAATCATATAATTAACAAATATACATTTCGAACTACACAATCTTCTATGCTTCTCCCCCAGTCTGTGGGAAGTCGGGAAAACCAGCTGAGCAGGGTCCGTCCGGATACAACATGATGCTCAGATAAAGCTGCAGCATGTAGCAAATAACAAAACTGTACTTTATTTTCAAAGAAAAAATAAAAAGATAAAATGATGATTCCCATTGTGTTAAGTGTTTTTATTATGTGTTCTTTTAACTGTTGATACTTTATTAACCCACCCAACTGGCTCACTTAACACCCACTAACTACTAACTCATGGATACTAACAACTAACCTATTGGTGAGTACTTAACAAATTACTAATTTCTAACTGTACTAATTAAGTTTTCCCTTTTTATATTACACACTTGCCACAATAATGTTTATGTGTTTTGTATAAAATGGGTTTTTAATTAGCGAATTTCATAGGGAAGAGCTATTACCGTAGTCTCATGGCAGTTAAGCCCGGGACCATGTTATTTTTTCTTCTTTAGGTGCCCAGAGTCCAAAAACAATAGTCGTTAAAATTTATATATATATATTTGTGTCTGTGAACACGATAACTCTCGTAAAAATGGTCCGATCGAGACCAAATTTGGTAGAGACGTGTATGTCTACGAATGCTAATTTAAACGACATATCGTCAATGGGACAATAGTTTTTTTAGTTTTGTACCCCAGAATGGGGTTTTTTGCGTTTTTCACAAGTAGTTTAAAAATTTCTAATTTTATATTTCACCATTGGAATCAGCTTAAAAAACTACACAATTAAGTTCCTTAAAGTTTTTCTCTATCTCCAACGGTTACCGAGATATAAAAAAATCTAAACACAGTACGTTGTATTTTTGAGGCTCCAATGTTAATCTTATGGAGGATTAAAAAAAAATTAATTTTTCACTAATATTTTTGGATGAAACTTAATATTTAGCTTCATGTGGTTGAGATCCATACATTTGTGCTAAAAAATCATAGTTTATGTGTTTATCGTGGCAGCAAACCTGCATACTCTTTTCCCATGTTAATCATATGGAGATTAGGCAAACTCCTATATTTATGGACCATTGTGATGAAAGTTGGTATAAATGTTAAAAATAAAATTTTTGATGGTATAAATGGTACTTTCAGTGTTCCTCACAGCAGCAAACCTACTAACTCTTTCCCAATTTAATCTATTGGTGAGAATAGGCAAAAATTACTCATGTTTATAAAGATTTTCCCTTTTTATATTAACACTTGCCATTATATTATTGTTTTGTGAGTACGCAGGTCTGTAATGGGTATTTTGATTTTACTTCACTCATAGTTTGCAAATTCAGGTAGGGAATTCAATAGATTAGGTATTCTAAATTCAGGTACATTTTTTCCATAGCTATTATAATACCTATGTGTTCTAAACTGACGTTGCCTAATATTATAACCTATTTCATTTACTACTCTAAAATCCTCTTTGAAATAATTTCTTACTAAATCTGAATATTTGGCCAGAGCATCAAAACACATTATACCCATTAATTCCTGAGGGAGAGAACAAAAAAGAACTTTAGCTATTCTATTAATGATATTTACAAGACGCTGCTTAATATATTCAGGAGATAAATAGTATACAATAATTCCATAATTCACCAAGCTTTGAACAAGTGAAAAATAAACTCGTCTGAGCTATTTCAGGAATACACGTTTCTACCAAATTTGGTCTCGATCGGACCACTTTAACGAGAGTTATCTTGTTCACAGACACACACACACACACACACACATTATATATAAATTTTAACGACTATTGTTTTTGGTCTCTGGGCACCTAAAGAAGAAATACCCCCGTCGCAGCAGACCTGCGTACTCAGCGAATTTCCAAATCAATAATATAATAATAATAATATATGACAAGTTTTATAAAAAAATCTGTCCATAAACGTGAGAGTTATTTGCCTATTCTCCATAAGATTATCATGGGAAAGAGTGTGCAGGTTAGCTGCTGTGGGGAACACTGAAATTAGGCATTTCTAATATAAATAATTTTTATCTTAACATTTATACCAACTTTCATCAACATCTGTCCATAAATAAAGAAGTTTGCCTATTCCCTATAGTTAATTATTCATCTTAAAATGATCTAAAATGTTCTTTTTAAAAACTAATGACGCGTAAAATCTTTCAACAAAGAGAAAATTTTGAATGAAAACGAGTGGAAAATTTCTTGGTTATGTAAACACTAAAAGACGAAATAGGCCAAATGTAAATTTGGCAACACTTTATCGTATTGCTCAAACCCAGAGAGCTCGAGAATGCGATAACAAAAAATAGTCAAAATATTTAAAGTTTAATTCGATCAGACGATCAAATTAAGTAGACGATCAAAATTAAATATTATATATTTTTTCTGCAAATATCAGAGCTATTATGATGGTTGAGCTTTGTTACCAAATATTAAATTGATAATTCACGATTTTTCGTTGCCGAAATCATATTTTATGCGAAATAATATCAAACCGCAATCTGATATTCGGTGCAACTATCAATGACGCTATGCTTTGTATTCCAAAATTCAATATTGTGTTGAACTTACTGAGTAACTTAAATACGTAGTTGAAGAATCGAATAATCATACCGCATCTTCGGACCGCCCAAAGACGTTTTTACAGGTTATGAATTGCGTAATTTCGTCATCTGCTTGAACATTTCTGTTGATCCGTATCGCTGACGTATCTCAAACGGAAAGTTTAGCATTTATCTTTTGGTTTTAACCTCATTTTATACAGTCTATCCGAAAGTTTGGATATTTATAGTACTTTTTCGGATACTTGTTTTGCATTCGGATCAGAGCCGGATATCCGATCCGACTTTTCGGATATCCGCATACCTCTAATCAAAACCATGCTTAGAGGAAGGCCTGGTAATGTACATACATCCCTGGTTTGCCCTGACTGAATTCATATTTAGAATTAGTCCTTTTGCATTTATTCAACTGTTTTTGTAATACAAGTTTTATAACCAAACGCTTTGCATTTTTGAAAAAATCACTTTTTTAATACCTAAAATATAGTCTTAAAATCTTATAATAAAATTTATGTTTTATACTTTATTTAAGCTAACTAAATCGAAATCTTTTTGGATATATTTCCAAAGTATATTTTTAAATTTGTATATTTTTTCACTGTTCTTACATCGGAAAAATATTGTTTTGATTTTTTATACTACATGAGCAGGGAGTGTGATTTTTAGTAGCGCTTTAAGGGTTAAACACCCCTCAGGGGGTAGTCGGCTTTCGATTACACGGGAGGTCTCCCCCTTCTGGGGAGGCTGGCAACCCCGAGGTACCCTAGCCAAACTGTAAGTCTGCCTATCCAGCTTGCAGTCCTTCCTCTTCAGAGCGATGGCCTTCTTCTCAACCTATGGTCTCAGCTTCCTTACTTTCCTTTCTGGACAATTCTTGTCCAACCTCTTTTTTTATTTCAACCCCTCGAAATGGGTGTTATTTCTCCTTCTTTCCAATCCCAAGTCAAGGTGGAACAGCATGCGCCAAGGACTGCGTGGCCAAGGGGAGCTTGGTCTCAGCATGTGAACTCTGGTCATCAGGCGACCTCCAGTTTGAAGCAGCCTTCCCCAGGTATGCGGGGCTCAGCCTGGGGCGAACATTCGTCCCTAGCTACTCGTGAAACGATTATGTAAGAAAGAAAAGATAAACAAACCTCAACACCCCAGGGGGGATCATGGCAGATCTGGCCGTCGAACCCTGGGAGTGTTGACAAACACTACTCCTTCCGACGAGGTGGAAATGGCTGATCTGGCCATCGATCCTCAGGATGACAGAGACATTACTGTCTCCGAAGAAGAGCGTCTCCTGGAGGGATGCAAAGACAAGGACCTAGAAGAACTTGACAAGAGAGCCCAGAGACTCAAGTTGGCTGATCAGGCCCGGAAGCTCAGTGGGGCTCAGAAGAGGAGAAGACACCTCCGGGAAAAGGGTACTCCGAGGAGGAAGCAGAGCGCCTCTACCAAAAGCCTCTTCCTGCCAGGACGTACCTGCAGCACCAAGGGGAGCATTCGAGGCCATCTAAATCCAGCAATCAGGGCCGAAGAGGCTCAGGTCAGACATGACCACCCCGGAAGAAATCCAAAAGAACAAGATCAGGGGTTAGGGAGACAGCAATGTCGTACCAAACCATCCTAGCGCCCAGAGTGCTAGGAAGATCTCTTATAAGCAGGCGGCTGAAGGAACGAGAGTAGTTAATCCTGCACTCCAAATACCCGGATGCGCTGCTAATACCTGAACAGATTGGGACAATCAAGGACACGATTGTCATACTGATCCGGGATGCAGAGACGGAGGGGGCTAACCACTGCTTCAATGGTGTTCTGCAGAGATAGGGATATTTAGTCCTGATCTGCAAAGACGCCACAACAGCAACCTGGATCAAATCCAAGAGGGTGCCCGTGCAAATCTGGGAATGGCCTGACATCAAGGTCGTGGATGAGGGAGAATTCCCGAAGTCCAGGATTGCAATGGCTTACTTCCCAGGGAGCAGCATGGACTCTTCGGAAGTCATACTCCGGTTCATCAAGATCTAGAACCTGGAGCTCCAATCCACCACCTGGTCAGTGATCAAGAGGATCAAAGATAAGAGGACTGTCCAGCTGGTCCTGGCAGTGGACCCCAAATCGGCTCTGATTCTCCAGAAGGACCCACAAGTGGATTTCAAGCTCGGAAGGGTAACTATGAAGCTGCGTGGTGGACACAAGGAGGACGAAGATGGCAATGAGGACCAATACATGTCCTCACCTCGCCTTACCTGCGACGACTCCGGGTCTACTAGCCCCTTCAGCACCGCCAGCGTCAGGGTTGTCTTCAGTCCCTCAGGCACCGGAAAAGCCATCCTTGCCTGCACAAGGTCAAAAATGCGGAACACCGGACACAGACACTCCCTCTCCCAAGTCTGCGGACCGTTCAGGGCTCATTACCCCCCTCCCTGGGAGCTCTGGATTGGGCTCAACCACCAAATGGACTGGCTTCAAATGACAGCACACCCAACCCCGTGATGAAACCTGGAGATGGGAGAGGATACAGCAGCCCTGTTTCCAAATACTTACCCGTCTTTCAGAGGGAATCTAGAATAGAGAAAAAAGAGGAGAGGCTGAGAGGGCCCTCAAACTCAGGAGGCAGATACGGTAAGAGCTACAGGCCTCCTGGATCAACGAGCCAACGTTCCCGGTCCTACGGAGGGAAGGACCGCTGGGACCACTCCTTCAGTGGGGGGAGGGACCGGGATGGGCGTCAAGACAATGCAGGTGAATCTTCATCACACTAAGGGCGTCTCCTCTGTCCTTAGCTGGAGATTCATAAGTAAGGGGCTGGATATTGCCCTTCAACAAGAACCCTGAGTCTACAGAGGATCTGTCAGAGGACTACCTACTCAGAATTCATTACCAGAGATCTGGTGGACAGTGTCCATCGAACTGGAGACCTCAGAAGGAAGACTCGAGGCGCTTGTGGCCTCCGCCTACTTCTACAACCCAGACCCGGGAGTACCATGCCCACCCTCAGAAGTGGAGCGGCCCACTAAGAAAGCACCTCAAGATCATCGGACTCACTCAATCAGACTCCTGCAGATTCTGTGAGGAGGAGACTGAGTCTGCTACTCACTTCTGGCTCCAATGTCCAGCTCTGAGCCAGAAAAGGCTGAAATTCTTTGGTCGGATCTTTGTGGACCCCGAAGAATTTAAACAATTGAGTGTCGCACAACTTTTGGGCTTCGTCAAGGGACTAGAATTGTGGGACTAACTTCATCTAGGGTACTACAAAATATCTCAAGGTCGAGGTAGCTAAAAGGTAGCTATACCCTTGCCCTAGGAAAAAAAGAGTTAAACAAACAAATTGTTTTTAATTTGACAGCTGATGGTTATTTATTTCTATTAAATCACTTTCATCGATGTAATAAGATACTCATTAACCCATTGACCTAGACTTACGAACGGTACTCATAGGAATCCCGCCTGGACCTTTCTTAGACATTCAGCTGTCACTCGTGTTTTGATGAACAACGTTCTATATACAGTAGAACCTCGATAGTCCAACCTCCGATGGTCCGACCGTGCCCGTCGGCACAACAGACTTCCGCTAATTTGTCCTCGGCGGCATTCTCCTCGCTTAGTCCGACCACGCTGGCAGAAATTTACAGCATTTGTTTACTTTGTAACACCGTTCAAGTTCACCTGTCGATAACGCATCGACAGGTGACATCGTGAGTGTGTATTTCAGTCAGAGTAGCAATAACACTTGGTGCGGTTGGTAGTGTAGAAGCTGGCGTAAAATAGTATAGTTGCAGTATTTTTTTAAAATGTAGATTGTGAAACGTTCAGTACAGTAATTAAGTGTTTTGAACAAACGTACTTTATATAATGTCTGGTGCAAAACAGAAGCATGTAACCCTATCCATAGCCGAGAAATTAAACGTGCTCGAAAGGTTAGACAAAGGTGAGTCTGTTTAAAAAATCGCTAGTACAACCATTAAAGACTGGCGAAAAAATTGAAAACAGATTGAAAGTCATGCTATGTTAGTTAAAGACGAAAGAGGACTAAAATGTCGGACAACTTTAAAGAAACCAAAGTGTGAGATGCTTGGACAATGCATTGTGGGTGTGGTTTGAGCAAGAGAGAAGAAAGGGAACTCCGTTATATTCTTTTTTATATTCATACAGTAATAAATAGTGTGTATAGCGGAACGTCTAGGCTACATGATGCAGCAACTGTACCTAGGCCACGTACAGTATTGAACAGTATTGAAGTGTTATGCTTTCTCGTCACTACAGCATACTCTGTAAGTAAATAATGGACACTTTTTGTTTAAAATAATTGTTATTGTTATTAAATAATTAATTTATTTAAGGTTTTAGCGAATTTCCCATAGGGAAGAAGCTATTACCGTAGGTCTCATAGTGAGACTTAAGCCCGGGACCATGTTATTTTTTCTTCTTTAAGTGCCCAGAGTCCAAAAACAATAGTCGTTAAATTTTATATATATATATATATATGTATATATATATATATATATGTATATATATATATATATATGTGTCTGTTAGCACGATAACTCTCGTAAAAATGGTCCGATCGAGACCAAATTTGGTAGAGACGTGTATTCCTACAAATGCTCGGACGAGTTCGTTAACCAGACATATCGGTCAATGGGAACGGGTAGTTTGGGGGGGTTTTGTACCCCAAAATGGGGTTTTTTGCGTTTTTCACATGTAATTTTTAAAAATTTCTAATTTTATATTTCACCATTAGAATCAGCTTAAAAAACTACACAATTAAGTTCCTTAAAGTTTTTCTCTATCTCCAACGGTTGCCGAGATATTAAAAAATCTAAACACAGTACGTTGTATTGTGGGGCTCCAATGTTAATCTTATGGAGGATAGGGAAAAATTAATATTTCCCATATTAATCAATATTTTTGGATAAAACTTGATATTTAGCTTCATGTGGTATAGATCTATCCATTTATGCTCAAAAATCATAGTTTATGTGTTTATCATGGCAGCAAACCTGCATACTCTTTTCCCATAATAATCATATAGGGAATAGGGAAACTCCTTTATTTATGGACAGATGTTGATGAAAGTTGGTATAAATGTTAAGATAAAAATTATTTAATGTAGAAATGCCTAATTTCAGTGTTCCTCACATCAGCAAACCTGCACACTCTTTGCCATGTTAATCTTATGGAGAATAAGCAAATAATTCCCATGTTTATGGACAGATTTTTATAAAACTTGCCATATATTATTGATTTGGAAATTCGCTGAGTACGCAGGTCTGCTGCGACGGGGGTATTTAGGCTTTCTGTAGCGTTCATCAGTACAGTAGCTTTTTATAAAATCTTGATGCAATATTCTTTCTTCGAAATACAGTTTAAGTTTGTTTTTATGTTAATATACGAGTTCCTCTGATAATCCGACCTTTTAGCGAATTTCCCATAGGGAAGAAGCTATTACCGTAGGTCTCATGGCAAGAGTTAAGCCCGAGACCATGTTATTTTTTCTTCTTTAGGTGCCCAGAGACTAAAAACAATAGTCGTTAAAATTTTTATATATATGTGTCTGTGAACACGATAACTCTCGTAAAAAAAGTCCGATCGAGACCAAATTTGGTAGAGACGTGTATTCCTACAAATGCTCGGACGAGTTCGTAAACCAGACATATCGGTCAATGGGAACGGGTAGTTTGGGGGGGTTTTGTACCCCAAAATGAGGTTTTTTGCGTTTTTCACATGTAATTTTTAAATATTTCTAATTTTATATTTCACTATTGGAATCAGCTTAAAAAACTACACAATTAAGTTCCTTAAAGTTTTTCTCTATCTTCAACGGTTACCGAGATATAAAAAAATCTAAACACAGTACGTTGTATTTTTGAGGCTCCAATGTTAATCTTATGGAGGACTAAAAAAATTAATTTTTCACTTATTATCTAATATTTTTGGATGAAACTTGATATTTAGCTTCATGTGGTTGAGATCCATACATTTGTGCTAAAAAATTATAGTTTATGTGTTTATCATGGCAGCAAACCTGCATACTCTTTTCCCATGTTAATCATATGGAGATTAGGCAAACTCCTATATTTATGGATAGATGTTGATGAAAGTTGGTATAAATGTTAAAAATAAAATTTTTGATGGTATAAATGGCTACTTTCAGTGTTCCTCACAGCAGCAAACCTACTCACTCTTTCCCATTTCAATCTTATGGAGAATAGGCAAAAATTCTCATGTTTATCGACAGATTTTGACCAAACTTGACATATATTTTATTATATTATTGATTTGGAAATTTGCTGAGTACGCAGGTCTGCTGCGACGGGGGTATTTGTTGTTCCGACCATACCCCCGGTCCTGCAGATGACGGATTAGCGAGGTTCTACTGTACTGCGTAGTTTGACGTAGTTGTCAGAAAACCCGCTAGATCGTAGCAGCGTCTATTCACAATTGAATTCTAGTAATAATTTTTTTTTATTCATTTTATTTAAGTTCATTGTATAGTATATTTTGAGATGAGATTATTTTTGTACTTTCCACTGGTGCTGGATTAGCGGCGCTCTGATTTTCAAGTTATACTGTCTAAACTGTTTGTTTGACCAAAATTATTTTTCTATTATATTTATGTTCTTATGTTGGTATCAGCTGACGAATGGTAATAACAACTTCAGGTGTTATTAAATTTCGAGGAAACTTCCCTTTCCACGGTTGCTAATAATTTTGTTTGGCGATCGCGGATAAGTCGCAATGTGATTAATCTGCTAGCGGATAATCGGGAGTCTACTGTAGTATAGTTTCGTATAAAACGTAAAATAGCCAAAAATATCGTAACTCCAAGCAATAAACAGACAAAATCCAAACTTTATTTATACAGATAGTACCACTTAACCAAAGAATTATGATTTTATATTATAAACATTACATTTACAGTTACTTACAGTTTTTTACTGTATGTTCCATCACTTAGACGCACTCCTAAGTTAGGTAAATCTCGCCAATCCGAGCCTGGTTTGGTGGGAATGTTGGCAATTCGAGCCTCCACGAGAGGAGCCATCTCTTTGCAGATGTGGTCTCTCAATACAGGCTGATATTGGTTGCCTCTCATCTTAAAAAAACAAACAAAAATTACTCAAAACCTGATCATTTATACACATGACTGAATAAATGAATGAGTTAGTAGTTCATGTATGATTTTTATTGTACTGAGTAATCAAATTACATATTTACATGGATGTAATCTATAAATTACAAAAAATACATTCTAGCTATATAAATAACTCAAGAGCATCTTAAGAAATATTTAAGTTTTTCTATCAAAGTATAGAAAGTATTATTGCTAAAACCATTTACCAAAAATTTAAAAAATAATTTTTTAATTGGATTGGTGGAGACAAAACCTCAGATTCTTATGCTAGTCCCTTTTTTAGAAAGTGAAAGCGGTTAAGGATTCACCCGAAAATATAAGTTCAGAATACAAGTGCATCACTTCCAAGACCATCACGCGATATCGAGGCAATTTATATTTGCTGTGCATTAATAAAATCGTTTATCTGTGCCTATAACCTAACAGCATCAGTAGTGCCATGTTCACACAGCAAGGCTTACTTGCACACCACCGCAGATGGATCTCTCTCGCCAGGTGCTGCGCCGCCGGGCTGTCATATATTTTGCTCGAATTCCACCACCCTTCCCCGCTTGACTATCTCATGTACAGACACCCCCTCACTATATCATCCGCATCTCAGAACTGCCGTGCAACCTTCATCTGTACTGTTTGTTTAAGTCTTGTCAAGTTTTTTTAGTTTAGTTTAGTATTGTTTTGGCAGTGTCTTGAGTAGTACATTCTTCAATATATAATAGTACAATAATTCAGTTAATACAGTTAACTAGCCCATCGCACTTATGAGTTTATTAGTAAACCTTAACTTTGCACATGCATAATTTATTTCATCTATAATATTTTAAAGAAGAGGTGGTTTCTGTATGTTTGTTTGTGGGTTTGTTGTGGCAAGTGAACGCAAAAAATACTGAACCAAACAGTTTGAAATTTTACACAAAGACAGATCTTAAACTCATGCAACACATAGGCATACTCATTTCCTTAAAATCCTCTCGGGCTACACCCTGTAAACGTCCTAAGTTTCAATGTTTATATTTTTAGAAAATGAAAACATAAAATTACTTGAATGTCAACAGCTTTGAACACTAAACTTTAACAGTTCGAGAAGCAGAAGACATGGTTGCTGTAAATACCCTGGGATTCAATGTTTACAGTTTTTAATGTCAACATCCGTTTACTTTACATTTTGACAGTTCGGGAAGAAAAAGAAATAAAGTTAATTTTACACATAAAATGCTGGATCAAAATTAGTGAATTATTAGTTCGAAATAGTGGAATGGTAGATTTTTAATTTTCTCCCGATGCCTGCCTCTATTACGTTAATGCTTATCCTCTCCCAATATTTGACATATGTCACTTTGTCATGTTTAGATATATACTTAGACACGTGTTTTGTCTTTTTGTAAACAATAAAGAATTAATTATCAATAACTTAAATGTATCTGTAGAGCCTACACCTCTCAGCCTTTTTTACCCGTGCGAAGAACGGGTACTTTGTCTAGTTTTAAATAACTCTCTTAATTATTACACTACATTTTCTTTTGGCAAGTATAGCTTACAAAGTAACAACTTACCTAAACTTGGAGTATGGGCAAGCTTGCAAAACAAGAACAAACATACTATACTGAGGCAATAGTAAGGTAACTCTGATTACAAGGTAATCAACAATTGGGATCAGGAATACTCCTTCATGGGCAAAAAATCTCTGTTCAAGAAATATACATCAAAGTGATCCTTGACTTAATCATACTTTTTCTATGGTTACATTACTCCGATTAATGGTAACCTCTAAACATCATTCAATAGTGAGTCAAATGAAACCTTTAATGAGGCTAGTGATCAGGTATATAGCGCCTGTACACTGGACATGGACTGGAGGGCAGGTTTACAACAGCTCTTTGGAGATAGTCAAGTATATCATTCTAGATTGAGGAAAATTGGAGGTAAGGAGAAGAGCCTTTTATGGTTTTACGTAAATGGATGAGGTTTTTGATGGTAGTTTAGGGAAAAACTTATGCCTATTCAAAGGTACAGCCCCATTCCAATCAATCAACCATGCTCACCAGCCTTTGGAAGTGAGACTCGGGCTCGCCACCATAACCCATCTCCTCATTCTTGGCTCCATTCCGTATCTCTGGCAGGTCGGACATGGCATCTCTTACAGTGATGGTTCTCAGAGGAGCAGAGTCCACCCACTTACATTTTGATGAGAACTGCAACAGCAGCATAATTATTATACAGTTTGACACTTTTATTAATGTTCCAATAAATTAAAAATGTAATATAACATTTTGATACTCATAAAATGTTCTGTATTGTTTTAATATTTTTAATTTGTTAGAATTAGAGCAAAATGGTCTAAATCAAATTTGTTTTAATTTTTAACTAGGACCAATTATAAAATTTCAGTTGAAAATTTCCAAACCCTTCGGTTTAATAATTCTATAACATAACAATTTAATAGGATCTAATGGCTATTTCATAATCTTAGTACAGTAGGGCTCAAATATCTAAACATCGACCATCCAAATAGATTTTCTGGAGCTGGGACTGGCGGAAGTGCAAGGACATGTGTGATGCAACACGGAGAAATGGTGTTGTATCTCTAAATTTACAAGCATAACGAAAAGAAGAAAATGAAATCTCTAGTAGCCAGGGAATCACACAGCAAATGCAATTACACGTGAGGCAATTGGGAAGCTACGATTTCAGTAGTGCATCCTTTTTTAGAAAACTAGCACTAACACAGTAAAGAATGTGATATACTGACCAAATGCCATTCGTTGTACTAAAATATTCAACAAAATCCATGGCTAGCAGGCAAAATTTCTCTAAAGGAACAAGAATGCCACAAGATTATATTTTAACTGACGATCACCCCAATTCAAACCTGGGCTCGAAAATGAATACAAATGCTAAGCTGATTAGCAGAAATATTTAATTCACCAAATGTTGTACAGTGCAACTCGGTTATTGCGGCCTCGGCCATAACGTCAACTCGGATATAACGTCATTTATTTTTAGGTCCCGCCAAACTATATGTATTTACATAAGAAAAAACCTCGGATATATCGTCAGTAATTCTCAAACCTCGTATACATAAAGTCAAGAAAATCGGGCCGAGATGAAGGCAACATATAACTAAATAGAGAAAGTTCGGTTGGTGGTGCAACGTGAGGGCTGCGGCTATTGTTTAGCTACATTCTATTTTTTAGGAACGGCATTTTATTGCTGTCTTACCGCTAACCACCCCAACACCCTCCCCTACCCTATATCCGCTGTCGCCAGTCATCAAGGTCAGTGTCAGTGACTTACGTCGCATCAAAGCACTGTGGTGCCGTTCGTACGTACCTACAGTTCGTGCAGCTATCGTTAGTTCAGTGTACGTCTTTTACAGTTTGTTTTTCCTTATTTTAATTTACGAATACAGTATTGAAAAATATTGGCAAGTGTTAAGAGAAAGGTTTTGCCGAAGAAAAGGTGTGAGTTATAAGAGCGTGTGAGGAGGGACGTAAGATAGCAGACGTGTGTTCAGGCTTGTTTTTTAAAATCGAACCAGTTGAATTCACTAAGCCGAACTTCATTGCAATATTTTCAAAGAGTAGTTCAGTCAGTCATAAACATAAAATTACGGTGTATTTCAAATTACCTTCATTAAATGTCTTAATTTCATGTAAAAAATGTGTTTCCCTATTTTTACTCGATGTTAAATTAAAATTATGTAACCTCTTTTATAGCGTCACTCTGATATAGCGTCACTAATTGTGTGGTCCCTTCAATGACGTTATAACCAAGTTCCACTGTAGTAGTATAAACAAAACAGCCGGTTTTTTAGGACTCAAAGGGGTATTAAAACTAATCCTCGCAACTATTCTTCAGTTACACATACACAGCGGCAGATATTAAAACTTGAAACCTCCACACACTCCGCTAACATGACCAACACGATACAAGAATGTTCTCAGTCTCATTGACCATCAGAAAAACCAAAACGAATCTTGGAAATCTTTTAGCAAACTTTGCTTTATTGATACATAGATAAAATACCTTAACACAAATCTTTGGAACTTGAAAGTTATCAAACTAAAAATTATCAAACTAATTATGAACTGTAAAATTTAGTGAATAGTCTAATAATATATTTTTTGGCTTTAATTTCATGGTTTTTTATTATCTTCTGTTATATGATTTCTGTTTTACAGGAAATCGTGTTGTGTGTTTGTCGTGTTGTATCAAATCTAATTGATTCGTATCGGAATTCTTAGAATTGCATCGTTGTATCGAATCGAAATTTTTTTGCTGCATCGCACACCCCTAGACAACTTTAAAGAAGCTCTTTTCAACTGGTTGCTGGAGAGAGGATTCTACTCCGTTGAAGAATGCCTGAAGAGAAGTCCAAACCATTGATCAAGAAAACCAATTGACGCCATGACTGTACTTTATGTTTTGTCAATAAAGATCTTTTGTCTTGTCTTGTCTTGGCAGGTATTTTAAAGTATAAAGTGAAGAGTGGGTGCAATGACATTGGTTCATTCTGACAGATTTCATTAATTTAACTTTTTATTACTGACCACGACCAACTGATTAACCTTACAGTATCATTAAAAACAATCTAATGAACAAAAATAGCAAGGATCAGGCTGAAATCATTACAAAATTTAGTAGTAACTGATCAGTAATTAATTACTCATAGGTCAGAGTGAGAGTACTCATAGTAAGAGTAACTCACAAGTCAGAGCGCTTAATTATCAACACCTTTGCCCCAATACTGTTTATCAATCCAGAGAATTCTACAACATGACATCAAAGTATCTGAATAGTCAATAGAATAAGGTGATTCAAATGATTTTACTATTTGCAAGCGAAGAAAATTATTAGTCTTTCTTAAATCATGTTCAGTCACAGTTATTAATTTTAAATATGTTGATGCCGGAAAACTCATAATAAATGCTCTTTTTTCTCTCTCACCTTCTTATCATCGATCATAACGTTTAGTGAAGTTGCTCGTAGGTTGAATGTGTGAGTTGGTTCTGGGTAGTTGGGTAATATCTCACCTGGAGCAGCTGCTATTATGATAGCCCTGAAAGATCGAAAATAATATTTTGAATATATCATTCAACATTTTACTTTTTTATAAAACTACTTACCCCGAGGGGACTCACATGCCGGTCAAAACGACCGGATCGGTGTTATTTTTAGGAAAACTTGTCGGCAGAATTCATCGTCACTGTGTCTTATGCACCTCTTTCGGATTAGCCTGAATCACTTCCCACCCTCCTCACATTTTGAGATTCAAAGTAATTTGTTTTTGCGTAAAGCACTGGTCAGTCAGACCGTGGGTGAGTGACATATACAGTCTTTTTACGATTTGTTTGACCGTAAGTGAGTGACCGCGCTAATCAAATCGAAGTTTTTATGAAACTGATTTAGTGTTTTAAATATATTTTATTTTCTATCATTGGTTACTAAAATTATAAAAACTATGTAATAAATAACAATATTTTTTGTTTTAAAATTATTGCTTTATTAGTGGTTTTTTTTCTCGATAACATTAATTGCAATTTTGCATGTAAAACATGAACAATCTTATTACTTGATTTGCTACTTTTTGTTGTATTTTTTTTGTAATTAAGTTATTAAGTTTTTCTGTTATGCTTAAAAATTTTTTGTCCTAATAATATGCAATAGCAGATACTTTTTAAGGACAAAGGTTTTTTTTACTTTGTTCAGTATACAAATTTTAAAGTATTTTATTACTATAATTATGTGTATTTCAATTAAAATGTATTATGCCATGAAATTTATTGTTATTTATCAAAATAAACCAATTTTATGACAAAAATAGCTGTTTCCTTAATCCCGGTCAAAAAGGTTGTGAGTGAGTCATCACGTTTTCAATTTAAGTGAGTCCTCCCGGGTTAAAGAAATTGTAACTGCGAAATAATAACATAACTGGACCTTATACAAATTGTGGTTTATTACAGAGCGCAGACGAAGTTCCCTCATTCTCATTTGATAATAATCATACATCATCTAGGTACAACCAACGATCTATTTAACTAGATCTAGACATCATAAAAACTACTGAAATCAGAAATAAGAGTCTAAAAACTAGGCACCCAATTTCCAGTTACAATAAACCGAATCACTAACGTTACTTCAACGCATAAGCGTCTTTTACAACCACATCACTAATTTACATTTTCAAACAAAAAGGCAGACTCAGTTATCCAATTATCCCCTAATTATCCAGGTAACATCTTAGAATATAATTTGACGTCAGTTTACATCGTAAAGATTATAAATGAACATAAAATACCCCCGTCGCAGCAGACCTGCGTACTCAGCGAATTTTCAAATCAATAATATAATAATAATAATAATAATATATGACAAGTTTGGTCAAAATCTGTCGATAAACATGAGAATTTTTGCCTATTCTCCACAAGATTAAAATGGGAAAGAGTGAGTAGGTTTGCTGCTGTGAGGAACACTGAAAGTAGCCATTTATACAAATCAAAAATTTTATTTTTAACATTTATACCAACTTTCATCAACATCTGTCCATAAATATAGGAGTTTGCCTAATCTCCATATGATTAACATGGGAATACCCCCGTCGCAGCAGACCTGCGTACTCAGCGAATTTCCAAATCAATAATATAATAATATTAATAATATATGACAAGTTTGGTCAAAATCTGTCGATAAACATGAGAATTTTTGCCTATTCTCCATAAGATTAAAATGGGAAAGAGTGAGTAGGTTTGCTGCTGTGAGGAACACTGAAAGTAGCCATTTATACCATCAAAAATTTTATTTTTAACATTTATACCAACTTTCATCATCATCTGTCCGTAAATATAGGAGTTTGCCTAATCTCCATATGATTGACATGGGAAAAGAGTATGCAGGTTTGCTGCCATGATAAACACATAAACTATAATTTTTTTGCACAAATGTATGGATCTCAACCACGTGAAGCTAAATATCAAGTTTCATCCAAAAATATTAGATAATAAGTGAAAAATTAATTTTTTTAAAATCCTCCATAAGATTAAAAATGGAGCCTCAAAAATACAACGTACTGTGTTTAGATTTTTTTATATCTCGGTAACCGTTGAAGATAGAGAAAAACTTTAAGGAACTTAATTGTGGAGTTTTTTAAGCTGATTCCAATGGTGAAATCTAAAATTAGAAATTTTTAAAAATTACATGTGAAAAACGCAAAAAACCCCATTTTGGGGTACAAAACCCCCCGAAACTACCTGTTCCCATTGACCGATATGTCTGGTTTACGAACTCGTCCGAGCATTTGTAGGAATACACGTCTCTACCAAATTTGGTCTCGATCGGACCTTTTTTACGAGAGTTATCGTGTTCACAGACACATATATATATATATAAATTTTAACGACTATTGTTTTTGGTCTCTGGGCACCTAAAGAAGAAAAAATAACACGGTCTCGGGCTTAACTCTTGCCATGAGACCTACGGTAATAGCTTCTTCCCTATGGGAAATTCGCTAAAAGGGTATGCAGGTTTGCTGCCATGATAAACACATAAACTATAATTTTTTAGCACAAATGTATGGATCTCAACCACATGAAGCTAAATATCAAGTTTCATCCAAAAATATTAGATAATAAGTGAAAAATTATTTTTTTTTAATCCTCCATAAGATTAACATTGGAGCCTCAAAAATACAAGGTACTGTGTTTAGATTTTTTTATATCTCGGTAACCGTTGAAGATAGAGAAAAACTTTAAGGAACTTAATTGTGTAGTTTTTTAAGCTGATTCCAATGGTGAAATATAAAATTAAAAATTTTTCAAAAATTACATGTGAAAAACGCAAAAAACCCCATTTTGGGGTACAAAACCCCCCCAAACTACCCGTACCCATTGACCGATATGTCTGGTTTACGAACTCGTCCGAGCATTTGTAGGAATACACGTCTCTACCAAATTTGGTCTTGATCGGACCTTTTTTACGAGAGTTATCGTGTTCACAGACACATATATATATATACAAATTTTAACGACTATTGTTTTTGGTCTCTGGGCACCTAAAGAAGAAAAAATAACATGGTCTCGGGCTTAACTCTTGCCATGAGACCTACGGTAATAGCTTCTTCCCTATGGGAAATTCGCTAAAACTACAGTAAACATGACGTATGAACACCAAGTTGACGCAACGAACAAAGACTGTCCTTGTAAACAATAAATCTCTATCTCTGTTGCACTCAGAGCTGTTCAAAATCCACAAAGTCACAGTTCAAAAATGTTCACTAGGATGTTGCTAGAACGCGCCAGCTGGTTTCGTGATGACCTGAAACTCACGTCAAACCGCAGCAGTGCATGTTTTTGTGCTGCACTTCTGTGTTTGAGCAAAGATGTTCCATGATTATTACAATGAAGTGAATTATTGCAATGTGTAATTCTAAAATAATTTTTTCCTGAACCCATCACATTCACTGATTAAAAAAAAAATAAATGTATGAAATTAATTATTTTAAATTACGGCAAAAATGAAGTTTGTTTTTACTTTGCATTAAAAGTTCGGCTCGAACTTTGAGCTTTTTGAAAACGCTTCAAGCCGAGCGAAGCTTTAAAAGCTCGATAAAATAACTCTAACTTTCCCAAACCCGTTATGCAAAGATGGATCAGGGACTTAAAAACAGGCAAACGACATCTAGGGTGAATAGCGCCCCAGGCAATTGTCAAACTTGGACGATATAATTCATAAAAACATGAAGCAATAATGCTGGATAATCAATGGATAGCATTTGAAGTCGCTGTAGACTGTGAGAGAAGTTATATGAGTTAATTACATTTGCGTTAATCTAATAAAATCAAATGCAAAAATAAATTTTAACACTGGGTATTTAAGACAGAAATTGACACAGTTTATTTTCAGGTCAGTTATATAGTTTCTTCTGTTACTGATTTAATTTTGCTATTTTACACTTCCTTTTTCCAAACGATACCCGTACCTTCTCCTTGTCTGAGGTACACCATAGTTCCCGGCCTGCAGGACTCCAAATGTACATTGGTAGCCCATCCTCACCAAGCATCTTAGGGTCAGCTTCAGCACCATGCTGCGTTTAAATGATACAAAGTTGCGCACATTCTCCAAGATGAAAAAGCGTGGCCGGTAATAGTCACAGTATGACAGGTACGACACTATCAGTGAGTTCTGGAACAAAATTTGAGATAGACAACCCTTAATACTATTTAATTGTATTTAATGTCATCATGTTTAGTGCTTTATGTTTAAATATGATTAACCATTAATGAAAATTATATAATTAAACATTAATACAATAACATATGATAAAACATTGTATGAAACTGTAAATAACCATGAACTAGTTATTTTAAGATAACAATGATCTTTTAAGAGTCAGAAACATGCAATCATAATAGTTTCCACACATACGGCCAAACTGACTACATCCCTTCCAGGAAGAACTTGGTACAGGAAGTCTCAACAATTTCAGACTCAAAATCACTTAAAGAAAATTTCTCACCTATATAACCTTTATTTTACATATATCTAATTCAAAATCTAATTTTTTTAGCACTTTTGTTTTTGAGATAGTATTGTAGTGTTGCATATCATAATAAAGCTTAGCTCATAAGGAATGCAATTGTTTAATCAAAGTAGAGTAATCTGCATTTAAAAAAAATACAGGGTTTTAAAAAAATTTGAATTTTTTTCACTAAAAAGGGTCCCCATTTATGATTCATAATCTGATTGCACCAAAATATTTGTATTATAGCAAGACCTTTGATATGATATATAACATGACACATGTTTGTAATTGATATATACAAGATTCGAACTGGTAACCCAGAAACACCCTGTATTAAAAAAAATTAAAATCTTTTTACGTCATTCTTAGGGTTGGTTTACTGAAAAATAATTCTATTTCACCATTGGAGGACCAACAGTTTGTCTGGAATCAATATTGGACACCATACGTGATTCACCACGTATATATTTGTGTTGTGCTGATTGAAAGAAGAAAAGTAAGCTAATCCAACACAACCTAAAAAATTCCAACAGACTCCTACAGTTTGTAAATAATGTTGTATTGTGAACTAAAAATTAACATACTAAAAAGTAATACAGTAGAGTCGATTCCGAAACAATAGGGGATTAAGGGTGTTCAGATAATTGAATTTTCGGATAATCGGTCACACACGGGAAAAAGATATTCAATGCACATAATAAAGAATGAAAATATTTTTTAATTTAATTTTTATAACGTGATACTCACATTATAAAAAGTTCAAAGAACTTAATTGTAACAGTTAATTAGCACAGTTACTTAACATTATTGTAACACATTATTATATAAAGTTCAAAGAACTTTATATAAAGTGCAAAAATAATCTGTGCTTTAATTAAAACATCCAATAAAAAAAGCTTAAAAAAGTTCTTTGAACATCAACTCAACAATGCGTATACGTGAGTTTAGTTGCGTCGGCAGCGCTGAGCCACTGCTTCCGCTGTTGAATATACTCAAGTTCGGCGCGCAGTTTCATATTTTTAAGTTTGACTGTGTTTCATCAAATTATCAAATTACCCGTTTTTAAATAATATAATTTTGTTTAAATGTTTTTATATGCAATAAACCATTATAAATGAGTAATTTATTAATAATGTCTTAAGAAGTATCAAATATACTACATCCCGTCATATGACGTGGATCCTCAAGGGGTGAACAAACATCACATGACGGGCGTACTCAAATGGGCTCATTTGTCGTTACTCCTCAACAGGTTAAAAATCTATTTCATTGATTAAAAATGATGAAGTTCTAAAAAACGCTGTTAAGGGATTTATGATCCTATAGATTTATTTTCTAACAACCAGTTAGTTGCAGTTAATAACAAATTAAATCCTGATCTTTGCCAATAACAAAACTACACAATATCATCAAAACCATTACAACTATATTCATTCAGGTTGAAATACCTTAAAAGTATGGGTCCCTGTATTAAGTTATGATATGTGATGAAAGTCACGCTTTCATCGTTTTATTTATGTGAAAAGGTTAGCCACATGAACAATGCTTTGTACAAATAACTTTAGACAGAGATGTCAGCTAATTAACCTGACTTATTCGGTGTACATGTTGGACCGACCTTGAACAGCGAGTACTGACGGGAGTTGAAGCGGTTCATTCCGCTGAATCCCTGACATGGTGGCCCACCACACAACAGCTCTACTTCACCTTTCCTTGGCAACACTTGTCCCTTGCTTGTCTTTTCACCCTGAAACACGAGACCATAAATAACCTATCCATAAATACTGTTTACAACAATTAATTATCAAGTTGGTGTTTTTTAAGAACATGTAATTTTATTTCTTGAATATTTGTCATTTATTCAAAGGCTCAGACTGTAATAATACTCATATAATAATTTTATTGTAATAAATTTATATCTGAAACTCGAGTCTGTTATTTAATATATAATATAACTTTAATACATCATTAAAACCCATGAAAAATTTCAATGTTCTGGATAACTCGACAACCCCGTAACTCGACGACCGCTGGGTCCACAAAGTATTGAGTTAGTGAGGTTTTATCAAATGGTAGCCCTTTGATATTGAATAATATTGATATTATTGATTGAAAGCTATATCAATTATGCAATTACTTATGCTGCATAATATCATGGGAAATGAGTAAGTTTGTTAGCTGTCATGAAAAAAATTAAAACTAGGAATTGTGTACATAAACCTTAAGATGCTGCTGTACAACAATTTTTTATCACAATATTACAAAATAATTAGTTGTATTAATTTGTTTGCATTTTTTTGTTGTATATGTAAGTTCTATTAATTCGCATGTTCCTCATAAGAATTACATTGTAAATGAATATGTCAATTTGCTGCCACGAGGAACAACAAAATATAATTTTTCGGCATATATTATTAAACCTTAACTATATAAAGCTGTATACTATGTTTAACAGAGTATTTCAAATAATTAGCAAGAAATAAGTTGTAAAGTTTTAGTAGGATTAAATTAACCCTTCAAGGCGGTTTAACGTTGAGTTTCACATCATCACTCAACCTGTCAGCTGGCACATTATAGCGACGTCCTGGTAATCTTTCTTGAACTCAAGACTGTGTGGAGAATATTGCTCATGACTTTCTCTAAATTTTACAACAAATTTTTATCAGCTATGAGTGCGACAGAGATAGAGATTTATTGTTTACAAGGACAGTCTTTGTTCATTGCGTCAACTTGGTGTTCATACGTCATGTTTACTGTAGTTTTTTACGTACATTTATAATCTTTACGATGTAAACTGACGTCAAATTATATTCTAAGATGTTGCCTGGATAATTAGGGGATAATTGGATAACTGAGTCTGCCTTTTTGTTTGAAAATGTAAATTAGTGATGTGGTTGTGAGAGACGCTTATGCGTTGAAGTGTAACGTTAGTGATTCGGTTTATTCCAACTGGAAATTGGGTGGCTAGTTTTTAGACTCTTATTTCTGATTTCAGTAGTTTTTATGATGTCTAGATCTAGTGAAATAGATCGTTGGTTGGACCTAGATGGTGTAGGGTTATTATGAAATGAGAGTGAGTGGACTTCGCCTGCGCTCTTTAAAAAACTACCGTAGCAGGGTCTGGTGACCGCCTTGACGGGTTAACCCCTACCAAGCGGCGGCCACAGTTACTAGGCTAAGTAAAAAATATTTTGGTTGGGGTCAAAAATCGATTTTGAAATTTTTATGTTTTTCCACTTCCATCTGATGGTTGAAGTTTACTACACAAACTTTTTTTACGTGTTTTATGACCATAATATGTAATGGTGTATACATGTCAAACCCTCGTTAAGGAATGCATTGATCCGTATATGACATATATATATACGTCAAAGGCTTGTCAGAAATAAGCTCATAGAATTATTAAGACCTGTATAACCGTGTTTTTTAGCTTTTATTGGTTTTTTCCTCATTGTTATTAGTATGTTTTTATCGTTATAATTTTATTGTGTTTTTATCAGACAACATACTGCATTTATCATGGACAGTAAATTTAAATTTTCTCTAGAACCGTTAGTCGTAGACAAATAATTCAAAATACTAATTTGTTTAGTTTTTTAAGCTGGTTTCAATGGTACCAGTCAAGTTATACTTTACTTTTATTGTTTTCGCTGAAAATTTAAAAATTTGATTTTTTGACATTTAAAAGCCCATAACTTTTGAACCGTCATTTTTACAGACATGCGGGTGGTGTCAAATTATTTAGTACTCTGTGCACTATAAACTATTAAATTTTAATCAAAATCGTTAGAGCCGTTTTTGAGAAAATTGGATTTTTCACGTTTTTTAAGGGTTTTTAGGGGTGAACTACCCTTAAAAATCAAAAATTCAAAAAAATGAAAAAAATGCCTGGGGATACGGTGACTATATATATACATGCCAAATTTCATCTAAATCGGACAAACGGGGTAGGCTGTGGCACTGTACACATCCAGACACACAGACACACGGACGGACAGACAGCACGCCAAAACCCACTTTTTTGGATTTTTTAAAAAAATTACCTTTTTTTGTTTAGCACTTTTCTTTATTTTTGAACATAACGCCTACATTTCATAATATTTATTAAAAGACATATACATTTCTATGTAGGGAATTAAATTCTCTAAAAGATGAATATAATAGGTTTTCTAGAAAAAGTTGTTTATAATCAATTATACGGAACCTTAACTTTTGAAATTTAGATTCACAATTTTGTTTTTTTTTTACTTAACCCTTAAGCTGCCCATCATTTCACTCTGGAATCCTACCTCATTTTTGGCCATTTTTCAGGTTTTGTTAAAAAATCCATAACAATTTTGGATACAATGCAAAGTATAGCATATCATATATTTTCATGTTCAGTATAAAACAGGCTACAAGGAAAAAATAAAAAATACTAACTTAAATGCAACAAAAAAAATTATTTATGAAAAAAAATGTTTTCATCATGTTTGCGCTCAAATTGCTCAAATAATTTTTTAATAAAAAATCTGAAATAGCCAATTTGTTTGAAATTTCATAACGAATAAGAATATGTGTACTTACATAGCTCTATAAAAATAAATAAAAGTACTAATGTTCAAAAACCTTTATATGTACACAAAACCCTTACTGCCGAGTCCAGAGCCTATGAGAGTAATCGCCAAATAAATTGTAAAAACATTGTAAAGAATGACATTAGTCCTACATATATTTATAACACTAAGTACAAGGAGAAATGTGTTATGAATAATTCATATGTTATTATAGATAATTCACGCAAAATACACAACGAAACACTAACCCAATAGCACGACTCTAACACAATGCAAAGCATACGGCTCGGACAGCTGTTGGCGCGACATCGTAACACCCGTAACTAAATGTAATCATACGATGTAATGCATAGAGTATAAAATTTGCAAATACTACTAAGGACGTAGATCATGATTTCCTCTTTACAATGGTATATATAAAAGTACATTTGCGATGTACCGTGAGCGGCTATGAGAAGATTAAGTTGCGCCGGTTTTATCGCCAGATTCCGGCAAATGGCAGTCTAGGAGGTGTAAAAATTCGCCGGAATCCGGCGAATGGCAGCTGGAGGGTTAAACCAAATAAAATAAACGGTACCAGTGGACTGACACATACTTTCTCCCTTAAGTAAATTTAAAAAAGACAATCTGTAATAAAACTATCATGTTCTACAAAGTTATTCTAAATATCATTTAATAATTTATTGTTCAAATTGTATGGGGGGAAACCCCCCCCCCCCCCCCCGGTAATACCAAGCTTTTTTGAGCTGGTTTTGTTCGGTGATTTGACCTTACACTTCATACCAAGTTTCATGGAAAACGGTTGGAAAGTAAGGAAGAAATTGATTTTTTTATTTTTTCAATAAGAATAACATTGGGCGCTTTCAGACAACGTACTGCGTTTATCGTGGGCAGTAAATTTAACTTTTCTCTAGAACCGTTAGTCGTAGACAAATAATTTAAAATACTAATTTGTTTAGTTTTTTAAGCTGGTTTCAATGGTACCAGTCAAGTTATACTTTACTTTTATTGTTTTCGCTGAAAATTTAAAAATTTGATTTTTTGACATTTAAAAGCCCATAACTTTTGAACCGTCATTTTTACAGACATGCGGGTGGTGTCAAATTATTTAGTACTCTGTGCACTATAAACTATTAAATTTTAATCAAAATCGTTAGAGCCGTTTTTGAGAAAATTGGATTTTTCACGTTTTTTAAGGGTTTTTAGGGGTGAACTACCCTTAAAAATCAAAAATTCAAAAAAATGAAAAAAACGCCTGGGGATACGGTGACTATATATATACATGCCAAATTTCATCTAAATCGGACAAACGGGGTAGGCTGTGGCACTGTACACATCCAGACACACAGACACACGGACGGACAGACATCACGTCAAAACCCACTTTTTTGGATTCAGGGGACCCCAAAACGGATATATCCACCCTCAACTCAAATTCGAAAATTTTGACGAAAACAATACTTTCTCCATATACTATGTATAAGGGGAGAAAGTAAAAATAAAAAATAGGAATTATTTTGCAATTTCTATAATTATATAATTTTTTTAACACTACGGACTTTTAAAAAATTCGGACTGCAGGGAACACATGCCACTAAAAAACTTGGACTCCAAAGGGTTAAAGTCCTGACAAGCCTACTAAGTTCAATTTAAAGATTTATGTAATTTCTGACTCTGAGAATGGCTACATTTACATCTTCAGCTCTTATTACTCATTATGGGAGAGTTGGAGAAGAAACTGATGGTGTTGAAAACCCTGATGTAGAAGTTTGAAAACTACTTAAATGGTAATTAAGTTATGTGACTCATTAGTGAAAGATCCTACAATTTCCCCAACTGGCCATCATATTGATACATACTGTTTCTGTATGTACGAGAGATAGATATTACAACAGCCCACAGCTAGCAGGAGAACTTCTAAAACAAAAAATGTTTGTAATGGGCACTGTTATTGGAAACAGGAAAAATGTCTATTTTAAGCAAACCATTACAAACAGGAGAGGTGGAGGGAAGAAGACAAGTCAACACCAGAGTTGTTTACGGGAAATATAAATGTGTGATCACCATGATAAGTACCAAGAACAAAGTTAGTAAAAATGACATGGTTGATGTCCCAAGTAAATATCCTCCTTTTGTTAGAAAACCTGAAGGGGTCAAGAGTACATAAAATGTATGGGAGGATTATATAGGCCAGACCACTTCATTGAAAACTATAAATTCTTGGGAAAACCATAAAAATGGTATCTACAGTTTTTCTAGCTCCTAGATATTCCTGTAGTAGATGCTTACCTTCTGTACAAATTTCACCTGAAAAGTAACAATAAATCTCCGATGACACACAAGATGTTCCGTCATAGATTGATTGAGAACTTGGTATGAGACCATCTACAAAGCAACAGGAGGGATAAGAGGAAGCCAGGATGCCCACCCCAAGACAAAATAAGGCAGTTGGACGGAAAACAACAGTCTAGGCAGGTTAGAAATACGAGCTTATAGATGTGCCTGTTTGTTATAAGAACAATCTACAAAAGGAAAAAATATATTTCTGCAAAATTTGTGAAGGAAATCCTCGTCTCCATCCGAACAAAAGCTTTGAGGAGCATCATTCAAAATTGGAATATTGAAGAAAGATTACCAACACAGTCACGTTCAGTACTGTATATTTTATTGTGTTAATTATTTATATAAAAGAGGTAATATTATTTTTACTATGAGTATGAATGTATTTTTGAAGTTCCACAATAAGAAATCAGCATGGTCACTTTCAATGTATTTAATTCAATTTTGATTAAATAAGTCTGTTTTGTCTTTTGAGTAATAATAAACAAATAATATTGTTCTTATCATGATTTTTTCCGAAAATACTCATTAACAAAATTAAACAAGCCTTTGACGTATATATATGCATTTACTGCATTTATCAAAAAAATGCAGGTTTAATGTTAGATTACCGCGCCAACGTGGCATGGCATAATGCCACACACATATACTATAGACTGGGACGGTGGAGACGTCCTGTAATCCAGCTACTTGGAGGTCACGAATTGTGGATAGTTGTGAGTGATGGTCGGTGGATGTAGTGGATTAACGTCCGCACTATTGAATACTACTTTAATCCACAAAGACCATCCTCATAATTAAACCAATTTGTAATTCAGAGGCCGTTGTTCGGATTCCATGTTAAACTGTAGGTCCATTAGTTGCCATCGGCTGTTGGACTATTAATTAACAGTCCTGTCTAAGGAACATGTCAGCCTTAGTCAGTAACAAGACTACAAGATCCCGCCACAATCATCCTACATTCATTCCTCATTCATACTTGGCTTAAAATACCTACCTGGGTAGGTCGCCATTTTAGTTAAAAGTAAAAAGTACGCGGTGGCGCATGGGCCTTGTATTCTAACATTAAAAGTGCATTTTCTCGCTTGTCCGTGGACGGATTTCGTTCACTAAGAAATCGTTCGATTTGAAATTAAAATTGCAATCTCTTGTAAAAATATTATAAAGATACTGGATTTTTTACTTTCTTCCCTTTATATATATATGGAGAAATATCCCCTTATATGTATGGTATATGGAGAAAATGTTGTTTTCGTCAAAATTTTCAAATTTGAGTTGAGAGTGGATATATCCGTTTTGAGGTCCCCTGAATCCAAAAAAGTGGGTTTCGACATAATGTCTGTCTGTCTCTGTGAGTGTGTGTGTGTGTGTGTGTGTGTGTGTGCGTGTGTCTGGATGTGTACAGAGCCTACTCTGTTGGTCCGATTTAGATGAAATTTGGCATATATGTATATATTCACCCGGGAGTTTTTTCATTTTTTTGAATTTTTGATTTTAAAGAATAGTTCACACATAAAAACCCTTAAAAATCCAAATTTCTAAAAAACGGCTCTAACGATTTTGATTAAAATTTGATAGTTTATAGTGCACAGAGTATTAAATAATTTGACACCATCCGCATGTCTGTAAAAATGACGGTTCAAAAGTTATGGGCTTTAAAATGTCAAAAAAATCAAATTTTCAGCGAAAACAATAAAGCAAGGTATAACTTGGCTGGCACCATTGAAACCAGCTTAAAAAACTAAACCAATTGGTATTTTGAATTATTTGTCTACGACTAACGAGAAAATTTCCAGAGAAAATTTAAATTTACTGTCCATGATAAATGCAGTATGTTGTCTGATAAAAACACAATAAAATTATAACGATAAAAACATACTAATAACAATGAGGAAAAAACCAATAAAAGCTAAAAAACACGGTTATACAGGTCTTAATAATTCTATGAGCTTATTTCTGAAAGTAAATAAGAGAAAAAGGGAGAAGGGCCGAAAGAGAAACTCCTCCTTCCCATTTCAAGTCTAAATTTTGTGAAGTGAGGGAGCCTTCCATGGCAGGTACTACGCTGTGAGAGTTCCTCCAGGAAGGAGAGAAGCTCACTAAAGTACTGAAGTTAATGTTGAAGTAGAATATTATGCACCATGCAGCACGTCATGATTCTACAAAAGGCATCTACCACCAACATCCCAGCAGCATCTCTAAAAGGAGAGACATGGTCAAAGCGTTTCAAGCAGAAAATGAAATGAATAGCAGAGTTTTGGAGCTTTTGAATTCTGCTTATGTCTTCTCCGGAAATGCTGTTTCCATAGGGAAACTAATTGAAGACCGTCAGGACTAGGGACTGCATAAGTTGCAGCTTAGCAGACTCTGAGAGCAAGCTTTTAAACCTGTACAGTCCCCTCATCCTACCCATTGCTCGCTAAGAAGCGTGAGTGATATGGTCCGAAAAGTTAAGGTTTCTATCAAGCACCACACCCAGAGTTTTTACTTTATCACATACATCCAACCTCTCGCCCCCGAGCTTAATATTAACTCCAATGTTATTAAGGGAGTCAATGTCATTGTTTTATTTTAAGAAATAACCAGAAATCTTTCGGATTTTTAGAGTGTGATTGTTTATCTGTGAAGTAGCTCTTTTTTGGCTTCCTTACACTATTATTCAATTTGTTCCTTACTATCTTATACCTTTCCCAACCCTCAGCATGTCCATATCTCTAGTATTTGTTTCGCAGTGTGTTTTTCTCTTCAGTCATTAGTTTTATACTGTCGTTTCGCCAAGGAGCTTTTTTCTTAGTAACTCTCTTACTCACTATAGCGTGTTTTTATCATATATACTTCTGATATAGGAAATTATCAACGTTTCTCGATATCTACTTCACGCTCAATAAGTATTCTATTTCAGTCACAAGCTGCTATCTCAGATAACACATAGTCTATGTCAAAGCTGCTAAAATCTCTGTATCTTATAAATTTTTATGTCATTCTTATGCTTAATAGCTCTGATAATATACAGGGTGTCTATAAAAGAACTCGTCAGTGGTTAAGTGCGTTCAAGGAAATAGGAAGTGTTTTGAAGCAAAAGTCGCCGGGTAGGCCACGTGTGTCTCAAGAGAATGTGAACAGAATCCGAGCTTCATGCACTCGAAGCCCTAAGAGATTGTTAACAAGACGCAGTCTGGAGTTTGGGTTACCAAGATCAACAGTCCATAAGGTAATTCATCAAGGACTTCGTTTAACTGCCTACAAGATTCAACTTTTACACCATATCAAACCGGCAGACAAGGTTAAAAGATTCCACTTTTCTGTTTCCATGCTGGATAAAATTGATGAAGATAATGATTTTTTTTTAAAGTGTGGTTTTTAGTGATGAAACTACTTTTCATGTGAACGGAACTGTAAACAGGCATAATTGCAGGGTTTGGTGTTCAGAGCCGCCCCATGAGTTTGTTGAGTACGTACGTGACACACCCAAAGTGAATGTTTGGTGTGCTCTTATGCATGACCGAGTCATAGGTCCCTTCATTTTTGCCGAAAGGAATATCAATGGTGATGTCTATTGTGTAGGCCACACACAAACTGATTCTCTGAACCTCCAGTTTCAAAATGACACAAAGTGACTCCACACCAGGGTCATCGGTCTTTCTTTTATCTGTGAGATTTTAGCACCAGGACAACATTCTAAGATAGCACCTCTTTTAACACTTGGTTTTCTGGCGTAACGGAGATGCGTGTCGCCAATGAGGAGGACTTTGCTGAGTTCTCTGTCAGCGTCAATTACTCGAGGAAGACTGGCCGGAGTCGATGTAGGGAGTGAGTCTGGAGTTTCTGTAGTGAGAGGCAGGTCGTCGTTCGTGAGGGCAGATAGGAAAAGCTCAGTATAGAGGTCAGCAGCTGCTTGACTCTGCTTTTCTCGCGCCAACATAGTCCGCATCTCAGTCCGAAGAGCCGTCAGGTCAGCCTCCAAAACCTCGATTGTTGTCAGTAGACATGTCCGCTCAGCTTGCAAGGCCGTTACTCTCTCCTCATGCTCCAATTTAAGCCTCTCTACATCAATTTAAAAAAATTGAATGTGAGAAGCTTTCATTCTAGCGTTTTCTTCCTTAACCTTCTGTAACTGTTCAGTTAAACTTAAAATTCTCTCTTTGCTTTCGTCCTCCAGTTCTTGGTACTCCTCTGTTTTCTCCCTAATGCTATTGTTCAATCCAGAAAACTTGTTCTCAATGGTTGCAATTTGTTCACGCAGTAGATCGACATCATTGGTGAGCTTGTTATTTACTTTGGAAATCTCATTTAATTTTGTCAAAGAGACTACACACATGGCAAACGTGTTTTCCAATTGTGTCTACACCAAATGTTGCTGAGGTCCTGTCAACTCAGTGTGATGCACAAGAGTCTGATATCTGTTATCAATGCTGGTGCCAGATAGCTTAACCTCAGAGTTAGTCACTTTGCATCTCAGAAACAACTTACCTCAAACCAGCTGAGCGTAAACAGCTAAAAAATGTCAGCGAACAAATGGCTGACGGTGTTGCAATCTAGAAATACTCATTTTTTGTCGTATAAGATGCAGAGTTTTGTTTTAATGCTGAATGAATATTACAAAATATTGCTAGAGTATACCTCAAAGTATCAAAATCACCTCTTTAATATGCAAAATGATTTTGAAGTAAAACAAAATACGAAGTGATGACAAATCACCACCATGGCACTTTTCACATTAAATGAAACGAAACGAGTGGTGATTCATTATTTTTAACACAAAATCTGGTGACACTATATCATCATTGTGCACTAAAAGGGTTAAAGATCAAATTAATGTGAAAAAATATTATCTATAGATTGGATAATGTTACAGGTGGACTTACACTCATGGCCAGTTTGAGAAGTAGGTTGCAGTCCTCAGTGAACACGGTGGTGTTGGTGTTGTTGAGGCGGAAGGCATGGGCGGCTGCCTCTTCCTTCTCTATTGCCCAACATGTCTCGGCCACGCCTGCCTATAAACATGCTCATTCCAATCTCATGACAGCACAAACGGTGGCATCGGTTAAACTAGCTTACACTAAACTCATTGTCACAAAGAGTTAGATTTACACACAGTTGTAGCAAACACAAATAGTTGTAGCATACTAAAATACCATTTTACTAACGATAAATAAAAAAAGGTTTTGCTTAGTATAAAAACTACCTCAGTTTACACCGCGATATTTATATGAATCACTATGACAAAGGCAATATATCAACTGGTATAATGATTGCTGAGATATGAAAATAGTCTGAAAATATGGCTTTGTAGCGTGCCTTTTGATATATGAAATCACAGTTTTCGGTTATGGAGGTTTCCACAACCGAATGGCATGGGTAATTAAAGGTTCTGTTCAACTATCTCCCAAATATTCTTGAAGCAGCAATAAAATTACATTGTTCAAATAAATTGAACTAGTCATATTATAGCAAACAATACGAAGTACATAGAATTTTACATACTAGAATATTTATTATGTTTAATGTTCAATATAAAAGTGTTTAATACTTTTGGTATGGAAGCTTTTATATAAATACTAGCTAAAGTACCCGCTCTTCAGGTGGGTTTACAGATACATAATAAGTAATAACACCTGTTTAGTAATATTGGGTAAAGGATAAGGAATAACGTAATAGAGACAGGCATCGGGAGGAAACTTAAAATCTACCATTTTCAACAATACTAATTTTGGTCCATCAGTTCATCTGTAAAAATGAACTTTATTTCTTCTTCTTATCGAACTCTCAAATTTTAGTGTCCACAGCTGTTGATATTTGTAATATTATTTAGATATCCTTTGAAAATGTAAACACTGAAACAAAGGACGTTCACAGGGATTTTAAGGAAATAAATATGCCTATGAGTTACATGAGTTTAAGAACTACCTTTGTGTAAAATTTCAAACCCGTCGGATCAGAGAGTTCAACTCTAGGATTGTGTGGGACTGTTTTAAGCTTGTATCCTGTGTTGGCAGACACAATGAAGTCACCCTTTGTTGGGTTCTAGGGCACTCTGGGGTGGATGGTAATGAAGTAGTGGATGGATTGGCTAATAGGGCTGCATCATGCCCCCTTTGTAGTCCTCAGCCATTTTGTGGTGTTTCCCACGCAAAAGATGGGCGGAACCGTGACCAGTGAGGATACCTGTGATAAGTTTGGCATCCTCCCTGCCAAGTTTCAGGAACCTCTTTGCAACCTGACGAGATGGAGAACAAAGATTAAGCTTACATAGTCTATTCAGGGAAAGTTCCGCCCATCTTTTCTTATGGCAATGCCTAGCCCAGGAATTAATAGTCTGAAATGCCGCAGCGTGGGAAACAACGTGGGTGAACGTGTGACGCAACCATTGTAAACAAAGCGACATAACCACGTAAACAAGACATCGGCGGAAGGAGTATAATCTGTAGAGTACAACAATACTATATTCAATTTAGTTTTAACCAAAAATGTATTTGCAACATTGCTTTTTGTAAAAGCTTACCTACTGTCGATTGATCGACAATAAACCTTTGGAGTTTAAAGTTTTGCTCTATCTCTAACAGTTACTGAGATATTAAAAAATCTAAATACAGTACGTTGTATTTAGGGGATCCAATGTTAATCTTACGAAAAACAAGGAAAAATTAATATTTCATTAATAAGTCTATATTTTTGGATGAAACTTGATATTTAACATATTCATGTGGTCAGCTTATGGAGGATAAAGAAAAATTAATATTTAACTTATCAATCAATATTTTTGGATTAAACTTTATATTTAGATTCACGTAGTTGAGATCCATCCATTTATGCTTAAAAATAATAGTTTATTTTTTATCATCGCAGCTAACCTGCATACTCTTTTCCCATATTAATCATATAGGGAAGAGGTAAACTCCTTTTATGGACAGATCTTAATAAAAGTTGGCATAAATGCTCAAAAAAAATTTTTATGGTAGAAATGCCTACTTTCAGTGTTCCTCACCGCAGCAAACCTGCACACTCTTTTCCATGTAAATCTAATGGAGAATAGGCAAATAAATCTCATATTTATTGACAGATATTGATAAAACTTGTCATATTTTATTTTACTATTATCATTATATTATTGATTTGGAAATTCACTGAGTACGCAGGTCTGCTACGACGGGGGTATTTAATTCTAAATTATATTTGAACTCAATCACTTAACTGTTAGGTTAGGTTAATCTGTAGGATAAATCATAATTTTTGTTCAAGTGAATTATTTGAGTTTGTGTATTCAGTAAATTATGCATTTGTTATTACAGTAGAACTTGGATAATTCGAACCTCAAGGGACCAGAAAAAAATTCGAATTATCCAAAAATTCGAATTAGAAAAGTTTTTGAAAGTGGTTGAATTAAACAGTAAAACATCATGTTTTAACATTGTATATTAAAAAAAGTTTGGTTAATGAAGATATTATTGATTAAAATTCTAATTTTTGTTAAATGTCGATACTGCGATTGGAGGGATCCCGAAAATTTAGCTATTTCAAATTTTTTATTAAATCCCTTCTCTACCTCCTTTATTGCCGCTATTTATTCTTGCGACATCAAAGATGTGTAGGTTCGCTTTGACGTAGCGAACCAGTTCATTCACACAACATGTTAACATGAACGTAGACGAAGTCACTGTGGTGACACGAAACAAAGACGACGAATATCGGAAACCACCTTCAATGATACGCACGTTACTGAACTGCGCCGGCGCCGTGTAGTGACATATTAGAGATGTCAATGTTGTGATTTATGAGCAGTAGCGGACTGGTGAGGGGGAGGGGGATCATGTGACCAGTCAACAGCAGGTGTAAGTGCTGTGGAAGGGTTGGAAGAGATGGGCGCGTTGATCTAGCTAAAAATAGTCTACGGACAGGAAGCCCGAATGTCGTTTCCGGGAAAATCGCACACAATGACTGGTTCTCTTTATAGATTTACGCTGCAAAAAATTTGAATTATCCAAAGAAATATTCGAATTAACCAGGATATTTTAACATTGTTTTTATATAAAATTCTAGGGACCAAGTCAAAACTTCGAAATAAAGAAGTTTTCGAATTACAGAAGCTCGAATCATCCACGTTCCACTGTAAATTAAAATTTACTTTTGTGCCCATGTTGCAACCCGCCTGACACCTTCCCGCAACCACCAGTGGGTCTCGACCCACAGTTTGGGAACCACTGCTCTAGTAGATTGTTGGTAGAATACTTACATGACAGAATAATATCATTAAGTTGTATAGGCCTACATCAAAATAATAGCACGACTAATTTGTTAGGAGGATCCCTGATTCTGTAAGATTGTTGATAAATATTTTTAAAATATCACACCTGGTGAAATCCTTCAGAGAGACCACCGCAACCAGCAAAGACATCAAGACATTTAAGTGGTGTTACGGTGGGATAACTTTCAACAGAAGTCTCCTTGCGTTCCTCAATGACACACTTGACAATGCTCTTTCCTTTCCCCTTGCCTTTGCCTTTGCCCTAGAGAGAGTAAAAAATTATTCATACTCAAAAATGAATGATAGATAAATGTCAATGAATTGGAAACTGAAGTAGCTCAGTCCCATCGCCATAGGCTAATAAACATAATTACATATTATAAAAAACCTTTAACTTTCTGCACCTATATTTCTTTAAATAGTCAGTATTTTCATACGAGACACCAACACAATCTAGAGCATATTTTAAAGTAAAGAAATACAAGTACAATAAACCCTCTCATATCCGGACTAATGTGGTGACGGCCGATCCGGATAGTAAAAAATCTGAATATGAGAGTGAAATAAAACATTCGGATATTAAATAAAAAAACATAATTTTGGTTGTAATACTAACACTTTAATAATATCGAATCTCAAAAATTGCGTAATACAGTACAAAGCGGTACAATACTAGAGTACTGTAATACTTAAATTCATTTACAGTAATTTATTAAATAAAGCCTACTGCTTTATTTAATAAATTACTGTAAATGAAATCTACCGAATGAAAAGTACTGTACAGTAAATTTATTAAACAACAAAAAAATCTCTTACAAAGGCGACACTTACCACGGAGCGGGTGTTGTCACTACAGTACACGTGATGCGTTGGCTTGGCTATTGGGATAGGTAGGGACAGGTGGGGTGGAGGTTTATTGTTTCGTAAGTCAGTGACCTTGCACCAGATAGCACAGAATACAGACAGTAGCACTAGAGACTCAGGCACTTGGGACTAGGGTGACTCATTGTTTCCACACTCCGCTTTTGAACATTACCGCTGTCCACATGGCTTCAACCCCGCGTTCAGCGATCGGCGCGCTACTAACCGGCCTACAAACATTGTTCACGACTACAGAGTTAACAAACATTGGCCTCCTAGAGTAATTTTAAATTTTTGAATTCTTTCAAAATCACGTCCGGATATCAGAGGGTCCGGATATGAGAGATCCGGATATGAGAGGGTTTACAGAGAAAAGAGAGTTTAAGAGAAAAATACACATCTCATAAGTACAGGATTGCAAAAAATATAATTATTTGATTTCCTTGACTTTTCATAACTAATTTATGTGACCTGAGCAGAACATACTTTAGCTTTTGTTTTTAATACACCAGAATTTTCAGGGGGAAAATGAGCAATATTAAAATTTAATGATACAGTGTAGCCTCCACCATCTCCATAGCTGCAGTTATGTTTCTTTTTTAATAAAAAATCAAATAACAGGTTGTAATATAGTTATTTATTTATTACAGTTTTTTATTACTTGTCACCCCACCAAGTTTAAAAAACTTGTTGTTTACTGATTCCTTACAATAACAATAACAATAACTATTTTTTGTACATACAAATATATGAATATATATGATATTAATCAAAATTTTTACATTTTGAGTGATGAGTTGGATGTTGGAATTCGATTCTTAGTTCTTTGAGTCATTATTACTTGGACTGTTACAAACTTTCTTATTTTATTTAACAGTCAGTATTATTTCAATGCAATATGTTTGTACAATTGTAGACAAAATGTTGTATTTTATTTTACCTGCACTTTTTTTGGATATATTTTTGTTAGTTTTTAGTTAGTTTATATTTTTCCCTAAATTGACACTAATTATATTAATTACTAGCTTACCCCGGCGAACGTTGTCTCGCTTTTAATTTGTCATTAATATACCAAAATAAAGTAATAAAAACATTTGTAGAAAAAATTTATGCGTTCAACGTCACGTCGAGTATTTCGCTCTGCAAGTGTTTCTGTCGCTCTTGACGTCGAATCTCGTCCACGCAGGTCTCCGAGTCGTGCTTCTCGCACTGCAGGTGTTTCTGTAGCTCTTGACGTCGAAGCTCGTCCACGCAGGTCTCCGAGTCGTGCTTCTCGCTCTGCAGGTGTTTCTGTAGCTCTTGACGTCGAAGCTCGTCCACGCAGGTCTCCGAGTCGTGCTTCTCGCACTGCAGGTGTTTCTGTAGCTCTTGACGTCGAAGCTCGTCCACGCAGGTCTCCGAGTCGTGCTTCTCGCACTGCAGGTGTTTCTGTAGCTCTTGACGTCAAAGCTCGTCCACGCAGGTCTCTGAGTCGTGCTAACGCTCTGCAGGTGTTTCTGTAGCTCTTGACGTCAAAGCTCGTCCACGCAGGTCTCCGAGTCGTGCTTCTCGCACTGCAGGTGTTTCTGTAGCTCTTGACGTCGAAGCTCGTCCACGCAGGTCTCCGAGTCGTGCTTCTCGCTCTGCAGGTGTTTCTGTAGCTCTTGACGTCGAAGCTCGTCCACGCAGGTCTCCGAGTCGTACTAACGCTCTGCAGGTGTTTCTGTAGCTCTTGACGTCGAAGCTCGTCCACGCAGGTCTCCGAGTCGTGCTTCTCGCACTGCAGGTGTTTCTGTAGCTCTTGACGTCGAAGCTCGTCCACGCAGGTCTCCGAGTCGTGCTTCTCGCTCTGCAGGTGTTTCTGTAGCTCTTGACGTCAAAGCTCGTCCACGCAGGTCTCCGAGTCGTGCTTCTCGCACTGCAGGTGTTTCTGTAGCTCTTGACGTCGAAGCTCGTCCACGCAGGTCTCCGAGTCGTGCTTCTCGCTCTGCAGGTGTTTCTGTAGCTCTTGACGTCGAAGCTCGTCCACGCAGGTCTCCGAGTCGTGCTTCTCGCTCTGCAGGTGTTTCTGTAGCTCTTGACGTCGAAGCTCGTCCACGCAGGTCTCCGAGTCGTGCTTCTCGCTCTGCAGGTGTTTCTGTAGCTCTTGACGTCGAAGCTCGTCCACGCAGGTCTCCGAGTCGTGCTTCTCGCTCTGCAGGTGTTTCTGTAGCTCTTGACGTCGAAGCTCGTCCACGCAGGTCTCCGAGTCGTGCTTCTCGCTCTGCAGGTGTTTCTGTAGCTCTTGACGTCAAAGCTCGTCCACACAGGTCTCCGAGTCATGCTTCTCGCTCTGCAGGTGTTTCTGTAGCTCTTGACGTCAAAGCTCGTCCACGCAGGTCTCCGAGTCGTGCTTCTCGCACTGCAGGTGTTTCTGTAGCTCTTGACGTCGAAGCTCGTCCACGCAGGTCTCCGAGTCGTGCTTCTCGCTCTGCAGGTGTTTCTGTAGCTCTTGACGTCGAAGCTCGTCCACACAGGTCTCCGAGTCGTGCTAACGCTCTGCAGGTGTTTCTGTAGCTCTTGACGTCAAAGCTCGTCCACGTAGGTCTCAGAGTCGTGCTTCTCGCTCTGCAGGTGTTTCTGTAGCTCTTGACGTCATAGCTCGTCCATGCAGGTCTCCGAGTCGTGCTTCTCGCTCTGCAGGGGGCTCTACAGCTCTTGAAGACGATGCCCTTATTCGTACAGCTTCCAAGCGTGCTTCTGTTTCTCCAGATGTTTCAGCAGCTCTAAGCGCGTTTTTGGTTCTTCTACCAATATTGGCTTTTTTAGGAGGCATGCCATAAAAAGTATTCCGCAAAATAAATTATTTATTATCAATTTATTTTCACGTTTCCTTAAATCTTTTTACTACCGAGGCAATAAGGTTAAAATCAATAATAAGAAATACAGATCACCTGACCAAGTAAAAGTGTATACAGTTAAAATGTTCAGTTAAACTTTTTAGTAACTCGCATATCCTTAAAACAAAAATCTAAACAAAAATAAATTATTTTACTACTCATTAATTTGTCTCTCCAATCATAGCTTTGCTAGCTGGGGCTCCCCCAGCGCCCCGTGGTTGTTGTCGGCAGTCCTTAGTATTTAGAATAGAGTTAATGGCAGTGTAGGGAAAGTGAGTGCAAAAGTCCATACCATTATAAACTAAAATAACATAACACAGTATCAAAATGTGCAATAAGAAGTCACAGTTAAAAATGTAAACTGTTAAGTCACTCGCATAACCAAAAAATCAAATGTAAACAAAATAAAAAAAACATAAACAAATGCAAGTGCTTCAATCTGTCGTGTATATCTTCAACTAACAGATATAGTATAGCAATCAGCTGTTGAAAATAAAATATTTATAATGTAAACAAAGTTCTGGTTCCATAGTACAATATGGGATCCTTTTTAAAAGGGCTGTTTTTAGGGTTTCCCGGCAATTATTCAAATTTTTCTCGCCGTAAGAACCATCCTTGGACTTCAACGAACATCTTAAAAAAAGAATTGGCCAAATTGGTCCAGGCGTTGTTGAGTTATGCGCTTACGAACACATTCTGCGATCCATTTTTATATTATAGATTTACACATAAAAATAAATATGAATATGAATTCAATATACCTTTCCAAGAGAGCCGATAAGTGTGGCATGTTGTGGGGGGTCCACAAAAGTTTGATTTTCACTGTCATATGCTTGGTTAAAGTAGAACCTAAAGGGCCCAGCAGCTGTCCATTCTGGCAAAGTCATGGTTTCTCCCAAGTTGTCTCCAAATATCACGTTACATTTTCCAGTCACATCAGTGAAATTCACCAACCGTTCTGAAAAATAATCGAAATCCAAACGTAAATATTCATTAGCTTTTATCTTTTACTTAACTTTTTAAACCCTTAAATAGTTTCAAGCAAAATTTAGTTTAAAAAAAGTTTCAATAGTTAGTAGTTATCAAATACAGTTAAGTCTGGTTTATCCGGATCAGCTTTAAAAAAGTTTAGAAACAGTTAAAATATGAGTTTTATCTTGAACACCTAAAAAATATCAGACGCAACCACAGTATTTATTGTGTGTGGCAATGGCGAGTATAAAAAAAAATGATAGCATAACATATGAAAGGAAATCCCGTATGTTGGGTTTTTTCAAGTAGGAGCTACTGTAGCTGATATTATCTGGGGGAAATAATAAATACCCCCGTCGCAGCAGACCTGGGAACTCAGCGAATTTCCAAATCAATAATATAATAATAATAATATATGACAATTTTTATCATTATCTGTCTATAAACATGACAGTTATTTGCCTATTCTCCAGAAAATTAACATGGGAAAGAGTGTGCAGGTTAACTGCTGTGAGGAACACTGAAAGTAGTAATTTCTACCATAAATAATTTTTATCTTAACATTTATACCAACTTTCATCTGTCCATAAATAAAGGAATTTGCCTATTCCCTATATGATTAATATGGGAAAAGAGTATGCAGGTTTGCTGCCATGATAAACACGTAAACAATGATTTTTAAGCATAAATGGATAGAACTAAACCACATGACTGGGATGGTGGCGACATCCTGTAATCCAGCTACTTGGAGGTCACGAATTGTGGATAGTTGTGAGAGATGGCGGTGGTTGAAGTGTTCTCTTGTGTGGATTAACGTCCGCACTATTAAATACTACGTTAATCCACAAAGACCATCCTCATAATTAGACCAATTCGTAATTCAGAGGGTGTGGTTCGGATTCCACGTTAAACTGTAGGTCCCTTATTTGCCATCGGCTGTTGGGCTATTAATTAACAGTCCTGTCTAAGGAATATGTCGGCCTTAGTCAGTAACAAGACTACAAGATCGCGCCACAATCATCTTACATTCATTCCTCATTCATACTTGGCTTAAAATACCTACCTGGGTAGGTCGCCATTTCAGTTAAAAAGTATAAAAAGTATAAAAATGTCAAGTTTTATCCAAAAATATTGATTAATATGGGAAATATTAATTTTTCGCTATCCTCCATAAGATTAACATTGGAGACCCCACAATACAATGTACTGTGTTTAGATTTTTTAATATCTCGGTAACCGTTGGAGATAGAGAAAAACTTTAAGAAACTTAATTATGTAGTTTTTTGAGCTGATTCCAATGGTCAAATATAAAATTAGAAATTTTAAAAATTACACGTGAAAAACGCAAAAAACCCCATTTTGGGGTACAAAACCCCCCTAAACTACCCGTTCCCATTGACCGATATGTCTGGTTTACGAACTCGTCCGAGCATTTGCAGAAATACACGTCTATACCAAATTTGGTCTTGATTGGACCATACGAGAGTTATCGTGTTCACAGTCACACACACACACACACACACACACACACACACACACACACACACACACACACACACACATATATATATATATATAAATTTTAACGACTATTGTTTTTGGACTCTGGGCACCTAAAGAAGAAAAAATAACATGGTCCCGGGCTTAAGTCTCGCCATGAGACCTACGGTAATAGCTTCTTCCCTATGGGAAATTCGCTAAAAAAGGGTTAGGAAAAGAAAACAAATAATACCCCCATCGCAGCAGACCTGCGTACTCAGCGATTTCTAAATCAATAATATGACAATAATAGTACAAGTATGTAAAAAGATTGATCAATCAATACCTGTTGATAAATTAGAGTATTTGCCTATTCTCTGTAACAATAACATGGGAAAGAGTATGCAGGTGTGCTGCTTTGAGGAACAGTAAAAGAAGGCATTTTTACCATAAACTATTTTTAATATAACCATATATCATTATCTGGACATTAATAAAGGAGTCTATTCTCCATAAGATTAACATGGGAAAGAGTATGCAGGTTTGCTGCTGTGAGGAACACATAAACTATGAATTTTTATCATAAACGTATGGATCCCGACCCCATGAAGCTAGATACACAGTTTCATACAAAACTATTGATTGATAAGGGAAATATTATTTTTTCCTTATCCTCCCTAAGATTAGCTTTGGAGCCCCTAAATACAATGTATTGTGTTTAGATTTTTTAGTATCTCGGTAACCGTTAGAGATAGAGAAATACTTCAAGGAACTAAATTGTGTAGTTTTTTGAGTTGATTCTCACGGTAAAAGATGAAATTTTAAAAATAACATGGAAAAAACGCAAAAAAACCATTTTTGGGGTACAAAACCCACCAAACTACCTGTTCCGATTGACCGATATGTCTGGTATACGAAGTCGTCCGAGCAAATGTAGAAATATAAGTCTCTACCGAATTTGGTCTCGATCCGACCATTTTTCGAGAGTATCGTGTTAACAGACACACACATACACACACACACACACATACATATATAAATTTTAACGACTATTGTTTTTGGCCTCTGAGAACCTAAACACGAAAAAATAACATGGTCTCGGGCTTAAGTCTTACCATGAGAACTACGGTAATAGCTTCTTCCCTATGGTGAATTCGCTAAAAAGTATTGCTGAATTTATCCAGCTTATAATTTTTGAACTTTCAATAAAATTAAATAACCCGTCACAACAGACCTGCGTACTCAGCGAATTTCCTGTCGATATTTATACTTACTGTCATATTTATCTGTCGATAAATATGAGAGTTATTTGCCTATTCTCCATAAGATTAATATGGGAAAGAGTATGCAGGTTTGCTGCTGTGAGGAACACTGAAAATGAGTGTTTCTGGCGTAAACAATTTATATTTTGACCATTTCATCAACATCTGTCCACAAATAAAGGAGTTTACTTAATCTCTATATGATTAACATGGGAAAGAGTATGCAGGTTAGCTGCCATGATTAACACATAAACTATGATTTTTAAGCATAAATGGATATATCTTAACCACATGTAGTTAAATATCAAATTTCAGCCAAAAATTTGGTTGGTAAGTGAAATATTAATTTTTCCTAATCCTGCATAAGAATAACATTGGTGCCCAAAAATACAACGTACTATGTTTAGGCTTTTAATATTTCGGTAACCGTTGGAGATAGAGAAAAACTTTGAGGAACTAAATTGTGCAGGTTTTAAGCTGATTCTAATGGTCAAAGATAAAATTTAAAAACTTTTTAAATTACATATGATAAACACAAAAAACCCAATTTTTGAGGACAAACCTCCCCAAACTACCTGTTCCCATTGACCATTATGTCTGGTTTACGAACTCGTCCGAGCAAATGTAGGAATACACGTCTCTACCAAATTTGGTCTCTATCGGACCATTTTTATGAGAGTTATTGTGTTCACAGACACACACACACACACACACACTAGGTGTCTGCGAACACCCCATTCCAATCGCTTCGTTTAACTGCTCGAGAAATTGGGATCTCAAAAGATTCTGTTTATCGAGTATTAAAAGAACATAAGTACTATCCGTGCAAAGTTCAACTTCACCAGGATTAATTAATACAGGATATTCATACAGGATATATACCAGGATAAAATTATTCAACTGGAAAAAGAAATCAGATTTGTGAGGCCACCTCTTTTATCAAAGGCATTAAAGGAAAAAAAATAATTATAGAAAAGAGTTAAAGGAAGTTAAAACTAAATATTATGAAAATAAAATAAAAAAATTTTCACTTAAAGAGGGGAGTTTGAGCATAACTGATCCCAGAACTATATCCAGTTTTTTTAATAACTACATTGTAAATGTTGTGAAGGACATCACTCAACCAGGTAGTGAAAATATAAATAAGGATACTGTTAGTAGAGATAAAAAATTTATGATCGATATCTAAAAAAATATTTTAAGTTTGAATTTGTTAATGAAGAGGAGGTGAGAAAAAACAGAGGAGGTTCACTAAAAAATAAAAACTCATGTGGACATGATGAAATTCCCATTAAAGTTTTAAAGCATGCAAAGAATTGTTTAAGTGGAATACTACGTCATTTGGTAAATTCATCATTTGTCTCAGGAATTTTCCCTGACTAATTAAAAATTTCAAAGGTAATCCCAATTCAATGAATTGGGATTACCTTTGAAATTTTTTTACCTTTTACTTTTTTTTTATTTTTTACCTTTGAAAAATTCATAAAAAAAATAATCTTGAAAATGTATCAAACTATCGTCCAATTTCAATACTTCCGCCTATTTCAAAAATTTTTGAAAAATTTGTAAATAACCAGTTATTAAAATTTCTGGAAAATTCCAAATTAATAACTAACTATCAGCATGGCTTTCGGCCTGAAAGATCTGTAATAACTGTCATGTTATCTTTAATAGAATCAATAATAGAATCAGTAGATAAAGGGGAATGTACAATTGGCATATTTATGGACTTTTCAAAAGCTTTTGACAGCGTAAATCACGATATTTTATTAAATAAATTAAAATCCTTACACATATCAGAAAATTTAATAAATAATGGTTTGAATCATATCTAAAAAATCGGTCCCAATATGTTGAAATCACTCACCTAACACGTGACAGAAAAATTACAAAAGTAAACTCTAAAACTGGCTTTATTAAATATGGAGTCCCCCAGGGCTCAAAATTAGGCCCTCTTTTATTTATATGTTACATGAATGATTCAGCTGATTCACTTTCGTGTATGTCACAGCAAAATGTTTGTTTTTATGCAGATGATACAAATTTAAAAGTGTCAGCCAACACAGGCTAGAAAATATTGGATATTATTTACAACAACATAACTTAATGCTAAACCCCACAAAAAACTAATTTTATTAGATTCAGAACTCATAAAAATATTAAATTACATGAACCTATAATAAATTATGGCATGCAAGAAACTGAAATTAAAAACAATACTAATTTTACTTTCTCCCCTTATACGTAGTATATGGAGAAAGTATTGTTTTCGTCAAAATTTTTGAATTTCAGTTGAGGGTGGATATATTCGTTTTGGGGTCCCCTGAATCCAAAAAAGTGGGTTTTGACGTGATGTCTGTCCGTCCGTGTGTCCGTGTGTGTGTGTGTCTGGATGTGTACAGTGCCACAGCCTACCCCGTTGGTCCTCTAGTACTGCACCACTTTGTACTGTATTATGTGATTTTTTGAGTTTTGATATTATTAAAGTGGTTTTTAATATCTGGATGTTTTATTCCCCTCTCATATCCGGATTTTTTGCTATCCGGATCGGCCGTCGCCACATTAGTCCGGATATGAGAGGGTTTACTGTATTTAAAAAAATTTAAATGATTTTGTTTTAAAAAACTCAGTTCTTTGCTTGACTTTAAGCAGCTAAAAAATCAACTATACCAAACAGCAAAGCCAGTGTTGAAGACCCACCTTCATCTGTCCAAAACAGCTGATTCAAGTCCAGCTGGTGGCTGAGGCTTGAGTCCCGGTGGGTGTTCTCTGGCCGATACATTTTTTTAACTTTCAGTCGGATGTCACTTGGAGCCACTAGTCTCTCCTGCGACTTGGTGATGATCTCAGAAATGTACCCAATACAGAATGGCTCCGGAGTTGCCTCGTTAGACCCCTTCACATGGTCTGACGATTTGCGATAGTACTCTGGATACAGTTCTTCATCAATCTGGAATAAAAATACAGTTCAAGCCATCTCAAATATTACAGTCATAAAGTTGTTTCTAGCAAATTCCCCTTAAGGAAGAAGCTATTACCGTAGGTCTCACGGCAAGACTTATGCCCGGGACCATGTTATTTCTTGTCTTTAGGTGCCCAAAGGCCAAAAATAATGGTCGTTAAAATTTCTATATATATTTACGCAATGAATAATGCCCGAGTACCCTTTTAAAAGGGTACTCCGTTACTTTTTCGTTTTGAGGTGCTTAGAGGCAAAAATAAGTCTTTAAAAATTAAATATACACCAGAGTCACGGTATTCTGAATGTCCGGCTAATCCAAACTACCTGATGGGGAAAAGGGTTACTGAGTTTAAATTAAAAACAAAGCAATGTAATCTGAGTTATAACACTTTAAGTATTTAGATTCTGTGCTGATCTACAGCATAGAATCTAAACTGTAACATACAAACTCAGTAATCATCTTATGACAAAACAATGAAGTCCTGTTAGCCAATGCAATGTTGTGCCATAGTCTCTTAAACATGAAGTATGCAGTTGTAGCAGTACAATGTTGCTTGAGATAGCTGAGGGTGATGTCTAGGTACACTCACAGTAGACTCGATTCTCACAGTCTGATTCTTTATCATCATTTTTTCAGCAAACTACTTTACAAACATTTCAGTTTATGTAATGTTCAGTAATGACTGTGTAATGTCCATTTCAGTAATTACCGCAATCACGTTAAAAATAAGCTTTCATTCAGCACTGTTTCATCATTGTTTGTTTTTGTGTCAGTGGTTTCATATTTCTAATGCCGATTCCAAACGGATAGAACATCCCTACATGAACACTTGATGCCATTCAGGCAATTTGATCTAAATATAGAGTTTGGCTCTAAATGGATAATATTAGTACTTTTAATTAGAGGTGTGCGGATAGTGAATTTTTTTTCAGATCGGATAGCTCAAGTTCAGATCGGATAGCTCAAGTTCAGATCGGATAGTTAGGGTTCGAATAGTTTTCGAATTCGGATACTTGCAATAACACAGTGGAATCACACTTAGAATAATTGAGAAAAAAAATCGATAAAATTTTATCAAAGTAGTTAGATTGGACATAAAAATCATAAATTCGTCATAGGCTGAACAACAAAGCTAAAATTTTTACTTTACTGCATTGAAAAGTAACAAATTTTAATATACACCATATTATTCCTGTAATGAAATCAACAGAAACCTTATAATTCACCAATAAATTACATATGCAGTTCTTAAAATTGAGTTATAAAAAACCATGAATGGATTGATAGATAATAATTTTCAATTTTTTTTCATGATTCAACTATTTTTTATTATAATGACAAAAACGAATCGCCATAAACAAAGAACCAAGATTTGTCAGACGACGTTGGCTCGTTGCCATCGGCTATCTGCGTATCAGTAGGGATATGCGATAATTTTGTACCGGTGAAAAAGTCACCGATACGGATCTGTCTCTGATATATTTGTGACAAGGATCTAGAAAAAGCAATGCCAGCACTACTGCTGACTATTGGACATCGGAATCTGTGCCGGAGCAGAGTTGGAGTATTGGGCAGAACAATATTTAAACCCGTGAAATTATGGTACCTTGTCGTAATCTAGTTAATTATTCAACTTAAAATTATCTAAAATGTTCTATTTAAAAACGAATGACGCATAAAATCATTCATCAAAGAGAAAATGTAGAATGAAAACGAGTGGAAAATTTGTTGGTTATGTAAACACCGAATGACGAAATAGGCCAAATTAAATTTGGCAACACTTTATCGTATTGCTCAAACCCGGAGAACTTGAGGATGCGATAACGAAAAATAGTCTGTTATGTCAAAATAGTTCAAGTTTAATTCGATCAGACAATCGAATTATGTTGACTATCAAAATTAAGTAGTATATATTTTTGCTGCGAATGCCAGAGCTATTATGTTGAGCTTTGTTACCAAATATTAAATCAACAATTCAAGGTCTTTCGTAACCGTTATGCGGAATAATATCAAACCGCAATCTGATATTCGTTGTAACTATCAATGACACTATGCTTTGTATTTTAATTTCGTCATCTGCTTAAACATTTCTGTTGATCAAAGATGTTCTGTATCGCTATCTTAATGTCAAACGGAAAGACTTGCTTCTATCTTTTGGTTTGAATCTCATTTTATACAGTCTATCACATACAGTTTGGATATTTATAGGACTTTACCAGATACTTGTTTTGCATTCGGATCGGAGCCAGATATCCGATCAGATTTTTCAGATATCCACACACCTCTACTTTTAATGCAATTTTACAATGCATTTACAGATAATCTGAACAACTTGATAATCCGAAAAGGGTTCGGTCCCACTTAGTACGGATTACTGGGACTCTGGTGTATATGTATGTGTATATATATCATATATCTATATATCATTCAATTTTTACATCCGGTTCACAAACTAGTACTTTATATTAGAGGTGTGCGGGTAGTGAATTATTTTTTTGGATCGGATCCGGATCAGATCTGGATACTCGCAATGATGAAGTGAAATCACACTTATCTAGGAATAAATTAGGAAAAAATCAATAAAATGTAATCAAAATTATTAAATGGTACATAAAAAATCATAAATTCTTCATAGGATGAACAATAAAACTAAAATTTTTACTTCACTGCATTTAAAATTACCAGAAACAAATTTCAATATGGCGTAAATCACAAATTAAATCAACAGAAACCTTATAATTCGCCATTAAATGACATAAACTTTCTACTAATTCATGAATTCATTCTACTAATCATCAACTAATTCTCAATTTTATTTCATGATTCAACTATTTTATTTATTACAATGATAAAAACAAATCACCATTAGCAAAGAATCAAGATTTGACAGACGACATTGGCTCGATGCCATCGGCTATCTGCGTATTGACAAGGAACTAGAAAAGGCAGTGACAGTGCAGCTGCTATCAAACAAAGGCCTGTGCGCAGGCACAGAGTTGGAATATTTGCAGATAAAATACCCCAATCGGCTGTGTAACAATATTGAAACTCGTGAAATTATGGTACCTCGCCAAAATCTAGTTAGTTATTCATCTTAAAATTATCTAAAAATGTAAAACTAATAATACTTAAATTAATTTAACAAAGAGAACATGTACAATGAAAACAAGTGGGAAATTTGTTGGTTATGTGAACACTGAACGACGAAATAGGCCAAATGTAAATTTGGCAACACTTTATCGATTGCTCAAACCCGGAGTACTTGAGAATGTGATAGCTAAACATTTGATCTTCTACGTAGACGATCAGAATGAAGGAGTATTTTTTCTGGAAAACCCGCCGCAAATTGAGCTATTATGATGGTTTGTTAACAATAACATTAAATCAACAATTCAAGTTTTTTCGTAGCCGAAATGATATTTTATAAAGAACAATATCAAACCGCAATCTGATACTCGGTGCAACTATTGATGACGCTATGCTTTGTATTTCAAAATGCAATATCGTGTTGAACTTACGGTTACTTAAATGCGTAGTTGAAAAATCGAGTAATCATACCGCATCCTCAGACCGCCCAATGACGTTCTTACATTCCGATTGGATATGAATTGCGTAATTTCGTCATCTGCTTCAACATTTTCGTTCGATCAAAGATGTTCCGTATTGCCGACTTCTCAAACTTCTCAAGTTTTGCTTTCAATTTTAATGCTCATTTTATGCGGTCTATCCGAAAGTTTGGATATTTATTGGACTTTACCGGATACTTATTTTGCAATCGGGATTTTGGGATCGGTACAGATATCCGAATCCGATCCGATCCGACTTTTCGGATATCCGCACACCTCTACTTTATACTTTTAACTAAAATGGCAACCTACCCAGGTAGGTATGAGCCAAGTACATAGTATGTGTAAATCAAAAAAAATGATAGACTATAAAAATATATGTTAAATGATTTGCAAAAAAAAAAAATATTGATTTGTAAAATTGTAAAATAATTTACCTTATTTCTTTTAGACAACAAAATTTCAAAAATAAATTAAACAGAATTATACAGAATACTTTAAATAAACGAAAAAAAATATAAACCATTTACATTAACACTCGTTAAAAAGAAAATTTTAATAAAGAAAAACACCATACACAGAACATAAACAAATAATAATACAAATAAATATAAAAAACAAACTATTTTCGTTTTTTGTATTAATTATCTTTTTAGCGAATTTCCCATAGAAAAGCTATTACCTTTTTCTTGCTATTAAGTATATTTATAGAAATTAGATAGTTTTAAAAATTGTTTAAATAACAAATATTTATATATATTTATTTAGATAGTTATTTGATGTAAAATATTTTTAACAGTAAATTATATGATAAAAATAAAATTAAATTAAATGTTTATCTAAACACCAAACTCGTATAAAAATCCTCAATAGATTCCAATGGGAAAATTTATCAATACTCGACGAGTTTTAGTACCAATGGGTTTTTTATTTTTTGGGGTTTTCCAAATGTTTTTTTTTTTTTTTTACTGTTATTTAAATACAGTATTTTTAATGTTCTAAAGTTCTTAAAAAATACATCAATTTAAATTTAGAAAAGTATTTCTACAATATCACGAAATGTAAGACATATTAAAAAATCTAATAGTTTTTTTGTAAAAAATTTTTTTGGATTTTTTCCCATGTCATTTTAAAAAATTTCAAATTTTATCTTCCACTATTAGAATCAACTTAAAAAACTGCACAATTAAGTTTCTTAAAGTTTTTCTCTATCTCCAACGGCCGAGATATTAAAAAAACTGCATACTTATTGTATTTTCTCCATGTTAATCTTATGGAGAATAGGAAAAATTAATATTTCACTTATTAACCAAAATTTTTGGATAAAACTTAATATTTAGCTTCATGTTGTTGATACCCACCCGTTTATGCTTGAAAATCATAGTTTATGTGTTTATCATGGCAGCAAACCTGCATACTCTTCTCCCATGTTAATCATATGGAGAATAGGCAAACTCCTTTATTTATCGACAGATGTAGATGAAAGTTGGTATAAATGTTAAAAATAAAAATTATTTATGGTAGAAATGCCTACTTTCAGTGTTCCTCACAGCAGCAAACCTGCACACTCTTTCCAATGTCAATTTTATAGAGAATAGACTAATAATTCTCATGTTTATGGACAGATTTTTATAAAACTTTTCATATATTATTATTATTATATTATTGATTTGGAAATTCGCTGAGTACGCAGGTCTGCTGCAACGGGGGTATTTAACTTTAACTATCAAGATTCTCATTAGTGAGGTCCTACTGTAGTTTCCTCTAGCTATAAACTTAATTCATTCTAACAGATGATAGAAAATCTCAGTAAATTGATTATTTAAAAGATGTTTTGATAAGATTTGGTACAGTAAGACACCTCATATCAGGCCACCTCGGGACCGAGCCCTTGGCCGGATTATCCAACCAATTTTTAATGATAATGTATACCTAATAATAATATGCAGTTGATAAAAATATAATCATAATGAAAGTTTAAGTTTTTTTCTGTTATTGTTATTGGAAAAAATAGACATGTTGATAAAATCAATTTAAAGCATCATCAGCCATCTCATAGGAAGGTTTTCTCAATTGTTGCTCGGATAAAATCTCGTCACTCTCTCTCTCTCTCTCTCTCTACCAAAGTCAATCAAAGATTTTCGATTTCGACACCAGTCATTAACAGTGCTTTTATCCACATTTAGTTCATGACATATTTTTGCAATTGATTTGCCTCTATCAATACATTCAACGCATTAAGTTATGTTTGACTGTTTTTCTACACTACTATTAAGTAAAACGTAAAACGACACTGCAGCACTAAACACGGATCTTTTGACATAAAATTTGAGAGTTCAGAGTAAATAGAGGTGACAATGAACTGTCATAACATTGGGCTGATGTAAACAAGTAAACATAACCCAAAAAATAGTCCAGTATTTATGAGGAAAGAACTTTTATCAATGATGAATAAAGAAGTTTGATTACTTAGGGGACAAATACTTGCTGTAGTTCAATGCAAAAAATACAGACGCTCTTTCCAGTAGAGCTACAAATAATGAGTGACAAACAGTTTTACTTGATCACTGATCACATTACTAGAGATATGCAATTACTAAAAACCTTGTAGGATAACCTCTTTAGGTTTTCTAAAGAGAAAACCTCAAAAGAAATCTTAAGAGGTTTTGAAACTTTTGTAACCTTTTTTACAGATAACTTGATAAACAAAGCTTATGTTGAACCACACATAATAATTAATTGTGATAACAATGGAATATCGCTGAGAAACCAGCCTGCTTCAACAAGAACATTTGTTACAGTATTGTGGAGCAATAAAAGTAAGTCTGCTCTAATAAAATCAAATGAATAGGTAAAAACTTAAAAGTTAACATCTTATTCAAGACTAAACAAATTAGTTTATTTTACAGACCTCTTTTTGTGATCCTTCTTTACAGTCATCAAGTTTTTCGTCCACAGAGGGTGTTTCCTTCTTTTGTTGTAAATATAATCTTTCACAGCACGGACAAAACCTATTAAATATTATAAGAATTTTATCTCATATGAATTAAAAATATTGGGAATTTTTCTAATTTGCTTCTATTTGGTAATAAATGGTTAATACTAGCTTATAACCACCAAAAAGATTTAAACATCCTCCATGATACCAAACATATCTAGAATAACAAATTTCTTGACACTAATTTAATGTTTCCCTTTAATAGTGCAGTAATAATAAATGTATGCATAATAAATATTACTGCAATGATGCAGTGTAAAGGTACAAAGCAAAGGTGTTGAGACATAGCTGTCTTGCTGTTATTAAAATAAACCATGAATCACCCACCATTTTTCCATGTACTATTAATATTTAATTTTATTTATTTAAAATATGCATCCAATGATCAAATCATTCAATAGCTAAATCTCTGAAAATGTATACCACGGTATGATCACAACTTTCACAACTGCCTGACTGATGAGCTATTCTGTGACATGGCCTTTATTTCAGAAGATATTGTGCATTTATGTGTTTTCAAAATAATTATCAAACATAACAGTATTTCAAATCATATAAAAAAACTTTATTACAGTAGACAGTAATACACTGTATTACTTAATGAATACAAAAGCCAACCGTGGCTTGTCCGTAGCTATTGACTATACATCCATTATTTGTAGGGGTCTGCAGTGCACCAAAAAAATCGGTACGGTACGGTACAGTTCCAAGCCTTGTACTGAACTTCGGTACGGTACAAGTTCGGTACGGTAAAAATAAGTAAAAATTAAGTCACTTTCCAGTCTAGGTTGCCAAACACATTTGGAATTGAAAACATTGGATAAAACCCGACCGTTAAAGGCTTTATACTCTACAAGTAATATAGAATTACAAAACTGCCCAGATGTACGGCAAATACTGAACGAAAGACTGACTCATAGCTTATTGGTGAATGGTCATTTAAAACAACCTCACTGTTCACTTCAGGAAAATCAGACAACCAGCCGTCTCTCTGCCGGATCTAAATTATTGTGCATTCGCGGCTTATTATCGTATCCACATATAGCAGCTTATGCCATCAGGGAGACGTTCCTCCTTTTGACGCAACAAAATAGTCTTACCAATATGAAGCTCGTATTTGCCGTGTTTCAAATAGTGATGGGATTACCTGTGATTTTTCAATCACAGTGAAAACCTTTTGAACTGAGATTCGTGATTCTTTCGAGATATTCTTTCTTTTGGCTCTGACAGCCTGTTGACGATGTTATATGACCAATACAGAACAGTGATTTGCCATAGTGATCTCGCTATTTTGGGATTTTCACTAAAATAAAATAAAAAATCATAATGTTAAGGATATAACTGAATAAAGGCAATAAATAAACCGTTTTATTTTTTTAACAATATATTCTAGATTTCCTCATTAGTGGAACCCCACAAATACGAACTAATTGGGACTGAAGCCTGTTCTTCCCGGGAAATATATTACGCACTTATTTTGTCACTTTATTTCACTTATGTAAATGACGGGAGACACAGTGATTGGGGTTAAACAGGCTGTGCGTGACTCAATAAGTTCATAAGGGCAGTGACCTTGGCGGGTGGATGTACGTCCCATGACATGCCATTGTTTCTAGTCAAGTCTGTACTAAAAATAGATCACTCTCCCCCTACCCCCACCATTTCCGGGATGCGTATCGCGTCTGTCTACTGTCTGTGTCTAGTTTAGTGAGCATTTTCCTGCCGGGAAGTGCGTATTGCTAACAACCGACATGGCTTAGAATTACGTTCGTGTGAAGATTTTCTTCACTTCAACAGTTAAAGATAACAGACTTGAACCTTGAATCCTTTTTTTTTTTGAAACCTTGAAAAATAAGTTTATGTGATTCATTTTTTTTTAATTTCCAGCTATTTCTTTTTTTTATTTTATTTCCTGAGAACGTGTTCCGATTTGAGGGGTTCCACTGTAATATTAAACTATTAACCACTTTATACTAAAATAACTATTTTAGTCTAAAGAGCCCTTTGACATTTTATAAAAGTGTTTGATTTAATTTGAACAATGATTGTGATTGGTTGAATTAAAAATAATAAATCAGGACAATGTAAAACATAGGTCTAATGAACCCTTGGCTAAGGGTATTGACTCAATTTATTTTCTGTATTTTTTTCTGCAATAAAATACATTACAATTTTTTATTTTGTTTGTTCATCCTTATTCATATAGACTTGAGAAGATTATTTCCCTTTATTAATTAGTTACAAAATAAATTATAAATTATTAATATGTTTAATGTGATATGTTTTTTAAAGAATGGGTTTAAAAAATCATATTTTAGTTTGAAAATTAGTACAGTAAAATATTTCTTCTGACATTGTAAATCTTTTTTAAACTCCTTTCTCTATGTTTTCACTAATTAAGTTCTGGAAATACTTATGAATAAAAGGATGAGCTCAGTCAATTTTACTAACGGCATTATTCTCGTGTACCGTACCATACCGAATTTGTACTGAGAACCGAGGTACAATTTGTACCGACCTCATAATTTCCTGTACCGCAGACGCCTAATTATTTGAAATATTTTATAATTAAATATTAGTATTAACCATAAGTAACCAAAACTATACAATGATAATATTATTATTAAAAGTTTCAGATTTTAAGTCTCACAAAATCTCTAATGTCAAAATTGGAGAATTTACAAATTTTACCTTTGGGAAGATTTTCTGGAAATTCTTTACTAGTGTCCCAGAGGTATAATTATAAACTTATAATGTAAATTGCAGATATTTCCAAAAATTTCTCACAATAAACAATTTTTTGAGATCATTTTGTAATTTTAAGACTAAGATTGATTCTAGTTTTTTCAGACTACTGCATCCTTTGTGAGTCACTCACACACTCCTAAAAACATAAAAGATGCAGCATATTATTATTAAGTGTTCACACCTGTGCTTGGCTTCTACTTTCTGGCAAGGAGGGTCGACTGGAATATCTTCAAAACGAGCATGAAGTGGGTCGTATCTGAAAAACACAACTAAATTACATATTTTGAACTATACATTACATTTCACAAACAATTGTACATACACATACATATGTATATTATTTTATATATAACATAAAATAACTATGTAGATTTGTAGTTTTAAAAAGTGGCGAAATTGCCAACACCTCCCCCCCCGCAGAGCTAAAACATATCCATGTCAAAATTATCTGAAATTACACGGTACAGTTCAACAATTGATTGACCCATCATTTGCTAGTTACAACCAGTTAAAACCCGTACCGTACTTGACAATCAACATTGATTATATTATAGTAATAATGTGTATTGTGTATAATTATTGTTGCTGTTGTACTTGAAATAGTATTTTACTATACTCATTGAATGCGTATTGTACATGGTGCAGATTGCCCACAGCTGTAACTTCGTGCGCGGCCGCTTGCTCCTTCCTTTTCCTTTAGTTTGAGATGAGTCTCGTTGATAGACACACGCTACTTGTTTTCGCAGTGTTTTAAAATAGCTGTGCTAGTAAAATATCCCACCAAATGAGAAGTACAGAAAACAACACGCTTTTTGAATACTAAAAGAGTTAAACCTATTAAGATTTATAGGCAAGTCATGGTGTCTTTCCTTGATTCTTTTCCACATATCTGACATTCACTCCTACATGAGCTAGTGACATATCATTTTGATATTTTTCATTAATGACAATGCCCAGTCTCATTCCTCAGTACGAACACGGCAAGAACTATAGAAAATAGACAATATATTTGTTTCCATTAAGCATTACAATATTGCAATAGGACAGTAATACAGCTCATAATTTTATTAAATTATGAAAAATATGCATTTAAATATTCCAAAGAGTCATTCACAGTATAAAAAGCTTGGTTTTTTAACCCCTCTGATACAGTCTTTTTAAAGATGTTATGAGGCAGATTTTTTTTAACAAGAGGCAGTTTACTATATATAGCTGAAATTGCTGGTAAACGTGGCTCTTTGATGTTTTTGACAGTCTTACTTAAGGAGTAACGAGGTTGTGTCTATTTCTTTTTACATGAACATAACTATGATATTCATATTCTATATGAACTATTTAATAAAATATACAATGAGGGAATGTCAGAATTTTTAATTTCAAGAAAGATAGTTTACATGATTGTCTATACTGGTTAGGTTATCTAAAACTCTAACAGCATTCTTTTGACGGATAAAAATTTCGATAAAAAAGTTGTCAGACAAACTCCGTCTGGAGTGGGAAATCTTTTTATACTTAAGCCATCCTCCCGGGAGTGTTTCACAACACCGAGTTTTCAGAACACCGAGTGTGGCTAAAAATCCTATAAATATATAAAAACTCATAACGCCAAGAAAGCCGAGTACGTTATAAAAATCAACTGTTTCACTACGCCGGGGTTTCATAAAACCAAGCAAGGGGCTGAGTACATCTCACTCTGGAAATGACTGTAGAAACCTATTAAGCGTGAAGGATTATGTGCTTTGTAGGCACTCGCTGTCCGTTTCATCTCGCAGTTATGTTTAAAATTACTACTACTGTTTGAATATTGTTTCTATACCCTGAGAAGATAAAATTTCTATTCGCCATTTAATTTGTATAGCTAAAATTAAAATAAAAAATCCAAAGCTAACATAGAAACACTTAGGCCTACGTTGGTTGTGTTTTTAAATAAATTTTATTAAAACACTCTTTCTTCAATAAATTTCTTTCTTTTTTAATTAAATTTGATCACTGAAGTTTCTAACACCTAGACCTTATCTACAGATATTGCCAGAAAATTATCGAAATTACAGTTCAACTGTCTAATCTTGATCCAATCTCCGATATCTGTTACAAACTACAAATATGCACCAATAATTCATGCTTTTAACTTGTAATATGTACATGTGTGTATTCTATTTAAATAAGTTACTTAAAATAGCTGCAATATATATACTGAAATAAGTGAACCAAGTACCCTTAGAAAACATTTTTGTTCTTTCCCATGTTAATCTTATAGAGAATAGGCAAATTAATTTATTTATGGACATATTTTGTTTAATTTGGTATTGGTCAAAATTAAAATAGTTTATTGTAAAAATGCCTACGTACAGCGTTCCTCACAGCAGCAAACCTGCATGCTCCTTCTCGTGTTAATCTTATGGAGAATAAGCAAACTCATTTCTTTATGGACAGATGTTTATGAAACTTGGTATACAAGGTCAAAATAAAGATCGTTTATGATGGAAATGCCTACTTTCAAATTTCCTCACAGCAGAAAACCTGCATGCTCATTCCCATGTTAATCTTATGGAGGATAGGTAAACTCTCTTATTTATTACGGATATTAATCAAACCTATCATATATTGTTATTGATTTAGGAATTCGCTGAGTACGTAGGTCTGCTGCGACGAAGGTATTGATTTTTAAGGATAATTTCCGAATAACTCTATCAAATTAGAGCTTATTAGCTTAGTTAATAATTAATCAACCACTTAATTTTTGGCATTTTTTTGGTAAAATAATTTAAAACCCTGTCTTAGTATGCATCTAGAGCCTATAAGGAATATTTGTGCCAGGGTTTATGGTCAACTCACTATAGTTTGAGAGAAACTGTGATCAGTCAATCAGTCAAGCAGATTTTGTTTTTATAATTATAATTTTGTTGTGTGAGGTGAAGCCTTTTATTAGTCCTCACTCATGAGTTTTTAATTTTGGAGTCTATCTTGTTGTGGTCGTACAAACTTTTTATAAACTTTATGTTTGTTCTTACCATTATACATGATTTCTAATGCAAGGGGGCAAAGTGCCGATTTGACTAACCGCAGCTGATTCAACATTTTGAATATTTTGTTTCTTTTAGGGAAATATTAATCTAATTTAATTGAAAATAAAAGTACACCCGTCGCCTAAATATATAATTATTACAAAGTTAACATTTAGTAAAATAATATCAATTCTATATTCTAGGTTAGTTACTATTTAATTCGGTGCGTACATGCTGGTTACTGTTGTTTGCATATGTTGGTTGGGATTGAGGTGTGACTGGTTCACGCTCACCGCCGAGGGCAGAGCCGTATAGTAATAGTAGAGGGACTCTGCATTATGAAAACTCGGTGTTGTGAAACCCACCCATCCTCCCTACAGCCCAGACCTAGCACCTAGTAATTTTCATCTGTTTCCAAAGTAGAAGGAATATTGGGGTGGAAACAGTTTGGAAATGACAATGAACTTAAACGTAAAACCGTAGGTCCCTTATATATGCCATTGGCTGTTGGCGTATTATTTAAAAATTTTGTCTAAGGAACATGTCAGCCTTATTCAGTAACAAGACTACAAGATCATGCAACAAATATCTTACGTTCATTTCTTATTCATACTTGGCTTAAAATACCTACCTGGGCAGGTTGCCATTTCAGTTTAAAGTATAAAGGTTGTTATTTTAAATGCTAATTTAATCTAATCCCAGGTACAGTGACATTGTAAATTAAGTTTGGTGTTGATATCCTTTCTTTATTTAAACATGATAAAACTTTAAAAAAATATATATTAAATATATTACAAATTAAATATATATCTCACTTCTTTTGGTAGAAGAAGGTCTTGCCGTCGTCAGGTCCAATATTGATGGCCAGTTGGGTCAAGGGTTGGCCTCCCAAGGAGGCCCAATTGCTAGGTTGGCATACTAATGTCAATGATGCCAATCCGCCAACTGACGATAACATTGCATCCTCACATTCATCAAGCAGAAACAGCTCCTGTGGGTCAGAAGTTTCTCCGAGGACAGTGTCTGATCCACGGCTAAGGACATCCAAAACATGATCATTATTGATGTATTACTTTCCAAAACTGCACTCTTTTCTAATGCATATAAAAAAACATTCAAGATGAAAACAACCTATCTCTTGGAATACGGTATACGGTTATGGTAATACAGTTGCATTAGTTGTGATCTCATTGTTTAACAGTTTACACATCTGATCTATTCCAGGAGGTAAGACTATTATTTCTACTGTACACATTACATTGACATTTTAGATACATTGAGATTTATTACATTACAGTGGTCATGAGCAGGGTGTCATGAAAGCCAAGCTAAAACTACAAGTGAGTCTAAAATAGATTAAATGAAAAGATGTAACAATGAGTCTATAAATTTGTAATCAGAAGGTGGACCGATACTTCTAGGTATCAAATAAGGTACTAACTCAATCACGATCAATGATGAAACTTGAATATTAATATTATTATTGCAATGAGTGTATGAGAAACTATGAATATGATTTAAATATCATAAAAATTAAATGATCTATAACGGAATAATAAGAATATTCTTATTTTAACTTACTATGTTGAATTTTTGAAATTGTTCTGCAAAATACTCACCAGAACCAGTGAGCGTGGAAGAATTTCTCATTGGTCTTGTCCTGCCACATGTAGATGATACGGCCAATGAACACAGGAGTGCCAGGATCATTGGGTTCGACAGTCACACAGTCTCCCTGGGCAATGACCTCACCGCCAATATTGGCTTTTCTGCAACATTGTCACAATACTCAATAGGGCTAGACTGTCACAAAGTATACCTGGGTATGAAAAAGTTGTTGTTCGTGAAGGACATTCAGGCTCTTCATTTAACACCCACAGCGACAAATTTAATTTTCTTAAAGTGTGCTACAGAGATGGACAACGAAAGTAAGCGTATTCCTTATTAATTTTTTTAATTTAAAATTAACAACAAATATAATAACTGAACCTTAAAATTTTTGCAAACCTAAGAGGATGCAAAAATTAACCAGTGATAAAATAGAAACACAAGAATTCACTTAACGCAAGATTCACTGACCTGTAGTAGACTTTACGACCATCATCCTTCACAGGATCACCAACCCATTCCACAATTTTCTTGGACCTCTTGGTTTTGACACTGCGATTTAAAGAGGTCCAACTCATGTTACTATTGTTGTCTTCAGCCAAAACCCCTTCGACATCGTCTTCCAGTTCATCATCATCCGCTTCTTGTATAGCCATGTTCGGACATCTGTATAGTAAACATTTGCAAATGATTATTATAACTTATAATTTCTCTTTTGCTGAGTTACTGAGCTTACCAAAAACAAAATACTACTGTAATAGCATAAGGCATATATTGCATAAATTATTCCCTTTTTCATGTAATCAAAAAATGTATCTAAATTTATAGGACTCTTTACTCACTGTTATTTGATTCAATATAAAAAAACTTATTAAAAAGGTTAACTAAGTGATGAAGATCCTTCCATGAACACATAAATTACTGAAAACCATTACCATTGTAATGTATCGTTCTCAGCTTCACTGAGAAACCTGAACTAAATTGGTTCAATGTTAAATTAGCCAGCGGAACCTTCCTAGATCCAGTACTCTTTCCAAATTGTCATATGGCATAACTACTGTTGATTTGACAAATCGGACTGAAATCAAATGTTGAGAAATGCAGTGCAATTCACATAGCATGATAACAACTTGTGCAGTCCCAAAATGAAAGAGCCTTGGCTGTTATATTGAATGGTAAGGTACTGATGACAAGCGAGAAGGTCAAGACTCTTGGTGTCACATTGGATCGAGATCATTCTGACCATATTAATCAGACTATTCAACATACATTCGGTAGATAAAGAGGGCTGTACCAATTCATAAAGATGTTACCAGAGTTACCATAAGTTCAATTCAAAAATCTTTATTTACATGAACGTTAAGAACAGTAAAGGTGTCAGCACAAATATGGAATGTAACATATTATATGATTAGAGAAAGTTTATAAGTTTAAGAATTCATCTAAGGTATAGACTTGGTTGTCCTGTAGGTAAGTTTGTAGTTTTTTCCTCAGGGTTCTTCCTGTTAAGACCTTGAACACTGGTAGGTAGCAGGTTCTTCAACTTACGCCTCAAGGAGTTTTCTCAAATAGGGCTGTCTGGTGTCGAGGTAGGATGTATCTCGCAGCGTGCCTTGTGTTATAAGTGTGGATATCTTTGTTTATTGCAAGCTTCAGGTTGTCCAGTACTACTTGGAGGATGTATAGGCCAGTGACTGTCAGAATGCCCAGTGTTTTAAATGCCTGCCTGCAGCTTTCTTCATGTTGCAGGTCAGCTAGAGCCCTTATAGCCTTTTTGAGTAATGAGGACTCTATAAGGGTTTCCAGCTGATGAAAACCTCTCCTTGGTGAACACATCATGATGTGGTGAACACATCATTAAAGAAGAGTTGGTAGTCAACACATTCTGAGCAGAAATAATTATCTATTTCTGGTTTCTCATAAAAACCCAAGTTTAAGAGCACATCCAGAAAAGCTTTTAATTCTGATAATATTGTGTCCATCCAAGACCTCTACATAGATCGTTTTGGGAGTGGTGCTTTCATCCATATCTTCTCATCAGAAAAATAATTTGTTACTTTTACGATTTCTGATAATAATTTGCTATAAAAAAACAATTTTAAAAACTCTAAAGGAGTCTGTGGTTGTTTTGCTTTTGACAGTTTATAGCCACCGTTAGATGCCCATACAAATTTATTACATTTAGTATCACCTGCATTCCATTCACTCCATTATGATTCATCAGCATTAAAATCTTCACCTTCACTATCAGATTCTTGTCGCAATAGCTCAAAAGTGTCATCTTCCTCATTTTTGCTTCATCTTCTGCAACTGCACAATCCTAATTCGTGGTCACTGTATTGATGTTGATAATCGTCGCCTAATTCATCTTGAAGTACATTCTCAAATTCTTCTCCTTTATCGGAATCTATATCACTGATATAGATTGAACCACAATCCTCATCAATTTCAGAATTATAACATAATATATTTGTCTTATTTCATTTCATCAGATGACAGATCATCAGCCATTGTTTATAAGGCCTATTTAACTACAGACAGTGTCATAAGTCTGTGCGTGCGGCTCTGACGTTACTATAGCCCTTCTATAAAGGTTAGGCTTGCTCACTTTCTTAAGCTTGTCTACAAGATTTTCAGCTGAAATAAATAAATTAAGTAATCTTACTGAAAAAGTAAATATTTATATTCCGTAAAAGTTAAAAGTTATAAAAGCCACGAGCACAGACTCATAAAGTAAACACCATTTTAAAATATTTATATTTTTTACAAAAATAATAACACTTTACAGCTGGTTAACAACATGAAACGTAGCACTAATAATAATGTCACTGTCTGCACTATGTTTGCCGTGGAAAATGATGAAAACACAGTTATTTAGTTCAAGCATAGCCTGATAGGTTTCAGCACTCACCAGTCATTATTAGACAAATGAAATCCCTTAGTTGCCATCAGCTGTTGGGCTATTAATCAACAGTCCTGTCTAAGGAACATGTCAGCCTTAGTCAGTAACAAGACTACAAGATCGTGCCACAATCATCTGACACTCAATTCTCATTCATACTTGGCTTAAAATACCTACCTTGTAGTATGGTCGCCATTTCAATAATCTAATCTAATCATGTATGTGTAGTGGCCAGTGATACTGGCCATTCCAGCTTTGAGGACAAACTATAAAAACTGACATCAAGTGTAAAAGATTGATACTATATTTATCTTGTAATTGTTTGTTAATATTTTTTTATTGGGAGGTGAAATATAAATTAGTAGGATTTTTGGTTTCAATTATGAAATTATAAAATTTTAAAACAAAACCATAGAATGAAAATACAAATTATGAAAGATAATTTTGGTATACTAACTAAATTTTAAATTAAGACAGAAATATGAACATCATGAATATATATGATCTATAAAATAATAAGTCCAAAAAACTAACCTGCGCTTGATACATGCTTGCTTGCTTCGCCCTGAACCACCAAACTTGATCATGTCCTTACATGCAGAACATGTCCCGCAGTCAGAAGCCTGACATGCCTCACACACATTGCATCTGCGGCGCTTGGGACCCTACACAAGATGAAAGAGTCGTTTAAAACAAATATTTCTCTTATAAACCCAACTAATATTTCAACATCTCTCCAAGACGCCTATTGGTTTCATACTGTCAGCCACTAATTAACTTTTAGCAAATATTAAACTCGTCTCTTTCTTTTAAAACGGGTTTTTACTTTTGGAGGAAGACTCCATAAAACTGTAGGCCAAAAGGACTAAACACAATTTAGGCAGTAAAATTTCATATCTACAAGATACATATTTTTACCCTTCAGTGCAATAAAAGTACCAAATTTTAGCACCGATTTCATATGACACCTCTGTATCTACTCTAGTTTACGTGATTTCAATCGTACAAAAAGAAACTAAACTTTAAAAGTAATAAATTTTCATGTTTTTAATGTTTTTTGTATTAAATATATAGGTTTTTGTAAAAAATCTTTTTTATTAACTTTATTGTAACTTTTTCCTTACTATCAACATTACCACTCAGAGCAAATCAAAATAGAGCGTCATGTGACGTCTGCACTACTGAAAGGGTTGATATGAATATGAATAAAAAATGTAGAATGGGTGAGATGTGTTGCGTAGGTTACTGTCAAAGCCCAAATAAATAAAAAGTCATCAATTAATTAAATAATTCAAAAATAAGTATTGTTATAGGACTTTTTAAAACTTGTTGGGAGTTCTTTTATTGGGTGGGTTTCACAAAACCGAGTAAGTGGCTGAGTATAGGCCGTTCTATAAGTGAGTTCGCACTAAAAGCTAGTCAGTCGTACAGCCAATATAGCGCAGTATCATGAGCTTTGAAGGCATTCACTGCCTCAAATCCGTGTAAATAACATGATTGACCTAATTGATTGAGCTAATAAATTAAGCTACTTTATACTGTTTTAATATATTATTATTCAGATATCGAACTGTACATGGATGAATGTTAAAAAAGAAAATTATAGGAAATAGTGAACGAAAATAATTGTATGCTCCAAAGCAGAGAGAGTTTGATTGTTTATTAGAACGATTTTTTTTATTTAGAACAGTTCAGTTTTCCCTTGCCTGTAAAAAATATAAGTTATCACAATAGCAAGCTATAAGTTATTGATGAATGAAAATGTTCTGGAGATTCAGATTACTATTCTCTGGAGATGATTGTATGCTCCAAAGCAGAGAGAGTTTGATTGTTTATTTGAACGATTTTTTTATTTAGAACAAACCATTTTTTTCTTGCCTGTAAAAAGTATAACTTATCGCAATAACAAGCTATAAATTATTGAATAAAGAAAATTTTCTGAACATTACTAAAACAATTGTTTTGTATATGCTACGTAATAAACTAAATTGGATATTCTCTAGCTGATTCTAAGGATAAAAGAGACATTTTAAATAATTCATCTCGGAAATACCTATAGCTGTAAAAAATGTTAATGTGAATTGTCAAAAGAAAACACTTAAAAGGTTTAATGTTATAAAAAATAATTAATACAAGAGAAAGAAGTTATGCATAATACACCTAGGTGTAGGTAATTGGCCTATTAGCTTTACACATTGGACAACACAGCAGGAGGCGGATTCCTGTGTCCTCTAAGGATCCTTCCGCTGTAGTGACATTTAACGAAATGTCCGTTGACACAAGTCGGACAACAGCACACACTCTGCATAACGCAGGGTGGACATGAAAACTACGGTTGCCATTTTTATGACATACTGTATTTTATATCAGCCTGCTAGCAGATTCAGTTTTCATTCTATATGTCACTTTGTTCCAATGGCAATTGTATAATTCTTTCAAATTCGACTATTCAATTTGCAACATCAATGTATTTCTGTGTAACATAATGAAAATTCAAATTCATTTATAGTTTGGGTTATTATATAGCATTTATAAAGTCTTTTAGACGAACAAATTTCTCACAAAACGATCCTAAGAGCAATTTTTTTTAACAAATCATCACTTGTCAGTACAATAAATTCGAAGCAGTATTTGTTGTATTAAATTACTCGTCATTAAAATAAATACTGATTCGTTTTTACAACTAAATTGTAAACTATAAGCTATGAACTATTTATTATTAAATCTTTAATATAAATTATGTATCATGTGTTATGTTTATTTAATGACTGGACAGCGAGTGCCTGCAAAGCACATAATACTACAACCTACACAGGCTTCTACAGTCACTTCTAGAGCCGATGGTACTCAGCCCCTTACTCAGTTTTGTGAAACCTCGACGTAATGAATTTTCTATATTTATAGGATTTTTAGCCTTACTCGGCGTAGTGAAAACTAGGTGTTGCTCCCCTTTTATTAGCTTCATTAAATAGGAATTTTAATATTACCACACACTCAACAAGTTTGAAAAATCTACTCAAACTTACACAACCAATTTAGACAACTCAAGTTTGACAAGTATTTAACTTATCGTAAAATACATCCTTAACACTTAATAGTAAGTTAGTCATTTGTCCTTCAGAAATTCTAAAAACAGTACATGACAAGGTAAGCCAAGTAAGCCAAGGTGCCAACCTCAGTTCATCAATTTAATTATTGAAACAAAATAAGTTTATTAAAAATAGTTAAAATTTTAATCATAAAAATAGATTACAATTTTTTAAATATATTTTTGACTTGACCTTTGCTGTAACATCAGTGTCCAATTGTTCAGTGAACAGTGACTCAAATACATCGCTGACTAGCGGAGTTGTTGTTGCTTTGCTCCAAACCTGTTTTGTCTTCTTCTGCTTAATATCCTTCTTTTCTCCTCGTCGCATTACTCTCCTGAATTTGGAAACATAGCTCTTAACATATTTCTCTCCAAGCAAAGAAAATGTGTACAGAAAAAGTCAATGATTCAGTAGAAATAGAACAATGTGGCTGGATGAAATATCTTCTGTCTTTCTTATAAATAAATTAATGATACAATCTACATTCCTACTTAAATGTTAAAAGTAGATATAAATACCTGTTAACAAGATAAATACCCCTGTCACAGCAGACCTGTGTACTCAGTAAATTTACAAATCAATAATATAATAATAATAATATATGACAAGTTTTATAAAAATCTGTCCATAAACATGAGAATTATTTGCCTATTCTCCGTAAGATTAACATGGGAAAGAGTGTGAAGGTTTGCTGCTGTGAGGAACACTGAAAGTAGGCATTTCTACCATAAATAATTTTTATTTTTAACATTCATACCAACATTCATAAACATCTGTCCATAAATAAAGGTGATTGCCTATTCCCTATATGAATAACATGGGAAAAGAGTACGCAGGTTTGCTGCCATGATAAACACATAAACTATGATTTTTAAGTATAAATGGATAGATCTCAACCACATGAAACTAAATGTCAAGTTTTATCCAAAAATATTGATTGATATGGGAGATATTAATTTTTCCTTATCCTCCATAATATTAACATTGGAGCTCCAAAATACAACGTACTGTGTTTAGATTTTTTAATATCTCGGTAACCGTTCGAGATAGAGAAAAACTTTCAGAAACTTAATTGTGCAGTTTTTTAAGCTGATTCTAATGGTGAAAGATAGAATTTGAAATTTACATGGGAAACATGTAAAAAACCCATTTTTGGGGTACAAAACCCCCCAAACTATCCCTTCCGATTGCCCGATATGTATGGATTACGAACTCGTCCGAGCAATTGTAGGAATACACGTTTCTACCAAATTTGGTCTCGATCAGACCATTTTTACGAGAGTTATCATGTTAACGGACACATATATACATACTAGAGGTCTGTGGTAGTGATTTTTACCTTCGGGTCGGGTAGTGGATGACCACAAATTTTCGGGTCGGGTCGGGTTCGGGTATCATAAGGTAATACAAATTTGGGTCGGGTCGGGTTCGGGTATTAAAAGTGAAAATTCGGGTCGGGTTCGGGTATTTTAAGCCTAAAATTCAGGCCGTTTTTGGATTTTATTAATAAGCAAATATTAATTTGAATAAGTTTTGATTGAGCTACTTAGCAGTATTGGTGTAAGGCAGAAACCTATCATTGCATTTACAATCTCATTTATTTCACATATAGGCCCTAAAGCTTATTAAACACATATATGTACTCTGTTTCGCATATTTAACCCCAACAGATTTATCCATTTAATTGATTACATATCATCATAATTACTGTTGTACATAATTAATAGGGGGCAATAATTTTCTCAACTCTATAATAAGGATGGATAAACAAAATATAAAACTGTAATATATTTCACTTTATATTAAAAATATTGAAAATTTTTTCAATCATTTTGAAATTAAATCAAACACTTTCATAAAATGTCAAAGTGCTCTTTATACTAAAATAGTTATTTTAGTATAAAGTAGTTAATATTTTACTTAACACTGACTAGGTTTAAGATCAAGCCTATAAATCAATGTTCTTCTTAATAGCAAAAAAAATAATTTCATATTACTAAAATTAAGTTATTTTACATCACATATTTTACAACACATCATTAAAATTGTGTTTTACATCACATTTTAGCGAATTTCCCATAGGGAAGAAGCTATTACCGTAGGTCTCATGGTGAGACTTAAGCCCGGGACCATGTTATTTTTTCTTCTTTAGGTGCCCAGAGTCCAAAAACAATAGTCGTTAAAATTTATATATATATATATATGTATATATATATATGTGTCTGTGAACACGATAACTCTCGTAAAAATGGTCCAATCAAGTCCAAATTTGGTAGAGACGTGTATTCCTACAAATGCTCGGACGAGTTCGTAAACCAGACATATCGGTCAATGGGAACGGGTAGTTTGGGGGGGTTTTGTACCCCAAAATGGGGTTTTTTGCGTATTTCACATGTAATTTTTAAAAGTTTCCAATTTTATATTTCACCATTAGAATCAGCTTTAAAAACTACACAATTAAGTTCCTTAAAGTTTTTCTCTATCTCCAACGGTTACCGAGATATTAAAAAATCTAAACACAGTACGTTGTATTGTGGGGCTCCAATGTTAATCTTATGGAGGATAGGGAAAAATTAATATTTCCCATATTAATGAATATTTTTGGATAAAACTTGATATTTAGCTTCATGTGGTTAAGATCTATCCATTTATGCTTAAAAATCATAGTTTATGTGTTTATCATGGCAGCAAACCTGCATACTCTTTTCCCATAATAATCATATAGGGAATAGGCAAACTCCTTTATTTATGGACAGATGTTGATGAAAGTTGGTATAAATGTTAAGAAAAAAATTATTTATTGTAGAAATGCCTAATTTCAGTGTTCCTCACAGCAGCAAACCTGCACACTCTTTTCCATGTTAATCTTATGGAGAATAGGCAAATAATTCTCATGTTTATGGACAGTTTTTTTTTAAACTTGTCATATATTATTGATTTGGAAATTCGCTGAGTACGCAGGTCTGCTGCGACGGGGGTATTATTATTGTGTTATGTCTTAATAAAACATTAGTCATAAGAACTTGAGGATTAATTAGAGAAAAAAACACTTAAACTGTTAAAATATACTTTAATACCACTAATCTAGTAAGTATTGAATAGTGTCAGGTAAGTATTATAAATAGGCCTGTGGCCTACAGTTAAAAGTAATAAAACTTAATAGTACAAAAATAAAAAGTAATAATAAACTAATGAAACAAACAGGGTGTAGCTTAGTAAATGCAGTCTGCAATTTAAAGCAATTTGCTATTAGCGCTTAAAAACACTAATTGTTCCATGTGTTCTTCGGACAATCTTTCTCTTTTGTCTGTAACAATGTTACCAGCTGTGGAGAAAACACGTTCTGAAGCTACTTCCGTAGCTGGGATGCCAAGGTATTTTTTAGAAACTCGACTCAAGTTCTTGAATCTATTTTCATTTGCATTCCACCAGTCCAATGGGTTTACAGAAATGTTAACTACTGGTTCTGCCAAATACTCATCAACTTCAATGTCCTCTGCAAGTAAAACAAAAGGAAATTAATGAGTCATTGAATTGACACAGGAGCCTAAGTGGCTCCTACAGAGACTCTACTACTAGAAAAGGTGCAGCCCACCACAACAAATTAAGACACGTTAAGGCAAAATTATGAAAAACGGTTAGACACAAAAGACAAAATTATAAGTAACAAATATTTTGTATTAGGCTTTTTTACTTTTTGTAAATTGTATACACTGACATTGTACTGGTCTTATTGAAAATTTAAATAAAGAATATTGTCTAAACTCAGCCTACCTTGTTTTGTTGGTGGTTTGTCGTTGCTGTTTGACCGCTTGTTTTTCTTCCAGCACCGTCCATCTTGCATTTTCATTAGGGTTGCTGCCTACATCTTTAGAAGCTGATGATTGTTCAGCATTTAGAGTAATGCCTAAGAATAAGCAAAACTTTACATTTTACAAAGGCCTAAGAGATTTATTTAGTATAACTTTGATTGAAGAATATAAATTTTTATAACTTTTTAAAGCAATTCATTCACTGCTCTTTCCGATGTGGTGATATTATTATTCATTTTGAAATGAGTTAAATTTCATTAATCAGCTTGAGTGAATAACATGACACACTAAGCAATAAAATAAATCAAATGACTTTCAAAATGGAAGTTAGTTAATACTGTATGAGTTATACTTAATTGCTGGTCAGTAGGCCTGTGCGGTTCTATCAAATTATGTTAGGCTATTACAATAATGGATATGGCCAAAAGAGTGCTGTTATAGCCTAGGCCTATTTAAATTTGTCTAAACATTATCAACTTACCTGTCACCACAGATTTTTTGTTGAGAGTCATGACCTCCTTCCTTAAAGATGCTTCCGCTATTACTCTCTCAGCTTCACTAAGATAGACGTCTTTGAACCTTGGATCAACTAGTGTTGCCATTAGATTTACTGGATTGTTTTGAGGATATAGGGGAAATCGAGATTTCAATTGCTGAAGCAGACTTTTGGCAAAAGTCACCCCAGTTTGTCCTCCATGGTTTTGAATGTAATGTTCCAAGTGTCCCTGAATCTCTTTAATTATAGGTATCACCATTGACCTCGTGGGTAAACGATTACCAGAAATTTCTTCCGTGAATTTGGCCAGTGGCTCTAAAATTTCGACATAATTTTGGGCAGCCTGCCAATCACTATTATTAAATGAGTCCATATCAATATCTAAGCAAACAAGTGACAAAGGTTCTTTCAATTCAATTAACCTATTCAACATAATTTACTCCGAGTTCCAGCGGGTTTCAACATCTTGGAGCAGAGTATTTGGGTCCAAATTGATTTCTTTTTGCTTATTATTAAGCTTTTCTGTGTCTTGTGCTGAGTGTTTAAAGTGGCCTACAATAGATCTGGCTTTTGCTGTCATATTAGACAAGCTTGTGTTAGCAGACTTGGCAGCTTTGATCACCAACTGCAAAGAATGAGCAAAACAGGTTAACCCTACCAGATCTGTCAATTTGATTGCATTGATGTTATTTTTAGCATTATCGGTAATGATGTAAATAGGAATCTGTAATTCATTAAGTTGCCATTCTTCCAAAGCGTGATTGATCAACAAAGCTATATTTTCCCCAGAGTGTTTCCCTTTAATGCTGTATTGACCTAGACACAGACTTTTAATGGTGAACCTAGAGCTTTCTATGTAGTGACAGGTAACAAACAGGAAGGACTGGTTGTTTCCTGATGTCCACAAATCACATGTTGGAGAAACTGAAGTGAGATTTGGTTTTTCAGCTTCAAGTTCTTCTATAATTTGTTTTTTTAACGCCTTTACCAAATTTGGTATTACTGACCTGGTAAATGTGGATGCAGAAGGCAATGAATATCTAGGCTCTGCTAGTTGAAGTGTACGTTTTAGCCCCTCTCTTCTACCAAAGTATAAGGATGAAGGCTACTGGCGAGCCATTTTCCAATGCTTTTAGTTAACATCTTTGATTTTGGGTGTTACAAAGTGGTCTGAAGACCACTTTGTAACACCAAAATTGTCTAATTTCTGTTGTATTTCTCCAACCTTAGACCCATTCTCATTTCTTTTTTTGGGTTTGTCTTCATCATTTTCTCTCTGAGATTTAAATGTTAAAAATTGATCACGGTGCTTGGCTTCAAGATGTCTTGCCAGTGATGACGTGTTGCCCTAATCCATTTTTAAAGTAGACCGACAGTAATTGCATCTAGCTTCTGATTTCTTACTCTCCGCGTTAATATCTTTGGTGAAATGGTTCCAAATTGCCGATGTCCATTTGCGCCGTTTTCCCACATCGTTGGTTTCGTTGTTTGAAATATCAGTGGCAATGGACACACATACTCTACTAACATTACTATTTTCATCAGATGAACACTCAATTCTTTGCCTTTTCAAATACTTTTCCATTATGAATAAATTAACTATCAACAATCAAACTCATCAAACGAATACGACTGACGATGAATGTGATTTGATGCGTTCAATTCAAAAGCATGGAGTATTGTAACTAGATGAATAAACTGCACAGAGAATGAAACTAGGCTGATGGAAAACTCCCGAGTATTCAACATTATAAAAAACTTGTTTTTATTGCGTTAGGTAAATCGTAAACGTGTTGTCAACTGAAGACGTACCGGTGTAATGAGAAAACATTGAAAGTGATCGCGCTTTTACAGAGTTGTCGACGATTGTAACTTGTATTGCCGTTTAATAATATTACTGAATAAATCTAGAACATATCGTTAAAAAATGGAACCGTTTATTTCCTTTATTCAGTTGTATCCTTAAAAATATTTGTTATTACATTTGAGTGAAAATCCCAAAAGAGCGAGATCACTACGGCATATCACAGCTCTGTATTCGTCGTATAATATCGCCAACAGACGGTCAGTTTATAAAGAACAAATCGCAGTTTTAAATCACGGTTCAAGCAGGTGAGAAATCACAGTTTTCATTTCACTGAGGTTGATATATCACATTGTATCCCAACACTATTTGAAACACGAGCTTTGAATTGGTACGACTATTTCGTTGCGGCAAAAGGAGGAACGGTTCCCTGATCACATAAGCTGCTATCCATGGACACGATAATAAGCTGTGCAATGCACAATAATTTTGAACCGGCAGGAAGTCGGCTGGTTGTCTGACTTTCAAGAAAGTCCTGGTTACATAATTGAGGTTGTGCAATCCAATGTATTAAGACAGTAAAAATTACTTCGAAGTTTGACATCTCGATCGAGAACGTCTGTATTCGATAATATTGCGTGAGTCAGAAATTTTGGATGAAATCTTATTACCCGGGGTCTCGGGTTATTTTCAATGTCATCTCGAGTATTTTGTACAACCTGTGGCTTTCGGGTAGTTGGTACCCACTCGACCCGACATCTAATAGAAGCCCGCCCGACCACTCGGGTTCACGCAATTACTCGAAATTACCCGAATTTTCGGGTACCCGCAGACCTCTACTTCACACAAATCGTTCAGCCATTGTCTTAAGCGATGAGAACACAATTAAATGACTCTCTTTTAAAAGATTTGGTCAATAACTATTTATTACTGAAAGTAAACTGGAAATAAATGTGCCATGTGAGATAACTGAGTTATTTGAAATCAAAATAAGTTTAAACATTTTGCCTTCTGGATTGAGTAATGACTAGAGTATAAGGTTACAATACCTGCTGTCTTCAATCCAATAGTTTTTTTAACACAACTAGTTTCGGGAGCAAGAATAATGTACTTAAAATGGGAACATTTTGTTCCCGAAACTAGTTGTGTTAAAAAGACTATTGGATTAAAGACAGCAGGTATTGTAACCTTATAATCTAGCCAAAAGAAGTCTTGATGAAGCGCCATATTACCAGGCCTACCCTTTGAAACTAGTAAAAGAATTTAGTAATAATTCTCTTTTTTTGCTAATACTGAATATATACACAATAAAAAGCATAAAGAAATCAAAACATTATTATTTATGAAGTAACTGTTAAATCTTTCAACGTACTAGTGACTCTGTCATTGTGAAATAAGGCTCAATTTTGATTCATACCAGAGGGCCAGGGGGTTTCATGTTGATAAGTTAATGCAGAATTTATCTTTTGTTAGTGTTACATGTTTTGTTAAAATATGTGAAGTATAATGCTCTTAATATTGTGATTTATGACAAATAACACATTTTCAGTTCAGTTTAAAATTAAAAGATTACCATAAAACAAATTAAGAAACTTTGGGCATCTTTTGTTTGATCATATTTGTATAAAAACCGCACCTCTTTCCAAAAGTAACTCCTGCAAGGTTAACAAGTGCTCTCATGCAGGGAGAGGTGATGAGGAGGTCATCACTGTGGTCAGCTCCTTCATCGAAACTTAGAACCTGGTCACAGACGAATTGAGCATGCCGCAACAAACTGTCTTCGGACAGTGTTGTTGTGCCAAATGGAGGAACTGTTGTCTGCAAATAAAGGCATAAACTGTTAGACTGTAAACAAATTAGGATACCGTAGTTATTTTATGTTAAAATATTAACTTTGTAACTAGAACTTTTTAAGATTAAGACTAATTTTAACTTTAAAACTTGACATAAATACTTTATATTTTTCCTATACTATTCCAAATTTAAAAATTCTATATTTGCTGGATTAGAAATTTATTCACTTTGGTATTATCAGTCCAGTCGATGGATTGAAAATATTAAAAATAGCATATTGCATCACTAAGACCAAAACGGGCGTTTTTGATACGAGCACAAGTTTAACAGCTGAGGTGTGTTGAGACTGTTAAATGTGCGAGTATATCAAAAAGTCAATTTTGGGCCATGTGATGAACTATATTTTGCATCATACTGAAAAGACAATAAAACAAATCGTAAAACATTAATTATTACCTGATTTATTATCAATAGTTGTCAACCATTTTCGTCGCTTTAGACTGATCAGCTGTTATATTACTTACCTTGTAGCAGTTCTTCATTGATTTCTGTTTGGGTTATGTCAGTGCTGACCTCAAATCAAAAGTATCATCAACAATGATCTTTTGCGGCCTAGGACTAAAGAAATCATCATAATAATAGGTTTAGACCTAGGAAGGATAAGAACAACTTTTGCTCTTCAACATACATGTACCTAAGACAGCTGATTTTGAAGCAGTATGATGAAAAAACAATTAATTACTTAAAATTAGTGTGTTACAGTTAAGATTTCAAACAAAAGTTTCCATATTAGTGTTCTGTTATTTTCTACATACAAATTTTACTTTTTACCTGAAGTTTGTTGAGCAGATCTTCATATGAAGCGGCTGGATTCTCAAGCAGGAACTCTATGACAAGCTTTCCCATGTAAATCTTCTCCTTAACCATCTCCATGAGGGGAGCATAGGCTTCACTGGGCTCCATCAGGTAATACTCTCCGTAATCAGTGGAAAAACCAATCAACGCTCTTTCACCGCCGTCGTAGCCTGACACCCACCACTCATTGATGGGACCCATGTCTTTGGCAGGGATACCGCCTGTAAACAATTATTTAAACTAAAACAATGATTGTTACAGTATAACCTTGATGTATTAAATTCCTTGATATAAGGATTTTAACCCAACAACTGGTGGGTGTGTTAGCTTAACTTGACCGAATGAAAAAATCATTATGCAACTCATCTTTTAATAATCAGTAAAACAAAAAATACAACTGGCTCCAATCTTTCAGAAATGCACCTCAACCGGTTACCTTAAGTACCATCGTCTGAAAAAGTATGAAGTGGCTATAAAACAAACTCTAGCAGCAGAACTGGATGAGTTAGTTTCATCTTTAGCTCACTGGTGATGGTGAGTCGGCCAAACTGCCCAGCGTCTAAAAAGTTCACAAAATTGACAAGAGATGGTACCACCTGCCTGATGTTTGACTGTCGCAAAAGCGACTATCACCATTGGTTTTTTGATTGTGACAATCTGTCTGCATTACTTATGCCAAAAATAATTATTTCTAGATTGCTACGAAATCATCATCAGTCATTGGTCGTTTGGCTTTTCAGCTGTTCACGTTCAGCTGCTTTGAAGTTATAGTAGGTACCACAATTATTATTCATATATATTTTTGAAATTCAACACATACAAAAAACTAAATTTTTTGTTTCAAAAACATCAACAATTTGTATTGATAATGAACATTTTTTCTCTACAAAATCCTACTTATTTGTCATTATTTCAGTTTCTAGTTAGAATTCCAACAATTTTTTAAATATCACATGTACAAGACATTTAATCATGTTTGAATTAAAAACATAAAAACTGAAATTTCAATTGTGACATTCTTGGATATACTGTTTATTTAGGTGCAACCCTAAATTTTATAAAATATGTTTTCCTCTATGGCACTAAAAAAATGTTATCCGAGTATGCAGTGCTTAGCAATGTCAAACTGTAAACAGTGTTAGTACATTACCACTGCTTACTTAAGTTCATTGTCATTTCCAAAAAGTTGTTATACCACAAACTCCATAAACTTTAGGAAACATTTAAAATCACTCTGCTGGATCAAGGTTGTATAGGAGGTTGACTAATTATTTCCTACTTCTAACGTTTGAGTTTTGACCACATTCGTGCTGAAGCACGAGGCTAGGCATTGTCGTGAATGAATTTATCTTCATCATAAAGTTAGTTCTTCTTTGTATAAACATGCTACATCTATTTCTTACTGATGACTCATTCACCACAACTTCACCATTGAGAGCTTTAATTTGCTTGTACATTTCAACAGACTTGACTTGAGCATTCACAAAGTGAATTACACTCCTCAGTTCATATTTGGTAGGATTTAGCTTTAGCGCCGCTATTTTGAAATACTATGAAAACAAGTAGCAAACTGAATACCAACAAGATTTATTTCATCATGAAAAGGGGGGAAGTGGGCATGTTATGCACTTTGCGTTTTTTTTTTACTTTCTGGATGACCCTTGTGGTGTCTATGCCTTTTGCTAAATATTCATGAGTTTTGTCTAATTAAAAATCTAAGATACACTCCTTCAGTCTAAGGGAGCGTTTACAGTTAAATAAATAATTTGTAATCCTTAATAGATTGTTATTTCTAATATCCCTTTCACAAGTCGGTTTTATTAAATAGTTAGTAAAAATTTGCTAGTATAAGTATAAAATAACAAGGTATTGACAACCCCATTAATTATCATTATAAATTATTTATGAAGGAAGTAATTATTCGTGGATGTTTAGGGATTATTTTTGTATAGTATTACCTTCAGCTTCAGGATTTTCTTCATAAACTGGTTTCATGTAACCAGAGAAATATAATAGGACATTGCGTTCAATCAGACCTCCGTCAATCGGGCACAAGTGACCTGCTTTGTCATACACACTGAAAACAAACAGTATCTTTGAGCTGATATATACGTTCTCCCTTTTAAAGAATCTTTAATCAAATACTTTTTAGATACATAGTTAGGATTTCTAGGTTTAAGTTTATATTAACGTACAGTAGAACCCCTCCGGTCCGTTACCTTTGGGTCCGGGACTGTGGTCGGAATGAAAGAAAAGGTTGGATTATTCGAAAGATGTAATACAGTATTTATAGCAAATAAAATACAAAAGATGTTTTTTACACAGAGTTAAACTACAGAAAAACTTATTAACGGAAAAACTTCTACATATACTAGAATATGTGTGTGAATGAGATAACAAAGAATATAGTCCGTTATGTCAAAAATATTGAACACTGGGTAGATCATCAAAATCAAATAGTGTATTATTTTCCTGAAAATACCGTTGTCAAATGAGTTATTATGAGCTTTGTTAACAAAAATCAGATTTTCAATATTTTTTATTGCCAAAATTTTATTTTATGAGTAATAATAACAAACCACAATCTGATACTCGGCATAACTATTAATGGCAATATGCTTTGTATTTTAAAATACAATATCTCATTGAACTATATCAGTTTCTGAAGTACATACAGTAGTTGAAGAATCCAATCATGCCACATCCTTGGACCGACCAATGACATTCTTGCATTCCACAATAGGTTATGTATTGCGTAATTTCGTCAACACTTTCGTTCAATCAACTATGTTCCTTGTCGCCGACATAATCTCAAACGGAAAGTTTTGTTTTTATTTTTGAATGAATGAATGAATGAAAATACTTTTTTATTGAGGCGATCATTAGGACCACATGGTCCTTTCTTAGAGTTAAAATTAAACAATAATGAAAATAACAAAATAAAATTAAACAATAATGAAAATAACAAAATAAAATTAAACCTAATTTCTACAAATAAAAAAAATTATAAAACATAAGACATAACATATTTGTCAGTTTTAATGTTCATTTTAGTTCAGCTCATTCTATACTGTCTATCCGAAAGTTTGGATATTTACCAGTCTTTACCAGATACTTATTCAGCATTTCAAATATTGTATCTCTTATTGTACATTATCACTTATGGCGATAAACAACGCACGAGATATGAGAAGCCTACTGAAGCTGAAACAACATCTAGACATATGACCCATGAGTGCATGTCGGCACAGGCTCGCAAGCCAGAGCATGGTCGGACTAACCACAGTGATGGCCCATGCAAGGTTGGATTAGCGAGGTTCTACTATATTTAATACACATCCCATTAACATTAAAATACACCTTTGGTAATCCTAATTTTATAAAAATATTCATCTAATATCCTTACACATATCCTTCTTCTAATACTTCTCTAATCTAGTCTATCCCTAATAATTGCTCTAACATAACACTGATGTAATACCAACATATCCTTAGCCAAGGGAGAAATATGAACTAAATATCAAATTTTAAACAATCTGGTTCATAAAAAAAAATAATAATAAAAAAAATTGTATTACTCATAAGATTTAACTTTGGGAATTTATATAAAACACGCTTTATTCATTTACTGTGTACCGTAAATTCCAGCTTCTACAAAACCATTATTCATTAAACCTAGAACCTATATAAAATATGCACCCCTCTTATAACCACTAACCATAAAAGCAAAACAGGTGTCCTCTGCAATCCCAATTAAGCCTACAAATGCCATCAACTTCCACCTAAGCAGGCTGAATGGCTAGAACATTCAGCCACCGTGCATTGTGGTATAAAATGCTTACTTGGCTATAAGACATACCGTAGTGGCAGTTGAGTGAACTGCGTGAGCCAGTTTATGTGTCAGCACCTAGAGGGCAACACAGTCACGAAAGCGATGGTGTCTATAAGTTCACTAAATTGACGACAGATGCCTCCACCTGCCACTACTTATTGAGTTTGTAAATGTGTCGTGAATTACGACTTTGCCAGTTCTAGGGTTAACTAATAATTGAAACCAGTAAGTATTTAATTTTCTTAGCCAGTTGTAATGGTGGCTTACCTGTACTGAGTGACCTTGTTGTGAGGGCGCTCGTCATGCTCGTGGATGTCCCCTTCCTCCCCTGTGAAGAGTGAGAGTCTGGGGTCTGTGAGAGCAATATATTCCTCCACAGCATCATGTGGGTGACCCGGGTAAAGCTGGGTGTCCGGGTCGCCCAACAGCTGACGACAAATATCACATTTCTGTGGCACCGTGCGACCACTCAAATTCTTTTCAACTTTGACATCAATTCTGAAAAAAATGTTCCTTGCCATTTTATTCCAAATTTAATGAATGGCTCAAGATTGGACGAAGCCTCTAGAATTGTTTCATAAATAGCTTGGCTTGTGGGAAACCTCCACCAGGGGTAAAACTATGGAGTTTAACCCTTCCTGTGCCAGAGGTTATTCCTATATCGTGTGCAAGAAATATCAGGTTAAAATAATTTTAGCTAATACTGCTAATTATTAGCAGTATTTAGCTGTTTGAGAAAAACTTTCATTATTTTATTGTTTACTGATGAAAATGGATACTTTTGGTTTGGTTTTGTTCATAAATAAAATAAGTTAGATAAATTTAACAGATAAAATAAATAGTACTTATATATTTTTATTCATAAAAAAGCATGAAAAAAGACTACTAAAATAATATTTAATAATGAATTTCTGTTTGAAGTAAAATAAACGGTATCAGTAGACTGACACATACTTTCTCAAATTTAAAAAAGACTATCTGTAATAAAACTATCACGTTCCTCAAAATTAATCTAAATATCATTTAATGATTTATTGTTTCAAAAATAATCATCCCATTTCTGAAAATAAAAACTAGAGAGACCAAGTTAAATTAATTGTTTGAATTGTATGGGGGGAAACTCCCCCTAAGTAATACCAAGCTTTTTTCAGTTGGTTTTGTTGGGTGATTTGACGTTACGCTTCATTCCAAGTTTCATGGAAAACTTTTGGAAAATAAGAGAGAAAATGATTTTTTAATATTCTCGATAAGAATAACTTGGATGCTTTCAGACAACGTACTGCGTTTATCACGGACAGTAAATTTAACTTTTCTCTGAAATCATTAGTCGTAGACAAATAATTCAAAATACTAATTTGTTTAATTTTTTTAGCTGGTTTAAATGGTGCCAGTCAAGTTAGACTTTACTTTTATTGTTCTTGCTGAAAATTTTAAACATTTGATTTTTTTGACATTTAAAAGTCTATAACTTTTTAACCCTCATTTTTACAGACAGGTGGCGTCAAACTTTTTAGTACTCTGTGCACTATAAACTATCAAATTTTATTCAAAATCATTAGAGGTTATGAGAAATCGGATTTTTCACGTTTCCCACAACCATAGTTACAATAATATTAACCCTAGAAGTGGCAAGCTTTTTACTCTTAACTGTAACATAAAAATAATTACTATTATCTTCTTGAAATATCAAAGTTTAAACAAAAAAAGCTTAAAACACGCCCCCCCCCTTATAACCATTAACCACAAAAGCAAAACAGGTGTCCACTGCAATCCCAATTAAGCCTACAAATGCCGTCAACTTCCACCCAAGCCGGTCACCGTTTATTTAAGGTGGGCCCTCCACTCCGCTACACCACACATTTGCAAGCCAAATTGGGATTGCTCATGGTCGGGATTCGAACCCTAGCACTTCCGAGTGGCTAGAACGTTACGCTCGTCAACGTAGCGCGTTAGCCGCCTCGGCCATCTAGTGCCTAGGAGAAGAAAGCGCTTACTTGGTTATAGACCTGCCTGGTGGCAGGCTCGTGTACTATGAGAGCAGTTTCAGTTGTTGGCCCCCAGAGGGAAACACGGTCGCGTAGGCGATAGTGTCTAACAAATCCACTAAACTGACGACAGATGCCTCCACCTGCCAATTCTTGTTGAATATGTAAATGCGTCGTAAATTACAACTTTGCCATTTCTAGGGTTAATGAAAATATGGAACTACTTCACTATTCACAGAATAAATTCAAAATTAACACACTCGAAGAATTCGAAATTTACAGAGCTTTTAAATCTGACAGGAACAATATACTAAACAATCAACTTTTCTTCCAATCGAATATTATTTATAACACCGCTATTAGAATACTGGAAGGCGAGAAGGGGATACAGGCTACATACTGAATAAACATGCTGATATTCTGTGTAGTCAAATGTCAGCTGTATTTTTAAATTGTGTCAGTTGTGAAATTATTTTTATTTTTGTTTATTTACTTTTTGGATTATGTTTCTATTCAAGTTTTAATGAAGTGAAAATTCAAGAAAAAAATTATCATCCTTGTGCCTGATGATGGCCTAATTAGGCCGAAACTATAGTTGCGCCACTTCAACTACTAAGATTGTTTTAGAGAGGTATATAAACCATTTAATTTTTCACGTTTGTTAAGGGGTTTTTGGGGTGATCCTTAAAAATCAAAAATTCAAAAAAATGAAAATACGCATGGAGATACGGTGAATTTTGAGGTGAAGTTTATGTTTCAGTTTGGATATGAGTGAAAATTGCTTACTTATTTCTTGGAATAAGTAAATGTTTTAACCCTATAAGTGGCAAACTTTTTACTCTTAACTAGAGGTGTGCGGATATCCGAAAATTCGGTTCGGATTCGGATCGGATCGGATATCCGAAACCGATCCGAATGTATTTAAGATATCCGATCCGATCCGATAAATACCCGAATTTTCGGATAGACTGTATAATACAACAATTTGAACAAAAACAACGAGATTTTCGTCGAGTTAATACCCGCGAAGCTGGAATAATTTTTGCTTAAACCTTGATAAGACGACGAAATTACGTAGTCTTTCATCAAAACAATGTCGTTGACTGGTAGACGCCTAACACTTATAGCGATTCGAATGACGAATGACGACCGCAGATGACGAAATTACGCAATTCATATCCAATCGGAATGTAAGAACGTCATTGGGCGGTCAGAGGATGCGGTATGATTATTCGATTCTTCAACTACGCATTTATAAGTAACCGTAAGTTCAACACGATATTGAATTTTGAAATACAAAGCATAGCGTCATCGATAGTTGCACCGAGTATCAGATTGCGGTTTGATATTCTTCCACATAAAATTTCATTTCGGCTACGAAAAATCTTGAATTGTTGATTTAATGTTACTGGTAACAAACCATCATAATAGCTCGTTTTGCGACGGGGTTTCCGGCAAAAATAATACTACTTCATTCTGATCGTCTACGTAGACGATCAATTGTTTAGTTATCGCATTCTCAACTACTCCGGGTTTGAGCAATACGATAAAGTGTTGCCAAATTTACATTTGGCCTATTTCGTCATTCAGTGTTCACATAACCAACAAATTTTCCACTTGTTTTCAATCTACATTTTATCTTTGATAAATTAATTTAAGCGTTATTAGTTTTACATTTTTAGATAATTTTAAGATGAATAACTAACTAGATTACGACGAGGTACCATAATTTCACGAGTTTTAATATTGTTACACAGCCGATCGGGATATTTTATCTGCCAAATATTCCAACTCTGCGCCTGCGCACAGGCCTTTGTTTGATAGCACTGTCGACTGTCACTTGTCACTGCCCTTGCCGATACGTAGATAGCCGATGGCATCGAGCTAACGGCGTCTGTCTAATCTTAATTCTTTGTTAATGGTGATTTGTTTTTATCATTGTAATAAATAAAATAATTGAATCGTGAAATAAAATTGAGAATTAGTTGATTATTTGTAGAATGAATTGATGAATTAGTAGAAAGTTGATGTCATTTAATGTAATGGCGAATTATAAGGTTTCTGTTGATTTAATTTGTGAATTACGCCATATTAAAATTTGTTACTGGTAATTGTTATTTTGTAAATTTGTATTTATTGATGGAATAAACTTATTATTATTATTAATTTTAAATGCAGTGAAGTAAAATTTTTAGTTTTGTTGTTCATCCTATGAAGAATTTATGATTTTTTATATACCATTTAATAATTTTGATAACATTTTATTGATTTTTTCCTAATTTATTCTTAGATAAGTCTAATTTCACTTTTTTATTGCGAGTATCCGAATCCGAAAACTATCCGATCCGAACCCAAACTATCCGATCCGGATCCGATCCGAATCTGAGCTATCCGATCCGAAAAAATAATTCACTATCCGCACACCTCTACTCTTAACTGTAACATAAAAATAATTACTAATAACTTCTTGAAATATCAAAGTTTAAACAAAAAAGCATAAAACATGCCACCCCCTTTTAACCACTAAGCACAAAAATAAAACAGGTGTCCACTGCAATCCCAATTAAGCCTACAAATGCCGTCAACTTCCACCCAAGCCGGTCATCATTTATTTAAGGTGGGCCCTCCTCTCCACTCTACCACACATTTGCAAGCCAAATTGTGATTGCTCATGGTCGGGATTCGAACCCTAGCACTTCCGAATGGCTAGAACGTTACGCTCGTCAGCGCAGCACTTTAGCCGGTTAGGCTACCAGTGCATAGGGGTTGAAAGCGCTTACTTGGTTATAAGACCTGCCCGGTGGCAGTCTAGTGGACTACGAGATTAGGTTCGGTTGTTTGCCTCCAGAGGGAAACACGGTCACGCAGCCGCTATTGTCTAACAAGTTCACTAAACTGACGACAGATGCCTCCACCAGTCACTTCTTATTGAATACGTAAATGCGTCGTAAATTACGATTTTGCCAGTTCTAGGGTTAACAATTATATTTGTGAAGTTTTAGTTTCGTTTTGCTGTATAATAATCTATATTTAGTTATGTAATTGGAAAGTGGTGGGACCTTCCTGAAATCAAAATAAAGTCGGTTGTGTTTTTGAATAGGTAGGCCTATCGTATTTTATCATTGAATTTCTTGTTTTTATATAAATTTTATGAAATGGATAGACTATTTAGATCGATGTAGTGACATTAGAGAAATATTGTTTGAAAGTGAAAAATTAGGTAAATTTGCCAAATATTATAGTGTTACTATGGTAATTGGTAATGCCGATTTTGAAAAATTTGAAAATTGGTTATGGTGTTATTATAGACATATAGATGTGTAAAAGTCAATCAAACTGTATATTTTTAAAAACTAGATAAAATTTACGACAGTTTGTATATTTTGGAAATAAAATTTATACCATATTAACTATTTTGGGGGGATGGTCTCCCCCTTTCACGTTTTGAAAAAATGTTTTTTTCACTTATATATTATAAATATAACAATAAAATTACAAATATCATCATAAAATATATTTTATTCTAAAGAGAGGTAAATTGTGAAGAAAATGATATATTATAATATAGATTTTGTCCATATTTACTATTGTTTATGGCTTTTTAAATACCCTTGCAAATCATCAAATTATGGCCTGCCAATACAGGCAGTTTAATAGCCAGTTGATGGGTTGAAGTTGCTTTTAAAAAGCATCAAAGGTATACCACTTGTTTTCCAAAATTGGGAGTTTTATCAGTTCGACAACGACGACTAACTCACCCCCCCCAAAAGCGTTCCTTGCATTAATTAGTGTTTTTTTTTCAGAACATCCAATTCCAAACTACTTTTTATTTTCCCACCAGTAACCTTTTTTTACAATTTAGTTATAAAATATTTTTTTCAAATAGTTATAAACCACAATTAATCTAAGTAATTTAGTTCTCATTTGTTCTTTTGCCACTCTGATCTGCAACTGGTCTGTGCACAGGCTATATCTGCCTATGCAGACTATTTCCTAAGTTTTTATATTTATTCAATCAACATTTATATTTTGTTTTACTCATTTGTGGATCCATATATTTTATTTTGTTGAAAATAAAGTCTATTTTTATTTAATTTCATTTTATATGCATATTTTTCTTAATAAATTGATACATTATATAATACATTAATATACATAATACATTATACATGGTTTACTGTATATATTTTTCATGTATTTAGAAACTTTTTATACGCAAAGCATGGAATTTTTTTGTTCATGAAAAATAAATAAATCATAATAATTGGCATCCAAACAACGTTGCATTTCTAGTCAAGCTAAAATTTTACAGAATTATCTTACTTCTCTGCTGTTTCATAATCTTCTTCCTCCTCTTTTTTAATTTTCTTAGTCGGTCGAGCATTTTCATCTTCATCAATAACTGTTAATTCTATTTGTTTTGAACTTCCGTTGTTTACTTCAGTTTCTTCAGCTCCTTCTGACTTACTTCTGACAACTGGTTCAGTTGATTCTGAATCCTTCTCCACTTTAACATCAATGGTTGGTTTAGTTCCATTACAGACTTCTAAACATAAATTTTCTTCTGAGGCCTTAATTTCTACATTAATGTTTGTGTTACCATTCAATGAAGAGTCTTTTTTTTTAACCCATGAAGACAGGGTATTCTTTTGATTACTTTTCCCAACATTTTGCTTATTAGGGGCTTTCTGTCCAGAACCTAAAACAAAACTCATGATAAAATGTATGTAACTTATGTATGTAAAAACAGTATAACAAAACATTATAAAATATCATTGATTTGTAACTGTAAACAATTTTGTTTTTAAAATTCGGTCATACAACCAAAACTGAGATTGAAACACAACTGCTGTAGGTTTACTATCCTGAAGATCACGGCACAGCTAGGACCTGTTTTCATTCTAACAGCTGACTACGTTTGTACATAACTTAACCCTTACCGGGCGGCTGACGACATTTCTTGCAGCACAGTAGGGTTGCACGGCATGGTAAACAAGTTTATTTGCGACCAATCATTTTGCCACATTTACTGCACTGTAGTTCGCGAAACAACCGATAGAGTGCATAGTTATGTTGTTTTAGCTTCTATACACACACAAAATAAGTATGGCGGCTTTGTTGAAAAATTTAGTGACTGAAATTAGTTGCTAGGCGAATTTTTGTAGACCTGTATTCTTGCACTTCCTTACTGCTTTTAACGAGCAAAACTCAAGAGTTATTACGGCCAGCTATTTTCACTCAAGCTTACCTTATTTATTGACATTTTTATCCATATGTGTTTATTTCCATTGTGTTTTAGTAGTAAATAGTGCTTTATTGTGTGAATGTTTTTTTTAATAGGATTTATTAACTATTATTATTAACTGAAATGGCTCATCAAGATGAAAAAGAATTCTTTTTTAATACCTAAAAATAGTCTTAATATCTTCAATAATTAAAAATTAAGCGAATTTCGATTTTATACTTTATTCAAGCTACATAAATCCAAAACGGGAAAATAATATTTTGATTTTTTTACACTAAATCAGCAGGGACTGTGATTTTCAGTAGCGCTTTAAGGGTTAAAGAAAATTGGCAGCAACACATTTTTAGCCATCCGCCAATATCCCTGACCATGAATTAAGCTGATGTTCAACAGATAAATTATAATAATATTAAAACCGTGCTAAATTACATATTTTGACTATAATTGATATCTAATCAGAATTCTAAAATATCTATTGTATGATAAATGAATAAATCTTTGAAAAAACAGAATATTACATCACATGTAGAGATGTAAAATACCCGGGTATTTAAAAATTGGGGTAAATACCCGGGTATTTATAAAAAAAATTCAAAATTAGTCTAGATAATGTGTTTATTATTGTGTAACATTTTTAGATAGTATACAGCAATCGGTTACTTATTTACTATATAACTAAATGATATTTCCCCTAGATTATTAACATTATTATCATACCAATACGGTTGAGGAGTAATAAATACACATAAACAGGTTGTGTGAATGTATTTTGCTGACATAACCTCATAAACATAACAAAACAAAACATTTCTAAATAACAATCTAGACATTGCCTAGCAACGTGTCAGCTGGTCGCCGCACAGCCCTCCGCGGAGACCGGAGGTCCGGGAGGTGAAACTTTACCCGTTTTGCAGCACTGCGGACGTAGGAGGAGAGCGTTGGATCAGTGGCGATGAAAGCAGGCTTCACCCGATCAAGACTGACACGTTGTTCAGTGCCGTTGATGAGGATCGTCATCGTCTTGTCGTCCCTTGCGATGACAGGTTGCGGGCCGATGAAGGGTGGCTCCAGGGAACTCCGAACTCTGTCATCCCTAAGGAACACGTGCCCGCAAGATGAAAGCTCTTAGAACACGAATGGGACCTGAGAGTTATGACGTGTAGCTGGAACTAGTCGGAGTTGTGACATCTGTTGACGGAGGCGGACGACGAAATTGTTGGTATCGTCATGATGTTTCGAGCCGGCTGCAGGGATGAGAAATTCCGATGGCAGGCGTAAGGATTCTCCGTAGACCAGTTCGGCAGGGGAAGCTTTGAGGTCTTCCTTTATGGCACTGTGCAAACCCAGTAAGACTAGTGGTAAGGCATCCAACCATGTCCTATGGGTATGACAACGGAGGGCGCTCTTCAGCTGACGGTGAAAGTTTTCGACCATCCCGTTGGCACATGGGTGGTAGCTGCAGGTACGACATCTTGTAATTCCAAAGGAGTTGCCTAGGGCCCGAAATAGTTGAGACTCAAATTGTCCGCCTTGGTCGGTAGTAATGCAAACAGGAGCGCCAAAGCGAGAAATCCAGCAGCGCACGAGAGCGTTGGCGACCTCTTCGGTGTCTTGTGTGTACAATGGCCAAACTTCAGGCCATCTGGTAAACCTGTCGATGGCTGTGAGTAGCCACTTTAGCGTGGCTAAGTGGACCGATTAGGTCAATGTGAAGAAGGCGTGACGAAAGTTCCGGTGGGTGTGCACATGCCGGGAAATCTTGTTTCGCTGGCAGTCCAAACAGGTTCGTGTCCAGGCACGGCAGTCTTGTACTCGTGGCCAAACGTAGCGTTGAGACACGAGCTTAGCAGTAGTGCGTGTTCCGGGGTGACTGAGACCGTGTAATTCATCGAACACTTTGCAACGCATAGTGGCAGGTACGTAAGGACGAGGTCGGCCCGTTCCGGTATCACAATACAGCGATACTTCAGAGCCAGGAACTCTGATTGTCTCAAGGTTTAGAGCTGAACCAAGTTAGAGAAGATCTTGGAGTTCTGCATCATCCTTTTGAGCGTCCGCAAGAGCGACAAATTCGATGGAGGTGGCTGCAGTTACGGAGTCGAAGCGACTCATTGCGTCTGCGACAATGTTTTCAGATCCGCTGATGTGACGTGGTAAACACATACACATAAACAGGTTGCGTGAATGTACTTTACTGACATAACCTCATAAACAAAACATTTCTAAGTAACAATCTAGACGTTGCCCAGCAACGTGTCAGCTGGTCGCCGAATGGTTATTTTAATAGCCTATTACAATAACCAAACTATCAATTTTCTCATGAACAAATAATATTAATTTTTGGATAATATTAATAAATAATAAAAGTTGGTTATTTAAACAGTGTACTCACACATTCTTTCTCCCTTAAACCATTTGCATACAACTACGAGATATCTTGTAGTACACAAAATGTGCCCATTATTGCTACAAGTTATCTTGTAGTTATGCAACCTGTAAGATTATTTTATTCATATAATTATATTACATCCATCAACGTGTAATAGAACTAGTTTTAATATCTATATTAGTTTTAACGCCAAAATCGATAATATTTGGGGTAACCAACATCACTGACCACATGTAACAAATGGAAAAGATTAGTAGGATATTTAATTTCCAGTATTTATGCTAGTTTTTTCATTTGATTTCCGATTTTGCGCTGTGATTGCTTGATGTATAAGCTAAATGAGTATCATACCTTTTGATGAATCACTATTTGTCGTCATTATTTCTTCATTTTCTAGGTCAAGTTTCTTTGCGGAAGTTCTCCGTGTGGAGTATGGTAGAACCTCCTCTGCCTCTTCAGGCATCTTTCTCTTGTTTGCTTGAAGAGAGAAGAGTATTTCATTTACCACAGAAGAAGGCTATACGAGGGGGTACCCAAAAGTAACCGGAATTTGTCTGCCGAGGTCGGAGCTTTGGTAGTACGGGAACTACCAAGGAGTTGTGCTAGACACGCCGTAGTGGCGTGTCTAGCACAACTCTTTGCCAGTTCAATGCCGTGCGGGTCGTAGAGCTAGCACATTCTGTTCGTCTGTAGCGTCATATTTTGCTGTAGCTGTTTCACTGTTGCTACTTTTTATGATGGCAAGAACAACGTGCCACTGTGAAATTTTGTTTTTTACTTGGTTAAACCGCTGCTGAAACTGTTTTAATGTTAAAACTGCTTACAAAGATGATGCTTTGGGGAAAACTCAAGTGTATGACCGGTTTCCTCGATTTTAAAATGGCGACCTTTCGATTAATGACAAACCTCGTTCTGGACGTCCATAAAATGCCCGAATCGATGAAAGTATCGAAAAATGCGAGAGCTTGTGCTCACAGACCGTCGACAGACAATTGATCAACTGTCAGAAATTAGTGCAATAACTTGGAGCTCAGTTCAGCGAATTTTAACTGAAGATTTAGGAATGAGACGCATTACTGCCAAATTTGTTCCTCGGGCTCTGACTGACGATCAAAAATCACGTTGAGTCGAAACATGTCATGAACTGAAAGAACAGCTCAGAATCAATCTAGATTATCTTTCAAAGGTTACTGGTGATGAATCATGGATAAACAAAATTTAATAGCGGCGCGTTGTTCACTTAAACTTGCCATCATAAAAAACTAAGCAACAGTGAAACAGTTACAGCAAAAAATGACGCTACAGACGAACAGAATGTGCTAGCTCAACGACCAGCATGGGCCTGAACTGGCAAAGAGTTGTGCTAGATACGCCCTAGTTGCGCTCACCCGTACTACCAAAGCTCCGATCTCGGCAGACAAATTCCGGTTACTTTTGGTTACCCCCTAAGGGATACAGGGGGTAAGGATAACATGGGACAATTTAATAGTTTAAAATTTTTGATATCTTGAAAACTAATACAAATAGAGTAATGATTTAAAACCACATTGTGCATTTTATTTAAGCTGCATTTAACATCAAAATTTATAATAAGCAATGTCAATGTATGGTCTATTTATATACACAGGATCTACATCCTGATTGGAAATCTTTGCTATAAAACGTAGGTAAAATATTTTTGTAATATTTGAAAAGTAATTTTTCACTATAAATTATTGTTAATTATTATAAATTTATCACATTTCTCTATACTAGTTTTTGGTACAGAAACCCTGCGTTCCCATTCTTAATTGTGTACTTCAAATGAGAAAACTATTTTTCCATTATAATTAAGTAACCTGATAAGGTGCTCCAAAAATTATATAATTTATAAAAATCATTTATAAATTATAAAAAATTATTTATATAGGTAAATTATAAAAGAAATGTAAATATTTTGGTGTGCTGCGGAAGAGGTATTTTACTTTCTCCCATATAGACTACACTTTACGGAGAAAATGTTACTTTTTCTACTACAGTGGAACCCCTCAAACCCGAACTAATTAGGGCTGAACCCTTTTCGGATTTAGGGAAGTTCGGATTTCTTGGCAAATAATATTATACAATTATTTCATCACTGCATTTGCAGTAAGCGAGGGAGACGTAGTGATTAGGGTTATACGGTCATACGGGCTGGGTGAATTAGTGTTCAAAAGGGCAGTGACCTTGGTGGGGGGATGTAAGTCTCGTGGCATGTCCTTGTTGCTGGGAGAGTGTGTACTAAAAATAAATCACTCTCCCCCTACCCCCACCCATACTGGGATATGTATCGCGCCTGTCCACTGTCTAGTGAACATTTACCTGCTGATTAGTGTGTATCACTAACAGCCGAACGACGGGATGTTCATACGTCGCTGGCTTGGAATTGCATGCGCATGAAGATTTTTTTCACTTTTACAGGTAAAGATAACAGACGTTAAGTGAAGAACTTATATTTATTTTCAATCTTGTATTGTATTTTTTGTGTTAAACCTTGAAAAATAAATTTGGATTAAATCAATTTTTTTCAGCTATTTCATTCCCCCCCCCAAAACAAGTTCGGATATCCGGGGTTCGGATTTGAGGGGTTCCACTGTATTGCTCGACTCAAAAAAAAGTTGTTATTATCTTGAGGGGTACGGGGAGTTGATGACCTCTCTCAATCATCAAACTTGTAGCATGAGAATGTGTAAAAGAAATTTTATGAAAATGTTTATAACAATATCATATTTTTTAAAGGTGTTTATAGAAAGGGTGTACTGACACCCTTAAAGTCCTACTTGTCAAATCGACAACAACGCACAATATTAGTTTAAGTTGATATTAACTACCACTGCCTACCCATCAATAGCCATTGACTCTGTTTTCAGAGGTAAATATTGGTACTTATACTTTTCATAATTTTTATAAATTTCATAAATAAGCAAATTTACTAGAACCTATTTTTATACGCTGAAGAATGAAGACTCAACGCCCTTATAAAAATATTTTATTCATAATGATTGATGAATTGATAAATTGACTAAAATAAAACTGGCAACAATCCTGTCGTCTTTTAATCCAAGGGTATTTTTAACGGATGACTATAGCTTCGGGGTAATGGCCCCATTTTCAAATCCTTTTTCTGTCAAACTTGTATATCAAGCACTGCTTCTGACATACTGGATATAAAACACACTCAGTGTTTTATATGACTAATCTTTTATTTCAATGAAATAAATACCTGAGGAAGAGTCTCCATTCCTTGGGGAAGCCTTGAATGCTGAAAGTTTCTTTGCTGCAGAGGCAGGCGTTCTGGACGGACCTGCAACAGGGCTGTCTGCCTCCAAACAAGTTATGCTTCTTGGGGTCCTCGATGCTCTACCTGAGTATAGGTATAAATAATATTACTGTGAAGATCGAACCAAATTCTCAAGTCTATTTAATTTATAACACCCAGCTTTAACTATGTTTGCTAATCTGGTAAATAAATACAGTGCAACTCGGTTATTGCGGCCTCGGCCATAACGTCAACTCGGATATAACGTCATTTATTTTTAGGTCCCGCCAAACTATATGTATTTACATAGGAAAAAACCTCGGATATATCGTCAGTAAATTCTCAAACCTCATATATAACGTCAAGAAAATCGGGCCGAGATGAAAGCAACATATAGCTAAATAGAGAAAGTTCGGTCGGTGGTGCAACGTGAGGGCTGCGGCTATTGTTTAGCTACATTCTATTTTTAGAAACGGCATTTTATTGCTGTCTTACCGCTAACCACCCCAACCCTCTCCCCTACCCTATATCCGCTGTCGCCGGTCATAAAGGTCAATATCAGAGACTCACGTCGCATCAAAGCACTGTGATGCCGTTCGTACGTACCTACAGTTCGTGTAGATATCGTTAGTTCAGTTTATGTCTTTTACAGTTTGTTTTTCGTTATTTTAATTTACGAATACAGTATTGAGAAATAATGGCAAGTGTTAAGAGAAAGGTTTTGCTAAAGAATAGGTGTGAGTTATAAGAGCGTGTGAGGAGGGACGTAAGATAGCAGACGTGTGTTCGGGCTTGTTTTTTAAAATCGAACCAACAGTTGAATTCACCAAGCCGAACTTCATTGCAATATTTTCAAATTCGATTTTGTATATAGTAGAGTAGTCAGTCAGTCATAAACATAAACTTACGGTGTATTTCAAATTACCTTCAATAAATGTCGTAATTTCATGTAAAAAATGTGTTTCCCTATTTTTCCTCGGTTTTAAATTGAAATTATGTAACCTCTTTTATAGCGTCACTCTGATATAGCGTCATTAATTGTGTGGTCCCTTCAATGATGTTATAACCAAGTTCCACTGTAAAACCAAAATCAACAAGTCAAACAACAAATTCACATACTCAACAACAGGTGTGTAGGTTGTGTTTGTGATTATATATGTGTGTATAAATTTTTGTGTTATTTATCTGAAGATTATTTTAACTGTAAGTAATATTACACATTACCGTTAAATATAATACTATAAATATTTCAATGTTTGAAATGCTAACAATTATATAACAAAAGTTTTTAATTTCTGTATGAATATTTTTTTTATTTAAATGTTATTTTAGCAAGTACAAATTATAATAAATCCATGAAAGTTTCAAGTCCATCATAATTAAAAAATAGGAAGTTATAGCAGTTTTAGTAAGTCTCCAAAAGTGCCAAAATAATAGGAATACCCAAGTGACGCTAGATACTGTAAATTAGGTGGCCAATGGATTAAGAAATTTTTGCCAGGCTCCAATAGCATGAGGCATCTTTACTTCAGGATAATTAGTATAATGTCATAACTGAGTAAAAAACAAGGAACAGGAGTAAAAATTTAACCCTTAATAGATAAGTGGTCATTAATTAAGTGACCACCTCAAAAATGCTCTGTGTGGACAATGCCGAAATAAGGAATTTTCCATAACAGCCAGTGGTTAATAAAGTGACCAATTAACATAAGGTTCAAAATAGCATACTTAATTTGAGCAAAAGTCAATCTTATGGCATATAGCGTCTCTTCCAGCCAATAGAAAGCCAGGGATTTTTTTTAGACTGTAACTTGCACGTGGTGGCTACCATGGGAAAATAAAAGAAAAAGTGGCTAGTTTAGTGACCACTGCCCACCAGAGAGCACTGTTTTGTAGATTCCTGTGCACAGATACGAAATGTTGGTTATTACCTGATTAAGGGTAAGTTATTTTATTTTAAAAAATTCAAAATATGAATATATAGTATTTTAAAGGATATGTATATATTGTGGAATATCAATAGTATCTATTAATAATTTATTTTATTTGAGGTGGGGCCATGAAAGCTTTCAGAAAAGATGTTATTGACCATTATGTGTGGTCTGACACTATTCTGTAATCGGGCATGTAGTGTATCTGGTCTGTAGGCTAGCATTTGGTAAAAGATAGCAATATTACTGATTAGCATTATTTTGGTGGGATTAAAATACTGTAGGCCTACTGTACACAGTTTAGTCGTATATCATATTTATACCACTATTTTGGTACAGTCTAATACATTATTTCTTCCTTTTACCATTTTACTTCATTATACATGTTTGTTATACATGTTACATGAATATATGTGTTTACTACATACTTCTCTATTACAGTAATCCGTATCCTAACCAGTAATCCAGGCTAACCTACAGAGATCATGGGAAGCTGATAACTTTGTAGATCAGCTTGCCCAGAAACTTGGTGCTGACGTATTTTTGATCAGTGAATAGTATCGGGATAGGGACCCAAACTTGGAGTCCAGACAAATACAAATATGCTTTATTTTCAAAATACATCAAATATTGAAATGGCATCTGCTGGATGGTTAAAAAATGTTTATTGTCTTCTTTCCATGAACTCGGTCAATGTATAGAATGGATTGTTGATCAGCCATTCTGTTAGAGCAGTCTTCATTCTTCTCCCGGTGTGGCATCTCAGTTCTTCTGGTAGCAGGTTATGCAGCTTCATGCCCATGTAGGAGGGTTTCTTTTCATATTGGGTGAGATGGTGCGCTGGGAGACAGTATCTTGTACCATGCCGAGTGTTGTATCCATGGAACTGTCTATTTTGTGTAAACTTTTTTCCATTGGCATACAGGATGACTTCTTTTATATAGAGATTTACTAATGTCATAATCTTCAGTCTTAAGCTTCTCTACAGCTTTCTCTGAAATTTTGCTCAGCTAAGGCTATTATAGCCCTCTTTTGCAGTATAGAAACTCTCTGAGTATTTCTTGCCGAAGTTCCTCCCCAAACAATGTACCTGAGATGTATTTCAAACAGAGAATGGTAGGCTATTCTTGCAGTAGAAAGGTTGCTAATGGATTTTGTACGTTTAATGACATAAAGTGATGAATTGAGTTTAGGAAGGAGGTTATCTATATGCTGTGACCAGGTAAGACCTTCATCTACTAGGATTCTTAGATATTTGGCCTGGGTAGAGGTATTGTTGGTACATCTTCACATCTTCTCCCATAAGCCAGTTGGCTTTTTTTTACCGGATTTACCACCAAGTCGTTACAGTGGCAATATTGGTATGCCATGTTCAGTGCTGTCTCGGTACTGCCGCATTCCAGGCGTGTAACCAATAGAAAGTTGTGAGGCAGTCTCGGCAATACTCGGCCCAGATCTCTGGAACATGGCTTACGACAGCCTTTTGAAATCTGAGATGCCTGCAGGAAACCATCTTAGTTGAGTACGCCGATGACATTGCGGCTCTTATCGCCGCATGCAATGGTTAACACCTGGATGGCTGATCACAATCTTACGCTTGCTCTGAGCAAGACGGAGATCATGATACTCACACAGATGAGGATCAATAACATAGTCCCGCTATGAGTGGGGAGGGAAGTGGTCCAGTCAACGTGTGCTGCCAAGTACCTTGGCGTCATGGTGGACAACAAGTTAAGCAGGAGAGACCAGATCTTCAGACAGGACTTCTAAGGAAGTCTGTTACCTTAGTAAGCTGATGGCCAATATCGGGAGTCCTCGTTCGAGCAGAAGACGTCTCTTAAGGTCCACAATCCAGTCCGTGTTCCTTTATGGACCAAGGACATCTACCAGATGCAACTCGCCCGAGTTCAGCGTCAAGCTGTGCTTCGGGTGTGTTCTGCTTCTCGGACAGTATCCGACGCTACCATCCTGTTAGTCACTGGAATCATTCCTGTTAAACTTTTGGCAGGGGAGAGGAAAACGATTTATCAGAGACAAGGCATGATCGGCAAGGATGCTGCAAGATCTGAAGAGCGCTCCCGAACCTTACAACAGTGTCAACACAGCTGGGAGCACGACGCCCGAGGATGATGGACTGCGCGACTCATCGAGCAGGTCCAACCATGGATGGAACGGAAGCATGGCGAGGTAGATAGTTCATCTGTTTATCTGTAGTTTATCCTATCTCACTCAGTTTCTGACAGGCCATGGCTATTTTTATGTTGTACCTGCATTGGATGGGCATAATTGGTTTACCGGAGTGTACTTACTGCCCGGACGTTCAGAGGATGCGGAGCACAATTTCTTCCGCTGCCCCCTTTGGCAAAGGCCTCATCTGGAGCCTGCATAAAAACTAGGTGATTTCTCGGTGGACACAGCCTGCCACAAGATCATTGAGGACGAGGGAAACTGGGATTGTTTGCCACAGTTTGTCCAGGGTGTCCTTCTAGAGAAGAAAAGGGACCTGGATTGCAAAGTGGCCCAGATCCCCTAAACGAGTGCATGGACATGGAGTGAGCCCCAACATACTTCTCTTTTGATATCATAGTTTGGTATTAATTCTATTTTAATGGCATGGCAGAAGATTCAGAGGAAATTTTTACCAATATTTATTGTATTACTGTAAAAATAATTATTTCATTATTGTTTTAATTATTAATTTTTCAATATACTACTTTGTGATTTTATTGTTTTTTATTAAGTATTATTGTTTTAATTTGTAACTCAACTTTAGCATTACCTATCTACCGTTTTTTTTTTCTATTCATCCTAATAGTGGTTCGTAGAAACTAACCACTGCCCAATCATGAAAGTATAAGGACAACAACGATAAGTAATTAGTTTATTCACCACCTCTTATCAGCTGATACGGTAATGATAAAAATTTTGGATTGATTTTTTTACAACAGGGTAACTTGCAAAATTGAAATGTTATGCACTGAATGTTTTACAAACAGAAAAATGTGTTGCCCACCCAGAGCATTTTATGGGTGGTTGTTCATTCACCACTGACTGTTTATGCAAAATCACTAAAAACAGCCATGCCCTATAAAGGGTTAAGGTGATGACTATCATTCTTCCTATTATCAGACCTTAATAATTAATTATACAACAAATATAAAGATATTTGTAGCAGAGTGTTCAGTAAAATTAGTTCTAACAAGTCCTAACACCAAACTGCTTAAACCCTCCAGCTACCATTTGCCAGATTCCAGCGAATTTTTACACCCCCTAGACTGCCATTACCTGGAATCCGGCGATAAAGCCGGTGTGACTTAATCTTCTCGTAGCTGCTCACGGTACATCGCAAATGTACTTACAGTAGAAGCTCTCTTAACCGCCCTCGGATCAACCGCCTGTCGGATTAACCGACCGTTTCCAGGAATATACAAACTTCCGCCGCAGCAGCCGCTGCTGCGATAACGATCCAAAAATAACTTTCATGTATCAACAGGTCGAACATATGATTCCGTAGCAAGTCAAAATTCAGTCAGTTGCTCTCAATATCATGTGCGGGCAGTTTCTAGTGTGCTAACTGTGTTTGCAAACTTTGATATTTAACAGTTTTTGATACCGTAATTGTTTTTTTAATTGTTTATGTAATTGACTTTGTTAGTGTAAAGTACAGTAGTGTAAAATGAGTGGTGTTAAACGTAAGAGACTGGTTGTGACGATGGAACAAAAACTAAAAGCAATAGAACGGCTTGATAAAGGGGAATCTGTTAAAAGCATTAGCGATGAACTCGGTGTCGGTGTTACAACGGTCAAGGACTGGAAGCGTAATAAAAAATACATTCAGGACTACTGCACCCAAATTGAATCCGAGAAAATCTTAACCTCTCGTTGCACTTTAAAGAAACCTACAAACGAGATTGTTGACGATGCATTATGGCTGTGGTTTACTCAAGAGCGGCGGAAAGGTACACCGATTAGTGGGCCAATTTTGAAGGAAAAGGCGATGGCGTTACACGCTAAAATTGAAAACTGTGGGACTTTCACGGCGAGTGACGGTTGGCTAGCACGGTGGAAGAAACGTCATGGTATCCATTTTCTGAGTATATGCGGTGAAAAACTGTCAGCCGACCCAGGTGCATCTGCAGAATGGATAAAAAAACTCGAAGATGTGATAACAAAAAAAGGCTTACATCCTGAACAAGTCTATAACATGGACGAAACTGGACTTAACTTTAAACGTCTACCAGACAAAACTTTTGCCACTTGCAGTGAAAAATCAGCCCCGGGATTTAAAGTACATAAGGAGAGGATTACAGTAGCTCTTTGCTCAAATGCTACGGGAACACATAAACTGAAACCTCTTGTTATTGGAAAGGCACAAAAACCCAGGGCCTTTAAAAATGTGAATGTTTTGTCACTGCCAGTGTGTTATAAAAGTCAAAAGTCTGCTTGGATGGATGAATATATATTTAAAGATTGGTTTGTAAATGAATTTGTACCTTCAGTAAAAACACACCTAAAAAATCTAAAAATGCCGTGCAAAGCAATTTTGATTTTAGATAATGCACCTACACATCCAGAAGGAATTGAAGTTGACGGGGAAAGCGGAATACAGTGTGTTTTTTTACCACCACATGTTACAAGCCTGATTCAGCCGATGGATCAAGGAGTGATTGAATGTTTTAAGAGACGATACAGGCGGAAACTGATCTCAGAAATCCTCAACCGAATCGATCTTGAAAACAAGGGACTGCTTTTTGCCCTGAAATCAATTAACATCAAAGACGTCATTTACATGGTCGCTAAGTCTTATGAGGAAGTACCGAGCTCGACAATTGTAAAATCATGGCGAAAGGCTTGGCCTGAAGTGGAGAAAACCATTGAAAATCACACAGAAAAAAACCCCATGATCAACAAAGAGCCCCATGATGAATTAGAACCAGATGACAATGTGGCTCTGTTAAACGAGCTTCAAAGAATACCCGGTGCGCCCGAGATTCAAGAAAACGATGTTGGAGATTGGATTGCGACTTGTGACAATGAGTTAGAAAATGAATTTTTAACAGATGAAGAAATTATTCATAACTTACTAAAGGAGCGGGAAGAGGGAGAGGGGGAAGGAGAAGACGACGAAGGGGATATAATTTCCCATGCCGAAGCTAGAAATGCACTACAGTTGGCTGCATTGTACATTGAACAGCAACAAACGTCTACCGCTGTTGACGTCATGTTCATAAAGAAGTGGAGAGACTAAGCATTCAAGATGGCGATTAAGGGGAAAAAACAGAAGAAAATAACTGAATATTTTGGTTAAAAAAATACAGTACTGTATAATCAAGTCAAGTTTTTTTTTTCTATACAGTGATTATGAATTGTATTTTTTTCCTTGTGTGTGCTTGTGATTTTATAATTTTGCGAGTGTTTATTAAAATGAGTTTAATTTATGTTACTTCTTCTTATTCTTATACATTACGGTGTCTCATTGATCAAGAAACATGGAAAATCATAAGGACTATTGGGTGAGTAATGGCTACAGTAGTTTTAAAAGTTTAGGAACAGTTTTTAAAAACTTTTTTCACGTGTTTGAATTATTTTAACACCTATTACGACTATTTACAATATTATTCGGTTTAACCGACCTTTTTCGTTATCCGACCACGGTCCGGTCCCGTAAGGGTCGGTTAAGAGAGCTTCTACTGTATATATATATATATCATTGTAAAGAGGAGATTATAATCTACGCCCTTAGTATTATTTGCAATTTTTATACTCTATGCATTATAATGTATGATTACATTTAGGGGTGTCGGACGGCCTATCTTCTCAATGCTATTTTATCAATGTTTAGGAACACATAACTCAAAAACTATAAGAGATATTCTCATAATTTTTGTTTTTATTGGTAGATCTGTTTGAAATCCACAAAATAAGTAGAGGATATCAACAAATTTTAGTGTTTGGAATTTTTACAGAATTTTAAATTTGTCAAAAAAAGTACGGAAAATCTTTTTCCTTCAAATTACCTATAAACTTTTATTTACATATCACAACAAAACCCTCTGTTCATTTTGTAGCCCTAAAAGAGTAGAACAAAACAAAACCAAAACTATACAGATATCTCTTTTAGTGTTTGAGATACGTGTTCCTAAAGTAAAAAAAAACCTAGTTTTCGGAAAACGCAACGAAACAGGTGATATAGTGATGAACGTGACAAAGCCAGATTGAGAGTGAACAGCCACATTCTGTATACACCACAATTTTTGTCAGCAAACTTTCAAACTTTTTCAAATTTACAATATCATTACAGTCTTCTTGTATTCCATATTTTGAATACTACACTAAGTAGGGAACTACCTTTTTCTTAGAAAAACTACCCGAACTAGGCCTAGGCCTGTTTTCATCCTCATTGAGTTCAGTAACACTAGGGTTTTGCTAAATAGATACTTCATTTTCAATAGATTCATCATTAGGCCTATTTTGAATTGATTTCAACTTTTTACTTGTTACCTAGGAATACAACTAAACACCTTTTTTCTTTTTTCACTTGATATCTGGGCATTGTTGATACTGTAGCCTCAATAACAAACACACAAACAATTTTGTTTGAAACAATTAACTTTGGAACTAAATTTGTTTACATAACATCTGGCTGCAGACAGCAGAGAATGAAAGCCAGTGCTACAACCATAGAAAGTAAAATATAATTCTTATAAATGAAATTATACACCATATCAAGTGACGACAGCAACGCCAAGAGCGTTGTAATTTTGAAAACATTCATTTGTATATTTGGCTGTATAATAAGAAATAATTGACATAATTCAATAAATGAGGTATAAAATTGAAGCTTAAAAGCCGTAGAACTCAAAACAGTAAAAAACTAAAAATCCAAAATTTTGACCAAAATTAAGTCCGACACCCCTTTAGCTACGGGTGTTTCAACGTTGCGCCAACAGCTGACCGAGCTGTATGCTTTGCGTTGTTTTAGAGTCGTGCAAACGGGTTAGTGTTTTGTTGTGTATTTTGTATAAATTATCTATAACAACATATGAATTATTCATTATACCTTTCTCATTGTATTTAGTGTTATAAATATATGTAGGTCTAATCTAATGTCATTCTTTACAATATTTTTATAATTTATTTGGTGATTACTCTCATAGACCCCGGACTAGGCAGTAAGGATTTTGTGTACATATAAAGGTTTTTGAACATGGGTAAGTACATATTCTTATTCGTTATGAAATTTCAAACCAAATGGCTATTTCAGATTTGTTATTAAAAAATTATTTGAGCAATTTAAGGGAGAGCAAACATTATGAAAAAAAAATTTATAAAAACATTTTGTTTACACTAATAATTTTTTTGTTACATGTGACTTTATAATTTTTATTATTTTCTTATAGCCTGTTCATACTGAACACAAAAATATATAACTTTGTATACTTTGCATAGTATCAAAAATTGTTATGGTTTTTTAAACAAAACCTGAATAATGGCCAAAAATGAGGTGGCATTCCAGAGTGAAATGATGGGCAGCTGGAGGGTTAAAAACTAAATTTTTATCTGTGTTAGGAATACATCTAAAATTATATTTGAAGCTACCATAAGTTTTGGGAGAGCCAGAAAACTTTGGAGAGGTATCATTTCCTGAATGAGGTTTGTTCTTGATAGGTGAATGGATGTGTAGGTTAACTTGAAGTATTTTCATCACTTCATAACAGTAATCATTCTGAAAGTAAATCAAAGAATGTGAACATAACAATTAATGAAAGGAAAAAATATCAGGTTTTAAATTATTTTTTAAAAAACTCCATACCACAAATACGTGTAAAATAATACTAAATATATAAATATAAGTTTTACATAGAGGTCGAAAATGAAAATAGACGATCTTCTTATTTTACAGTTATACGTACCAAGGTTTTATTAAGTTATGTATATTTAGGTATCAAAATGAAATAAACTTTACCAACTCTACCACAACAAAATATGTTGGTTTTTAGGACTGAAGCAATGAAAAATAAGAACATGTATGAACAAAATTACTAAGATTTTTTTGTTTTGGAAAAAGTATCTTCTTTAAAAACTTATGTAGTTATTTATCAAGGAGTCCAGAAAAAAATCTCCCAGAAAAATCCAGAAATCCAGAAAAAGTCCAGACTTTTTTGAGATCATGCTCCGACCTTAAGAGAACTGGAAATGCATTCTCAGATTTGCTGAGTCAATTCTGAAGAGTAAGAAATCTAGATCTAGAGTGTTTCATTGACTCTTTTAGTCCTTCACAGGCCAACCACAAGAGGACTAACTTAGGCTTGATCAAACTAATTCCTAAGAGCTGAGGGGGATTTTTTTAGTTGGTACGAGCCCCACGCTCCCAGTAGCTGCTGTTGTGCAGTATGCATTTAAATCCCCTCAAAAAATGTACAATTTATTTGTTACATATCATAGCTGTGTGTACCAGACCCATTTCATTAACTACATTGTTCAAAGGAAATTGGCTAATCCTGTTAGAAGAAATAAATACAACAATGAGTGTTCCAAAGTTCATTGTATCTGACAAGTTTCAGGGTTCATTTCAAACAAGACATGACTAACATCTTACCTCTAAAATATTGGTAGATTCCAGATCAGTTTGCAGTTTCTGAATCTGTTCCACTATGTTTACTTCTGCATGCGGTTTTAGCAAAGACCACTTTTTGTCACAATACTCTTTTTTTGAAATATCTTCATTCTGCATGTCGTTTTCTAACATTTCTAGCCTATAAAATATTCATATCAATAATTATAAATTAAACTATAATTTTAACCGCAAATGTCAGTGCTGATAGTGGATATTAATTCAACAACTGGGTCAGTAATCCAGTAAATGTCCTGTAATCCAGCTACTTGGGAGGTCACAAATTATGGATAGTTGTAAGCAGTGGTCGATGGGTGTAGTGTTCTCTTGTGTGGATTTACATCTGCACTATTGAATACTGTGTTAATCCGCAAAGGCCATTGTCATGATTAGACCAATTTTTGTTGGCTATGGTTCGGATTGCACGTTAAACTGTAGAGGTCCATTAATTGCCATCGGCTGTTGGGTTAATTATTAACAGTCCTGTCTAAGGATCATGTCAGCTTTAGTCAGTAACAAGACTAAACGATCGTGCCACAATCATCTTACACTCAATCCTCATTCATACTTGGCTTAAAATACCTACCTTGTAGTATGGTCTCAATTTCAATAATCTATTCTATTCAACAATCTGACCTAAACAACAAAATGATCTGATCTTAAGAGATGTGAACATATATTCAAAATCAGTTATAAACATTTGTAATAGAGTACTTATTTGATTAGAATTATGAATTGAAAAATTTACTTAACTCATTAAACTTCTCTGCAAAAAGAATACCCCGTCATCAATCATACTAAACAGAGTTCTATCATCAGAAATGTGTTAGATTCAATCAATTTGACAAATAAAAGTTTAGTAAGAAAATTACTTAAAATGTTAGATTCGAGATAATGGTGTGATCGATAAATGTGTTAAGCTGTTAATATAGAATGGTAATATTTGTGATCATCAAATCAACAGGTCCAAAACTTTGAAGTTGGTGGACCAGCACTAATAAATAATTGGGTCTGCATGTAAAATAACAAAGTACCAGTAGAGTTTCTTTAACTTGGCTGTTCCATACTACGATGTTTCCAGTAATCCCGTAATGTGTTTTTGCCGATGGGTCAGTGCATTTTCATGTCACGACTTGTGAAACATTAAAATTGCCATAATGCCCATAACAGAACAATACTAAGTGGAAATGGAAAATGTGTGGTAAATTCATACAAAAATTTTATAATTTCAACAGTTCTTTGAAAAATGTAGATCAAAATCCAAACCTTTGGGCCCACAATTACTCCCAAATACTCCACTATTAGTCCTCACTCTTTCCCTGCTATTCCAACTGTTCTGTTAACTTCCAGTGCCTGTTTGCCTTAGTGTATATGCACTAACTTACTCTTTAAATTATAATACCTGTCCAAAGTTTTATTTTGTCGCTCATCCACTTCTGTCGTATATCTCACATAGTAATTTTAGATTACATAGTTATTATTAAACTTTTTTCACTGCACATCATTTGCATAAATAACGCCGAAAGGTAACCGGTAAACGTTCCGAATACAGTATCCTACAAATCTATATCAAATCGATCTTAGACTTACTTTTTACACTTTCTAATAAACTTTTAACAATGTTCCTGTCCGCGGAAGAACCCAATTTCGACGTTTCGTATGATTTTAGGCTGTATTATGACCCTCTCAAACCACACCGTCTAGCTAGGGGATCGGCGTGAATCGGGGTTCTGGGCTGGAAAACAAATCACTCAAATACACTTATTTCACTCTCTAATAATATAATTAACAATAAAACGTTTTCCCGACGTTTTCTGGCCAAAATAAGGCACCATTCAAACACCAGTCAACCTTGTTGTCTACAACAATCGACGTTCTGAGCTGGGAGAAACGAGAAATATTTGGGAAGGGATATTTTAGGGAATTTGGGATAATTTTAGGGTAAACAGGAGATTCTCGTGATTTACAATTTTGAACTGGAAAAGCTTGTTTGATTGTAGATTCCTTCAACACAATGTAATTGAAATACACAAAGAGGTACGGCAAGTAAAGAAACTACTTCAAACCAGTGACATATTTGTTTATTTACACAAATAATGGAAGGATGTTTATTTTATAATTGGTTTGATTTATAAAATATAACAAGTCTTCTTTCTTGTAATTAACGTGTTTAGATGTCGTAAAATGACTAGTTGTTGTTTTAGACAGTCAATTAAAATACATTGGGTTTCTGCCGTATCGTTGACAAATATAACTAATTGTGAAAGTTGTATAAAGGCGACCAATACACGTTGCGTTACATCATAATGGACGAGATATTGCCCACTTACAGTGCTCTGCGGAGTTAAGTTCTTTATTAATAGTACTAACTATTATTAACGAGAAAATATCAATAAAAAACCTAACTTAACTCCGCAGAGCGCTGTATGTCGGCGACTAATACACGTAGCGTTTGATCGTAATATCCGAGATATTGCCGACATACAGTGCTCTGCGGAGTTAAGTTAGGTTTTTTATTGATAGTATAAAATATATTTAACGACATGAAAATATCAATAAAAAACCTAACTTAACTCCGCAGAGCGCTGTACGTCGGCAATATCTCGGATATTACGATAAAACGCTACGTGTGTTAGTCGCCGACATACAGCGCTCTGCGGAGTTAAGTTAGGTTTTTTATTGATAGTATAAAATATACTTAACGACATGAAAATATCAATAAAAAACCTAACTTAACTCTGCAGAGCGATGTACGTCGGCAATATCTCGGATATTACGATAAAACGCTACGTGTGTTAGTCGCCGACATACAGCGCTCTGCGGAGTTAAGTTAGGTTTTTTATTGATAGTATAAAATATATTTAACGACATGAAAATATCAATAAAAAACTTAACTTAACGCCGCAGAGCGCTCTATGTCGGCAATTTCACCTATATCATCATGTGATATATACGTATAACAACAATAAAATCATGTTAAAATATTATAATAATCATAATAATAATGATAATTTAATAATAAGAAATAATAATAGTAATCATTATATATATTATGAATATATATGTATATATATATATTCATAATATAATAATATGAATCCCATTATTGCATCGGCATAGTGACATTATGAGGATTGGTGCTCTGTGGAATAATGTTTCATTATTACTCCTCAGTCTTCACCTAGTCAGCTGTTACCAACGTTGTTAAAACCTCTGCTAAAATAAGCCTATTAAATCCCGGATTCTATTAAAATATCCTGTTTCTCTGTACCTAAAACCCATAATCGTAGACAAAAAAATCCCCGATTCTTCAATATTTCCCATTTCCCCGGCCCAGTAGCCAGATGCCTGCCGACCTCACTGTTGACTGGACGTTATAGAGTGTCGTATTTCGGTCCAAAAAACGTCGGGAAAACTGTGTTTCTTGGTGTTTTTATTGTTAATTATATTATTAGAGAGTGAAATAAGTGTATTTGAGTGATTTGTTTTCCCGCCCAGAACCCCGATTCACGCCGATCCCCTAGCTAGACGGTATGGATTGAGAGGGTCAAAATACAGCCTAAAATCGTACGAAATGTCGAAATTGGGTTCTTCCGCGGACAGAAACATTGTTAAAAGGTTAGTAGAAAGTGTAAAAAGTAAGTCTAAGGTCGATTTGATATAGATTAGTAGGATACTGTAGTCGGAATATTTACCTATAATAATATGAATCCCATTATTGCATCGGCATAGTGAAGTGACATTATGAGGATTGGTGCTCTGTGGAATAATGTTTCATTATTACTCCTCAGTCCTCACCTAGTCAGCTGTTACCAACGTTGTTAAAACCTCTGCTAAAATAAGCCTATTAAATCCCGGATTCTATTAAAATATCCCTTTTCTCTGTACCTAAAACCCATAATCGTAGACAAAAAAATCCCCGATTCTTCAATATTTCCCATTTCCCCGGCCCAGTAGCCAGATGCCTGCCGACCTCACTGTTGACTGTACGTTATAGTGTCGTATTTCGGTCCAAAAAACGTCGGGAAAACTATGTTCCTTGGTGTTTTTATCGTTAATAATGTTATTAGAGAGTGAAATAAGTGTATTTGAGTGATTTGTTTTCCCGCCCAGAACCCCGATTCAAGCCGATCCCCTAGCTAGACGGTATGGTTTGAGAGTACTTTATCTTCCTTTAAAAATGTTGCCTTAGCTCAAACCAAAGGAACATAAATCAAGCCATAGTTTGGATGGAAAATTTTATATGAGCAGTGATTGATAAGTAGGCCCTATTATGTCTGTACACTATAATTAATAAAGGGGTTTCCAAAAAAGCTATTACATTCCAAGCACAATCATAAGTAAAAAAACAAGAAAGTGGAGACATAAACATTAAAATTAAAATTCAATGAAGGACCCATTTTGACACCTAGTTTACCTACTATACACGATATAGGGTTAATCTCATATTGGTAAGTATTAACAATTTACTCACAATTTTATGGTTTCTCCTGGGATTGAAGACAGTCGAATATTTCCCTTAACTATGGCGACAGGCATGTTGCAAAGAAACTAAAATATAATGAAAATCCTCCGTATCCGGAAATTATAAAAATAGTAACAGTAACTAAACTACAAAACCTCGTTGCACAACGCAGTGTCAATAGATTGTAAATCCTGCCTTTTATCCTGAGACGTGATGAGGCAGATATCCTAATATAAAAAAGAATCAACAATTAAGGCTGAAATATATATCGAGAACATAAAGAAGAGAGCTCAACCCGTGACAATTCATCAAGTTTCAGTTCAAGAGTGAAGAAAGAAAAGAAACTATAATATTTTAAGGTTGGAGAGTTGAGAATGAGAATAAAGTGTTGTCAATTGGCGGTAAACTATTCCCGCCAAGAAAAAACTGTGTCGTTTACGTTGAGTGAAGATAAGACCGATAATTGCGTAATCCAATACTATAATCATGGTTGAACGGCTAGAAAAGTAAATTAAGCTTATGGGGAATCAAATGTAAACCATACAAATCAAAAAATCTGTTAATACCCAACCGTTTGATGGTTATTGATTGAAAAAATGGTTGGCAATATGTGAATAGAGGTTTTTCATAAATATCTATTTCATTCAATAAATGAACAATTATCGAAGTAGCAAACAATTTGTAAAAACTAAAGGGTGATAACTGTAAGAAATAAAAGCAGAGAAAAGTATTTCCAAAATCTTTCCTGTTTTGATACAAAACCTATTCATTAAATATAATGGAAATATGTTATCATGGATATATTGCAGGGAATGTTTTCAGTTCCTCTAAACAGCTGTTCTTACAACCGTATGTCTACACTTTTGTCACTCTTTTTCATCTCGGAAAATTCTAACCCTCATCTCCCCTCCATCACAGAGCTGATATATATTATCCATGTCAAAACACTTTAATGCTATTTACTACGCATCAGAACACGCATATATTAACCTATGTACACGTCATAAATATCATAATCTATGATTTTTTACATACTTGCTTCGCACAGTTGGTACTTAGCATAGAGGAGACAAGACAAGGTGTCCTGTGTCGGCTGCAATCCCGCTGCACGTAATTATAAGCTCTTTCGTTTTTGCAGTTCATGTAATATAAGTTCACTGTTCAGGGATTTTGTAAATTTTGTTGGAATGTAAGTTTAAAATAAAAAATGTTATTAATGTTGTCCTTCCTTAATCGTGTTAAAAATTTAAGGACCACGAGATACATTTTATTGTGACTGGTACTTTATTTTAAGTTTTATGTGGATGTTAGGGATTAAAATTTTACCAAGATATGTTAAGGGAATGTATGTTTAGGCCTAGTTTGTTTCATAAACCCTTACTTAAAGTTTGCTGGGCTCAGCCTCTCTAGATGTGTAATGATATTTTGTATTTATTTTTTTGTATATCAACGCTGGTGGAATTCTTGAATATTTTTTTGGGACCAGTTAAAAGTTTAGCACTGGGTATCCACTATTTTTTTCCTCTACTTAGCAGATACTATTGATAAGAATTGAACACTTGTCAACAAAATCAAACTACCATTGAAAAAATAATATGATAAATGCAAATGAAAAGATAACAATATTCCCTTAGGCTTGTTATTAAATAAATTGACATAAAATAACAATTTTCGCCTGTTTATGAACAGTTTTGTCAGGATCATTTATAGGTTTGTTTAATGATTTCAGTACCTCACCTGCTTCATAATATGAAGGTTTGCGGTTAGATCCCAATTAAAGCCCTAAAAAAATTGTTTGTTAGCTTGACTTTGGAACTAAGCTGCATTTATACATCAGTCTATTAACAGGAGTATACTCATATATTTGTGTAGCAGGAGAAATACAAACAGAACAACTGAGTACAAACTCAGAAGAAACACATTTCAAAAGTCTACATCAGCCTTGTTATTTGTAACATTATTCAGAAAAGTTTAAATGTTTGCTCGAATCAAAATAGGCTTAGTTTAAACAAAAATATTTCAATTTTATAAATTAAATAACAAAAGAATAGTGAGAGAACAAGATGAACCCAGGCTAGAGTTGAAACATATGTACATCAAACTTTCCCCCCTGAATGCTCAACTTTCCTGTGAATGCAGTTTCAAAACTGTTCTTCCTATTGAATTTCTTGGGATGACACACAACTGAAGTGCTCTGGATTTATTTGTCTCCATGTTGTTCTTATGCACTTGAGACATATACTGTAGTATTTTAAATTAAATACAGTGTTGTAAATTTCATTGATTCAGAGAATGTGATAACACATTACTTTTATCCTCCTCAGACATTATACCAGTAATACATCCATATGTACCGATTGGGGGTAGGAAATTGGAGTGGGGCGGAACAGACATAATAAATACCCCCGTCACAGCAGACCTGTTTACTCAGTGAATTTCCAAATCAATAATATGATAATAATAATATATTACAAGTTTTATCAACATCTGTTGATAAATACTTATTTTTATACTTTTAACTGAAATGGCAACCTACCCAGCTAGGTATTTTAAGCCAAGTATGAATAAGAAATGAGTGTAGGATGATTGTGGCGCAATCTTGTAGTCTTGTAGTTACTGACTAAGGCTGACATGTTCCTTAGACAGAACTGTTAATTAATAGCTCAATAGTCAATGGTATATCTAAAGGACCTAAAGGTTAACATGGAGTCCGAACCACTGCCTCTGAATTACGAACTGGTTTAATTATGAGGATGGTCTTTGCGGATTAACGTTGTATTCAATATTGTGGACGTTAATCCTTACAAGACAACACAACACCCACCTCCCAACAGTCATAACTATCTATACTTTGTGACCTCCAAGTAGCTGGATTACAGAACACACCACGGTCACAGTTAATGGGAGAGTTTTCTTTATTCTCGATTAGATTAACATGGGAAAAGAGTATGCGGGTTGGCTGCAATGATAAACACATAAACTATGTTCTCTTTGTAAACCATTTATTCTTTGAATCTTGTGTTACTTGATCTCATCCACATGAAGCTGAATACCAAGTTTCATAAAAAATAGGTTAATAAATGAAAAATGAACTTTTCCTTACCCTCCATAAGATTAACATTTAGGCCTTAAAATACAACATACTGTGTTTAGACTTTTTAATATCTCGGTAACCGTTGGAAATTGAGCATATCAAATTTGGGCTCGATCGGATGATTTTTATGAAAGTTATTGCATATTCACACCTGCACATGCACAAACACATATGTACATTTTAATGACATCTAGGCATATCAGATCAAAAAAGTAGCATGATCCCGGGCTTAGGTCTTGCCATGAGACCCACTGTAATAGTTTCTTCCTTTAGGGGAATTCGCTAAAATTGTTGCATATCATGTACGGTTAATGAAAACATAAAATATAGTCCTGGTTGATGGACTAACTTTTAACTGGATTTATTTTTATGGAAAATATAAGTTCCTGTTGTTTAAAGTGTAGATTTTGCCTGTATCACAGTATTGAGCCGGACTATCATTGTTTTACTATAAAAAATGAAAATAATCAGCCACTTTCAAAAAGTGCTCTATCTTAAAACAAAATGAATATAAAATATTTAATTAAAATACTTGTATTAAATGTATTTTATCATTAGAATTTATAAGTGAAATTTAAAGTATTACATGTTGCAGGTATCAATGAGTAATTTTTATTCGTCAAAAATGCTTATTCGACGGTTTTGCAAGAACTGTAACATGTTTCTCAATACACAAGCTATTCAGAAAATGCAAATGACGTCAGCTAGTGCTATTGGTGTTTCAGAAGAAAATTACCAAGCCCTCAAGAAGTTAGGTATGTTCATTGAAATCAGTAATGTCTCAACATAATGAAATAATAGGCTAAATAAGACAAAGTTTTCTTGTTTTTTCCGAGGATCAAACTCTGTTTTAATGAAGAATTAAATCAGCAAAATCCTGTGTGAAAATTATTATAATTTTTTTTATACTGTATTACTGTAAAAATACAGTAAGATTTAACTTTGGAAAATGTAATAAACAAAATAAAACCATGTCACAGAACAAAACTATATTGGTTTTAAAAAGTCTGTATAATTTTTTTGTCAGAGAGAGATCACCTCTCTCTCGAAGCATAATTGTAATTGCACCAGCGTCTCAGGAGGAACATAGTGTCGGCTGGTGTCACGATGGACTATTGTTCTACTTAAAGTAGCGATAGATCAAAGGCGGCTGCGGCGTCCAAATGGGAAACTCACTGTCGTCGTCTGCCTCACCTACACTGTCCTTGGGTGTGTTGTTGTGCGTATATCTCAAAACCACACCTACAACTTGCTGATCAGTAAAAATTTATCCTTGCAGAGCATTGCCGTACAAAATGAAGTTGGTTGTTTCTTATACCGTATGGACATGATTCAGTGTAGTTGCACGTTGTACTTATTAACTTATTGTTAACTTATAACAGTCCACTTAATCCGAAATGGGCCTGGTCCCAATTAATTCCGATTAGCGGGGCTCCACTGTATAAAAATACTAAGGTCGTTTTTTTCAGACTCTGATTGACCATACATAAAATCCAAATGTATATAAAAAAATTTAATTTTATTACTAAAAGCTATGTACACTTATGATTATTTTTCAATGTAATCACTGTGAAGATTGAGGCATTTCTCATACACCGTTGTTTTAAAAGTACTCTTTAGTTAGGAATCACTGCCCTTCCAAGCCATGCCCTGAGTTCGGGGAAAAGTTGAAAGTCACTTGGCGCCAAGTTGGGTCTGTCTGATGTGTAATTGAAAATATCCAATTTGATTTCCTGAAGATGTTTGGACGCCTCAGCACTATAAGGATGGGCAACGCCATGGATCAGAACGATTTCGGAAGTCAGTTCAGAAGGGAACAGAAGTTCTGTATTCCCCATTTATTCCCTACTGAAGGGAAGCTCTGTCCTTTGAACATCATTGCTCCTAAACCTCTTATCTTATTTTAGCAATATGTAAGTGGAGGTTAAAAGAAAAAAAATCCTTGTAGATATAGAATTCTGATAATTATATTCCAAATTTTAGATGTCCGCCGATGGAAGAAAAAGAGCTAGTTACCATTTTTGACTCACTCAAAAATAAGTGGTCTAGTGGCTATGATGTCGTACCATCCAATGTAATAAAGTTTTTTAGGGATCCACTTATTAAACCTTTAATTCATTTAATCAACACTTCGATCATTTCAGGAATATTTCCAGAACAACTCAAAATTTCAAAAGTGGTACCAGTTTTGGAAAAGGGCGATGACACAGAAATTAAAAATTATCATCCTATTTCTATTTTGCCTTCGATATGAACAATTTTTTAAAAAGCCATGTATTTAAGTGTAGGATGTGCGGAGGACCATGCGTTGTATTACTTACGTGGTTGTACACGATTTCACACTAAAAAACACTTTAAATGAAAGACATGACTGTGATGTAGTTTGATGTATTAAAGCAAAACATTTCATCCATATTTTTCATTTTGATAATAACAATAGATTTTAATAAAAACATATGTTTGTATAAACAAAACACTGAACAACACCGGCCCCCTTGAAGAACCTCAGGTCTTCAACCTTTACTCTTCGGGTAGCGGTAATAGACACAATTGTGTTACTGGTCGTGTATAGCTTCCATCTTTAGTCTTGACTTTCACAATTCGCACGACATTATCTGATCCAGGAAAAGTTTCTGTCACCCTTCCTCTTGGCCAATATAATGGATTGTTGTCTGTCTTGAGTAAAACTAAATCTCCGACTTTGATGTTTGTTGCGTTTTTCTTCCATTTAGTACGTTCTTGCAGCGTATGTATATAATCCAGACTCCAGCGCTTCCATAGATTTTGCGCAAATTGCTGAACCTGTTGCCAATGTTTGAGTCTGTTGGATGGTATTGTGGTGACATCTCGCTCTGGAATAATGGATAATGAATCACCTGTGAGAAAATGACCTGGCGTCAAGACATCAAAATCATTTGGATCACTCGACATTGGATGCAATGGGCGTGAATTAAGGATAGCCTCAATTCGAGTAGTCAACGTCATCAGTTCAGGCAAGGTTAGTACTGAAGTTCCCATTATGCGTGTGAGATGGTGTTTGACACTACGAACTGCCCGTTCCCATAGTCCACCGTGATGCGGTGCAGATGGGGGGTTGAAATGGAAACGTATTCCATGTGCAGCTGAAAAATTGTGAATTTTGGTTTGAGAATGACTACTCTTAATTGATGTCTGAACTATTTTTCGCAATTCTGAATTGGCGCCTACGAAATTGGTTCCACAGTCAGAATAAATATCAGTGCAGATTCCTCGTCTAGACACGAATCGGGTTAGAGCCGCAATAAATGCATCTGTAGTGAGATCTGTCACAACTTCAATATGCACAGCCTTTGTCACCATGCAGATGAATATGCCGAGGTAGACCTTTATGATTTTCCCAAAACGCAAGTTGATGATCTTGCATGGAAGTGGACCCATATAATCTACTCCAGTAGATATGAAAGGTTTGGCAGGAGTTGTTCGAACAGCAGGTAAGTCCGCCATGATTGGAGTAGGAGTTGTGTTGCGATGGCGATGACAAGTAATGCATTTGTGCAACTGAGACCTGATGACACTCCGTGCGTTGAGAATCCACACATGTTGATTCAAAGCTGATTGGACAAATTGTGGTCCTGCGTGTAGATGTTTCAAGTGATGGTAGTCAATGAGTAGATGTACTACGTGATGATGTTTAGGTAGTAATGCTGGATGTTTGATGTCATAAGCAAGTTGTGATTTTCGTAATCGACCACCAACACGAATCAATTGGTGAGCATCGATAAATGGAGCTAAATGAGCAATATTGGGAGAACATTTACCTTTACGGAGTTCATTGAATTCCTTTTGCAAAGTGGATTGTTGGACAGCATAAAATATTTTTAGGCGTGCTGAGTTGATTTCTGCCACAGTAATAGGACCCAAAACTTTAGGTCTTGCAGTTATAGATAAACCTCACGACCAAAGCAGTGACGTGTAGTAGTTTAGTCCACGATGAATATTTTGTTAACAGCGGTAATTCATATGTTGAAGAAATTGCAAAGATTGGTAATGGGTCAGACTTTAATTCCATTATCTCTTCAGATTCCACCTTGGTAAACTTGTGATTTGGCCATTCAGATGATGACTGGGATAGCCAATTGGGACCATTCCACCATAAAGTGTGTTGTGGTAATTGCGGCAATGAATACCCACGTGAGGCACAATCTGCAGGGTTGTCCTGTGAGACAACATGACGCCAACATTCGGGTGGTGTTAGTTCTTGAATTTGCGCGACACGGTTTGCGACATACGTTTTAAGACGATATGGAGGTGTTTGTAACCAAGTGAGAACGATAGTAGAATCACTCCACAAGAATATGTTGGTAGCATTGAATAAGTTGCTGTAGACGTTTGTGAATGTTCTGTTAATTTTGATAATAAGTGTGCTGCGCATAATTCCAGACGAGGAATAGTAACCTTCTTTAAAGGAGCTACTCGACTCTTTGCTATGACGAGCTGTGTTGTAGTAGATTGATTATTACTGCATCTGAAGTATATTGCTGCTGCATATCCTCGTTCTGATGCATCACAAAAACCATGTAGTTCGATAGTTTGAGCGTAGCATAAGTTGAGAGAACGGGGTATGTTTATTTGTGATAAACTAGAAGTATCTTCCACTAAACGAGTCCAGTGTTTCAATGTGTCAGAGGGCAATGGTGTGTCCCAATCCAATCCTAACGTCCAAACCAATTGCATAAAGCATTTCATAAGCATGACAAAAGGTGTTAGAAACCCACATGGATCATATATACTAGCAATTGCTCTGAGTACGCTGCGTTTAGTGGGATGCAATGATAAATTGAAGCCATGTGACTTAAACACGAATGAATCAGTAGATGGAGACCCAAGACTGCAAAATGTGGGTCAGGAGAGCCGTTGAGGAACTTTGGTGACTCTCGGTGAGATTCCGGCAGTTGTTGGAGAAGCTGGTCAGAGTTTGAAACCCATTTGCGTAGTTCAAAACAACCACGAAGAAGTAGTTGTTGTAACTGATTTTGTAAGTCCATAGCAGATGATAATGAATCTGCTCCAGTGATGATGTCATCAATGTAGGTATGATTAAGCAGAGCATAAGCCGCTTCAGGGAAGTCATGACCTTCATCTCGAGCTAATTGATGTAAGGTACGAATTGCAAGATAAGGGGAGCTGTTGACACCATATGTTACTGTGTTCAATTGAAATGTTTTGAAGTCTTGAGAGGTGTCAGATCTCCATAAAATGAGTTGAAGATTCCTATCATCAGGATGAATCAAAATCTGTCGGTACATCTGTTTGATGTCACAACAAATGACAATGTTGTGTCTGCGGAATTGCATCAATATGTCAGCAATATTATTTTGAAGCTTAGTCCCGGCCATGAGTATATCGTTTAGTGACAACCCAGAGCTGGATATGCAGCTTGCATTAAAAACAGTCCTCAACTTAGTAATGGAACTGGATTCCTTTAGAATACCATGATGTGGCAAATAATAATGAACTGTATCTTGTGTAGGTTTGTCACATTCAGTCATGTGCCCAAGAGTGAGATATTCTGACATGAAGTCACGATATAGTTTTGCAAAGCGTGGGTCCTTGTTAAACTTACGCTCCATGGCTAAAAGGCGTTGCTTTGCCGCAGTGTGGGAATGTCCTAGCGACACGTTAGTATTCTTGATTGGAAGCCTGACGATATAACGCCCGGTTTCATCTCTAGCATGGGTCGTTTCAAACAAGTTTTCACAAGCATCGTTATCTTGTGGTCAAAAATGATGAGCTGGAACATCTTCTTGCACCCAAAAATTTTGAATGCAATTGTGCAATTCATCAAGAGGAATAGAGTGAAAACATATACTCAAGGTACTTGAATGTTGCGAAGCATGAAGTGAAGATGTAGACAAAGAAGGCGTTGTACCCATTACAATATGACCAAGTGGTGAATTGATTAAATATGGCAAATCAGGGCCTAAGTGGATTGTAGAACCTGAGAAAAGTTGCGGGAATAAAGCGGCAGCCAGAATAATATCAATGCGGTTTGGTACATGATAAGTGGGATCAGCAAGATCATAGTGCTTAGTAAGATGAATGACATCTGGTGATACCAAGCAATACCATAACAGCCTTGTCAACTGATGATGATAGTTTATTATGTTGTGCAGCGAGTGTAACAGACGTATTTGACTGAGATGTAAACTCCTTTACTTCTGAATTGTTAGGAAGACTAATTGATGATGAAGGTGAGGCAGGAAAATGTAGCAGGGTATTGTGCTTTTTGTGGCAGACCTTGCAAGATGATTTTGATTTGCATGCCTTCACACTGTGAGCGCCTAAACATGATATACAATGATGGGAGTTTTTTACAATGTGGTAACGTTCAGATGGACTTTTAACCAGAAACCTTTGGCATTCAAAGGTTTTGTGATTGTTAGTATCACAGATAGCGCATGATGAGGAATGGTTTTTGGGAGTGGATGATGCGACTACATTTTTTAATTTACCATCTTGTCGCTGAATTGGCCTATTCTGTGTGTTAGGGTCGAGATTCATTTCTTGCAAACGTGTGTCAATTGAACATAATGCGTCTTCATAACGGTTACATTCCTGATTGAGAAAAGTAATTATTTCATCCACAGTAGGCAGTGTGTGTTGAAGTGGACCAGTAACGTCACGCTTGCTTTCAAGACGTTTACACAAATCTACATCTAATTTTCGTAAAAGTATTGCGACTAATAAATGTTTAGAGTCCGCGATATCACAACCGATTGCTGTTAGAGCTTGCATATTTTCATTGTATATGTTAAGGAACTGCCTTATCCCAGTGATGTTACCAGCTGAAACTTCAGGCAAGTCAAGAACACGGTTGATGTGCAATAACTGCAATCTACGATCATTTTGGTAACGATCTGACAGAATTTTGTATGCCACGTCATAGGTTGCATCAGTTATGTTTAAGTTACGAATTAAATTAAGAGCTTCGTCTTCTAATACACTCAGGAGATACTGAAACTTGAGTGTTTTACTCAATGACAGGTTTTCATGTATAGTTGTGTTGAATAGATTTATAAACGTAGTCCATTTAGCCAAGTCACTGTTAAATTTGGTGAGTTCTAATTTTGGAAGCCGTACCATACATTGATCCATTGGAAGTATTGGATTGTGAGCTAAGTTGAGGTTGAGTTTGATTAGGTACATTTTCATCAATTAGTACTTGGATAGATGATACTAGGTCAGTAAAAAGATTGCTAATGGAATTTTGTTCTGTAATCAATAGATCGTCGGAAATAGGATTATCACCTTCATACGCCAATGCACGCTCGAAATTGAGTTCAAAGTCCGCATGTTTCTTTTGTATTTTGGTCAAATATTGGTTTAGGTTTTTATATTGAACCGGTGAAATTTCCGTCTGAGATTGCAATGAAGTTAAAACAATATTGATTGAGTCCAACCTAGCCTTGAAAATCTTTATTGACCTTAAAAAGGTAGATGGCTTGAACTCCTCACTGCGTGTGATTGGCATGTTGTATTATTATCAAACACAAAAATTAAAATGAGAATGAATTGTAGATGTAATAGCAGTAAGACTAATAGTTCCTAGATGAAATTCAATAATTTTCCGGCCCTGTGAGGAACCATTAATTTGTAGGATGTGCAAAGGACCATGCGTTGTATGACTTACGTGGTTGTACACGATTTCACACTAAAAAACACTTTAAATGAAAGACATGACTGTGATGTAGTTTGATGTATTAAAGCAAAACATTTCATCCATATTTTTCATTTTGATAATAACAATAGATTTTAATAAAAACATATGTTTGTATAAACAAAACACTGAACATTAAGATTGGTAAAACATTTGAGTGATAATAATCTCTTTTGCCCATTACAACACAGTTTTAGACAAGACAAATCTGTCAATACTGCTCTAATCACTTTTGTTGAGTAATTAATTGAATCAATGGATGAAAAAATGTAGTAACCAGAATTTTTATTGATCTGTCTAAAGCCTTTGACACCATATCTCGTAGCAACATTATTGATAAATTAAGTAGTATAGGCATAAAAACTCATATCAATTGGTTTGAAAGTTACCTTAAAAATAGAAATCATTATGTAGAAATATATAAAACGGAAGGAAATAAAGTTGTAAAATATCAATCCAATTCACAACCTATCAGGCACAGGGTAACACAAGGGCCAATACTTGGTCCTTTATTATTTATTTGCTATATTAGGTAATGCCAAATTGTCTAAGTAAACGTAAGGAAATAAAAAATCAAATTATACTATATGCAGATGACTCTAATCTTATTATGTGTGCAAAGACTAGCTTAGTATTGGAAATAAATTCATTCATAGAATTAGGTAAACTTCAAGACTTTTTTCTTCAAACAATCTAATTTTAAACTCACAGAAGACTATAATTACATTCACTTTACTACAAAACAAAACCGAAACAATATGATTTTAATATTTGTATTGGCAATAATGTAGTAGAAAGGGTAAATGAAGCCATTTTTTTAGGAATCTATATTGATAACCATCTCAGTTGGGACTTAAAATAAACTCAGGAATTTATGCCTTGAAAATATGGTATTATCTTTGTGATTTCACAGTCCTAAAAATATTTGTTATGCCCATGTGCAGTCCCATATATCTTATGGAGTTTGTGTGTATGGAGACATAACCAAAAATAACCTAAATAAAATTTTAATTAGTCAAAAATCTGTAAAGGAGTATTTTTTAACCAAAATATTTTAACCGTCTACAGTTTGTATATTTTTGAGTGTATTATGTATGTCAGAACTAATAAATCCAATTTTACATCACATGAAGGCATACATAGCTACAACACAAAAAATATAGATTTATCTCTTCATAACTCTGAGCTATTTAAAAAGAAACCATCATATGCTGGCAATGCTGGTACTGTATTTTTGAAAAATATTCCAAAAAATATTGAATATAGAAAATCAAAACAAGTTCAAAAGTGAACTTAAAGATTTTTTAATCAGAAATGCTTTTTAGTCTTTTGAAGAGTTGTACGAATTAACCATTGTGAATGTTGTTGCTACATAACTGCTAATAAAACCTGAACAATATGAATGCATTGTACTGAGTTATATTTAAGGAAAACTGTGACGCTATTTATTGTATTGCTGTACATGAAACAAATAAAGTTTTGAATTGAATTGAATTATCTCAATAATAGAAAACTCTAGATAAGCAGTGGATATGGTGTTGGGATTTATTATCAGTATTGTACACTTTATAAAAGTTTTTCTCTACTTTTTAAATTCACATTTATTACTTTTACATAACTATAGTTTTTCATAACAGATATGAGTTTAGACAGAATGAAATCAAAGCTGTTGGGCTTATTGAACTATCAGTTTTTTATTTATATTGCACTTTTATGGTTTTTGGAGACAACGATGCACATATGACTGCATAAAATGATATTTTCAGAAGGCATAAAAATGTATTAGAATTTTCTTATGAATAAACAAAGAACCTACTAAGCATATCTCAAGTAGCCTTTGATCAAATCAATATTTGACAGAATATATTATGATCTTTCAGACCTCATTTATGATCCTTATTTAAATTGTTATCCTCAAACAGCAGAGCTATGTTGATAGATAGTATAAAAAAATATCTTGATCTCAGTAAGATTAGTTTTCTCAAGTTATATACAGATAATACAAGATAGGACCAAGTGTGTACCTTGGGAAACAACAAAACTTATTTTTCTGTACTGTTACTATTATTATTATAGCTTTTAACTTTTAGAATGATTGGAGTTCAAAAGTGATATAACTTATTGTGATACTATTTTATCACACCAATTTTAGGGTTTGCAGAATGTGACTACAAGAAAGTGCTGCCAAAGAAACGGACAATTCGAGAACTCCAACTACAAAAAGTTGTGAATATGTTAACTGTAAGTTTAACATGTAATTTAGTTTTTCTTTAAAATAACACTATATTTAACACAATATTTATTTTCTTCACTTAAAGGATAGTGAAGAAAACAATTATTGTATGTATTTTCTAATATTTTCAGTGGATTATCCGTTTTTAGGGTACCTGTTATATCCATCCAAATGAACTGCTCTGTGAATTCAAATTTAATCAGCTGATCAATGTTTTTTTGCTAATATTTATTAAATGGTTTAAATACCTCTCTATACAATCTTAGTAGTTGAAGTAATGGCACAACTATAATTTCGGCCTAATTAGGCCATGATCAGGCACAAGGATATAAATTTCTTGATTTTTCACTTCATTAAACAAAACTTGAACAAAATCAATCCAAAAAGTAAATAAACAAGAATAAAAATAATTACACAACTGACACAATCTTTAAAACAGCTGACATTTGACTACACAGAATATCAGCACGTTAATTCGGTATGTAGTTCCCCTTCTTGCCTTCCAGTTTTCTAATAGCGGTGTTTTAAATAATATTTGGTTGGAAGAAAAGTTGATCGTTTAGTATATTGTTCCTGTCAGATTTAAAAGCTCTGTAAATCTTGAATTCTTCGAGTGTGTTAACTTTGAATTTATTCTGTGAAAATTGGAGTAGTTTCATATTTTCATTAATACTATTGTAACTATGGTTGTGGGAAATTAAGTGTTCTGCAAATGTTGACGTCTGTTTAGATGTTTTTTCTTTGGTATGTGTTCTTTAAAACATATTGAAGTAGCGGGAGGTTTGTCCTATATAATATCTATGGCATTCTGAACAATTAATTTTGTACATTGATTTATCGTAATTCGTGGAGGATATGTTAGGTTTATCTTTGAATAACATTCCTAAGTTCTTTCTCCTTTGGAAAGACAAGGCAACATTTTCTTTTTTCATTATTTGTTTAAACTTGTTGCTTAAGGAAGTACAATTATCAACATATTTATATTATTACTAGCAGTAAGCCCGTCCTTTGTACGAGTTGTATGATTCAGTTTAAAGAAGAAAGATCATCATACCAAAATATAAACCTGAAATCCTAAACAAATCAATACAAAGTAAAAATAAATCAATACCGTACCCAGCTTTATTATTTAGCATTACTGTACAATTACATAGATTAGAACATTTATACCAATATTATAATTAGTTATACGTTAAAATAACTTTAGTATGATTTCCAAATGGATTTAAAATAACGACCAATATAAACTAACTAATATTGATTTGACAGCTGTTTGTTTTTATTTCTATTAAATCTTTAAACTACAAAGACAGCTGATTATTACCAGTAGGTTATTCATTGAAAACTGGATAAAATGTGTGTAATATCGCGTAAAAGTGGGTTTTTAAATGCTCATTATTTACTTTTCAAGGGGCGGCGGGCGATTTCAAGCATTTATGAACCTTCTCTGGAATGTAGAAAATAAAATAATTCTGGAAAAAATGAATAATTCTGAGCAATGTACAGACAAAACTATAATTTTATTTATATAGATTAATTTTTATGTTTTACATGTTTTTATCTTCCAGTTTTCTTGTGACAACTCAATAATTCAAATACATAGCATTTAATCAAATAATAATAATGTATTTATTGCAGTTGACAATGTTAACACATCGCAAAGCAAACCAAGGTTAAATATAACGTCAAATATAAATATTAACAATACAATAAACACAAAAAAACAAATACAATACAATAACAGAAAAAAATTTCTTCCCCATGGGAATCGATGACAAAAAAGAATGCAATTAAACAATCCTCAAACTCAGCTCAAAAAGGTGTGATGTGAACACACGGTGGTGTTCTACGCAGTGGCGTAGAACACATGGCTTGTCAACATCCCATGCGTCAGTCTCGTTTTAAGTAAACAGGAACTCTTCAGACTTTTGAGTCTCTCAGGAAGGCAATTGAAGAGCCTGACACCTACCTGAGAAGGAAGTTTTGCAAACGCAGATGTGCAGTAATGAACAGTGCACAAATCGTCCCTTGCTTGTATCCCTTTGCTGTGGAAAGCATTGCTTTGCTCTGGCAAGTACTGGAACTGGCAATAAATCATGGTTCCAATGTATAAAGGTAGGGCAGGGTCAAGATTCCTTGCTCTCTGAAAAATAGTCTACACGACTCTCTTTTACTCAAATTGGCAATTAGTCTGATTGCTCTTTTTCGGAGTCCCTCAAGAACATTTTTAAATTAACTTACCGCATCAATAGTCAATTTTTTCAGTCTAAATCCATACTGATTCTCAGAGAAAATATTATATTTATCCAAAAATTTTGATACCTCAAAAAAAAAACACTTTCAAAAGTCTTAAAAAAAAATTCTTTCTTAAAAAGAAAGTAGTCAAATTCAAACCATAACTACTCATCGAGGAACTTACAAAATGCATAGACTAAGTTTTGGAATCAAAACAGCCCCAGCAGATTTCAACCGAATCATGGATCAAATCTCTTTCAAATGTAGAGGTATATTTAGTTGACATAATCGTTCATGGTTCAACTAAAAAAAGTTCTTAAGGTTTAGAAAACCTCAAGAACTGTCTCCAACGACTTCAAGAAAATAACATCCATCTAAACAAGGACAAATGTGTGTTCTTCACTGAATACCTAAGACATCTTATCCAATACAATAAGGTATCAAAATCTCCAGAGAAGATTTGTACCGTCAGTGAAATGTCACAACCAAAAACAGTCGATGAAGTTCGAAGATTCCTAGCATTGGTGACATACTATGGGAGATTCATTCCAAACTTATCAACTAAATCTACAGCTCTTTGAGATCTCCTGCAAAAGAATCAGAAGTTTCATTGGTCATCAAAGTGTGAAGTAGCTTTCCAGTGTCTAAATACCATGAGCAGGTACGGCAGGGCCATCATTGTAACCTGTGATGCTAGCCCAACTGGTCTCTCAGCTGTTATGAGCCATGTGATTGAAGGTGAGGAACGACCATTTGCATATACATCAAGATCATTAACACCAGCAGAGAAGAATTAGACAGTTGGATCGAGAGGCACTAACTATAGTCTTTAGAGTAAATCATTTGTACGATTACCTATTTGGTCTTCATTTCGAACTTTTCACAGACAATTTCCTGTTAAGTAGGATCTTCCATGAAAGGAAGACACTACCTCCAATGACTTTAAGACGGCGTCTATGATATGCCTCTTTCTTCAACTATTCATTACATTCATTATGAATGTAATGAATAGTTGAAGAAAGAGGAGAAAGAATGAACGTTATGAATTTTCATTACGTTCATTAGGATTCAATTATTCATTACGTTTAAAAAAAAGAGAAATAAATCAAAACTTGGGCTGTTTGTCCAGAGCACCAGTTCTCAATGAGTCTTCAACAATGGATATTCTTCTCAACAAAGAAGTAAATTCGTCCCATTCTACACTGTCTTCGAAATTTCATCTGAGATCATGAAACCTGAAGTTTTAACAAGAGAAACCGAACGAGACAAAGTTAATCTTTGTCTCGTTCGGTCTTGTTTTATCTTCTTTAATAGAAGATAAAACAAGATCTTCTTACTAGCCGTGAGGAACCACTATTCTCTATTACTGATAGAAGATTGTTCAAGGAGTGTAGAAGATTGATCTAGCAGTAATTCCAAAAAGTCTTCAAGGTGATATCCTTAAACAACATTATTTTACACATGTTGGGATCACTAGGATGAAACAACTAGCACAACAGTTTTATTACAAAGTAAAATACAAGTGGGGAAGAAAGTTATATCCATCCAGATGAACTGTGCTGTAAATTCAAATTTAATCAGCTAATCTTCTGTTTTATTTTGCTAATGTTTATGTTTTACATTTCTATATCTTCTAGTTTTCTTGTGACAATTTAATAATTCTATCTAATAATTCAAATACATAATATTTGATAAAATGAGGGCAATTATTCGTTATATATATTATTAAGTTTAAAATAGTCCCCTGAGCCCAAAAAGTGGTGTTTGTGTGGTATGAATGGATGTGTACAGAGCCACAGACAACATTTGTAGTTTGATCTGTATAAATTTTGGTATTTACATTTCTACTTACATAACACATACACCATATCTCCAAGCTTTTTTCTTTTCTTAATGTTTAACCCTTTGCGCCTGATTGGCCAGTAGCACTGGCCATGCCAATTCCGTAGACAGCTCGGAATTATTTCCCATTATGTTGTCCTCGCCGCTCGGGTGGCCGGCAGTACAGGCCACGCTACACTCCTTTGTCAGCTCAGCAGCCATGATCAACAACCTTTCCCAGCAGCTCAGAATTATTTTTGCGTCAAACCTGGTTTGTTTACAACAATGTTTGTGAGGACAATAAAAAGTGAATAACGAGAGAAAATAACAAATAATGTCACTACAACATTATCTATTTCACAATTAAATAATATGACAAAACATTTTTGTCATCGTCCTCAAATAATTGCCTCAAGACATCTGAATTTAAATTATAATTTATCGTTATGTTTACTTTTATTATCTACTGTGGTTAATACTAAAATAAATATTGAATTATTTATGAAATGTACATTTTAAAAAACCAGCTATTATTAGCATTAAATATCACCACTTCTTAGTAAACCTAACAGCAGAACAATCTACTAAGCATAACCTTAATTTCCAACATATATGGTTTTAGGAGCGGGAATTCATCTGATTTACTAGTTTGTTTCTTTCCTGCAAGATTGCAGCACATCCCAAAGCTAGCACATAATATACAAAAAAGAAACAGACGATTATATTCAGTGGCCAGTACTGCTGGCCTTCCGAAAACAAAAATACCAGCTCAAACAAATTATTAAAATAGTATTTTGAATAATTAGTCTACGACAAATGGTTGCTGAGTAAAGATAAATTTACTGTCTGTGATAAAACACACTGTATAATTGGGAACCAATGTTATTCTAATAGGTAGTACAGGAACACAACATCAATTTCTTCCTTAAATAGCAACCTTTTTGCATGAAAGTTTGCATCTAATTGTTACAACACCCACTAAAATTCTCTCAAAAAAGTTTATTATTTCCTTTGCAATTGGAATCCCTTTAAAAATACTTAGGCCTATAGATACTTAGGCCTAGGAAGAAAAAGTTGACTGAAAGAAATTCTATTACTATATTTGAAACAACTAATTTGTTAAATGTAATTTTTTTTTATTAAAAATATGATAGTTTTTTATTTTCCTTTCAGAAGGACTAGGTACAAGTTCACTGGTTTCTGTAGATATGCTGTAATTTTTAAAACAATTTTTCAACCACCAATAAAGTTTATTATATGTTTTGTGCACTTCAACTCTTAGCCTATTTACAAATAAATTACACTATCATTCTCCTGGCTGAAAGTTAAAAAATACTAAAAAGACACTTCATTTTGAAATTGTTTGTACCCTATCAAAATAATATTAAAAAAAATTATATCAAAATATAAAGGTAAGCTAAATTTTAAATTTTACAATAAACCTATTTCAGAGATTGGGATTCACACATGAAGAGATTCGAAAACAGCCGAATATATTGTGGTTACATCCATTTTTGATTGACCATCGTTACAAACTTTTGGAAGAGAGTGGAGTTAAAAAGTCAAAAATAACCTTGGAACGGATAAGTAAGTAAGTAATGAGGCTGGTAGTTTACTAAAGGTAGTTTATACTCTCAACCTCAACTATAGGTGGTTGTAGATGAAGTGTAGTGTTAAAACACTATTCCCATTAATATATTATAAACAAATAAAGTAAAACCAATCTAAATATAAATAAATATTATTTTAATAGTCCCCTTAACCCCTCTCTAGTAATTAAAATTGATTAATTTGTAGACTTTTAGATAAACCTAGATAAGTTTTGTAATTTACAACCGATTTCATTATAATTTTTACTTACATTTTTAAGATTAAATTTTGCAAAAGAAAATGCCCTATTAAAGTATATAATAATAATAAAGCTTTATTTCAAGAAATACAATTACAATGTACAATAACACAAATTGAAAAAAACTGATACAAAGAATATACTAGTGTAATTTTTAAATTATATTAATTTTTTACAAAAAAGCTAGACATTTTTATAAAGCTGTAAAATATTTCTTAAATTTAAACTATGATAAGTATCTGATAATGTTTAGTTCCCTACGCAAAACATGATTTCTTTCTAAAATATCTTTTATTTACTATATATATACACAAGGACATTTCGGATAAGCAAATTTTCGGATGAACCATTTTATCGATTTTTAAAAGAAAAAGCTAAATAAACGCCTTTTCTATACCGTACCCGTAATAAGGGAGCGCATTATGGTTGCGTTTCGTTGATTACAGTGTTTATACACAGTTAACTTTTTTTCAACCGACAGTTTTGTGAACGGTCTCCAAAAACGCCATGCAATACCGGCTGAAAACGACGCGCAGTACACTCCAAAAACGCTGCCCAGTTACCGGCCGAAAACGTCGTGCAGTGCCGGCCGAATACAGATTGCGCCATTTAGGTTGTCGCAAATGGCGCTGTACTTTTACAAGCAACATTTTTTATCTTTCTCTTTGAATCATTTGGGATAAACCGGAATTTCGGATAACCGAGTACCGGATAAACAAGGTTTTAGTGTATATATATATATATATATATATATATATATATAATGTATAATTTTTTTCTTATATTTGTGTTACATAAATATAAGAAAAAAATGCACGCTTTTTCGAGAAAAGCAAGGCATAATAGACACAATAGTCAAAAAGACATAAAAAGGCATAATAGCTAGAATGGTAGCTCTGTTTTAATTTCCATAATTATCCTAAGTAAGTAGGATATTTAATAAATTATAGTGATAAAACAGGAATAGTATAATTTACATTAAAACATGAGAGTTTTCAGAGTTTGCACTACAGGAAACTAAAACACCGGTTAACCAATTAATTGTTTACCACCTCTTACTGTCTTAACAACAGCAGATGAGGTCAAGGTCTGTTTTGGTTGGGATACGCATTTTTGGCAACCGCCTAGCCCCACTGAGGGTCGTAACCCTAATTAGCCCTCGACCACGGTGTTTTGACAACCTCAATATAATCACGAAAATTCTCCCTTTTTTCCCTGAAAATCCCTGCCTCATTAATCCCACAATTATCACTCTTAAAGTCCCTCCCTCGACCCCGAATCACCAAAATCAGGAGATGTAAGAGCGAGATGGCAAGGGCAGTTGATATACATTTCACATTGTAACAACATAATGTATTCTACAATTGTAACAGATGATTTAATCTCTTCATTGTATTCATTCTCTCTCCAGTATTTGTATTTAGAATTTTAACCCTTTAAGGAGTAACGCCGTTTTAAAAAGTCACTATCTCAGAGCTGATGAGGAGTAAGGGGAAAATATCAAATCACACCTCAAAGGAGTAAAAAAATTTTTTCACTAAAATTTATTGCAGTCTACTGTAAATATAGCAGAAAATGTGTATTTGGTTTAAAATATCCAAAAATGAACATTTTATAACTTTTTTCGTATTAAAGTCATCAAAACATAGACGCATGCATAACGCCATATTACACTCTTTGCGCTAAAAGGTTATGTCTTTTCCCTTTTTTTCTCTTTGTGAAGAATGCTCTCACACTTCAAGCTGAAAAAATTATTCACAAGCTTTTATTTCCCGCCGATACTTCACCCCGCGGCCGCCACCTTAAGTGCCGAAACTTCATGCCACGGCTGCCACCATCGTATGATACCCCCTCTCCCGCAGATTACCTGCCCTACCGAACACACTAATACACAAGTGCGGCATAACTACATATCTTTAATCTACATATCTTTATTGATTTATGCCTTAAGAATCTATCTGTATCATGTTATAAATATATATAAATGTATTTGCACAAATTTCATCAAATGACGTTTTAAAACGTAGCGACGTTTTTTACTCCTTTTCGCGTAAACATAAAAAGACGTTTTAAAACGCCAGTACTATTTTGATGCAAAATGCGGTACTTCTTAAAGGGATGAGGTTTTAATAATATTTTGTTATGTACTTGTATAGGACTCTTTTTGCACCTAGCTAAGAATTTAAATTCAAATTATGACAAAAAGGTTTGTGACCACATTAATAATTTATAAATAATATATACAGTAAAATTTATATAAAAAGTCTAAGTTTTTAAATGTCTTATAACAATTGTATTTATAATTATGATAAATGTAATAATATAAACATTTTAATTATCATATAAACACGTGATTTTAATCAGACAGAAAATGAAAATATAAATACATAATCCCCCAAAACCGTAAACTATATTAAAGCTGTTTATTTTTTACAGTACACATTTACTTCATAGTTTTACATTAATGAATGATTCAGAGGGCATTGCATAGTAAAGCATATTGCTAATGGAAAGTAAACCAATCAGCTGTCGCTAAGAAATCAAATGTTTTCATTGTAGACAATTTGTAAACAAACTTACTCTCCATAAGTTTAACATTAGAAATTTAAAACTCCATAAAATGGAAACTTATGGGGTTTTCGAAAATATTTTTTCACTAAAACCTTCCCGGACACATGTAGAGCAACTTCCTAAAATTTCATGGAGATCGGATGAGTAGTTTGGCAACGCATAAAGGACATACATACATACATACATTCAATTTTATATATAGAGATGTATAAAACAAAGTGTATGACAATATTTCGTTTAATTGACTCTGCACATTCTGAATATCTTTATTTTGGTTATAAAATTATTACAGTGTCATAATTTGAAAGTTACAAGTCTTTCTGATTTTAAAGAAATATTAATCGTTAAATCATTCCTCAAGAAGGTCCATATCTCCTTATGTTTAAACCCATGTTTAAAAATAAGACCGATACAATTCAAAATATTGTACCTCTAAACATAGTTCAAACTAGACAACAGACAGTTCTTAAACGGTTAGTAATCTCACAATGGGGTATCATGCGTTGTGCTTTGTCATTCTTTGTCTGCCTTCACCCGCCGCCTCCCCTGTCGTCCTTCTCTAGCACGCTTTCTCCCTCAACCTCAACCCCTCCCAGCACGAACAAAATCCCTGAAATCCTCGCCAGGAAGGACAGCAGTTGTCAAAGTTCTGGGCCAAGGGTTTTGACACTTTTATAGCCCACTGAGATGACAAATGGGATAGGCGAGATTGCCAAAAGTCCTAGACTCGTTTTGGTTTATATATTGGTTTAGTAAGAGTGTTTTTGGTTACTAAACCAAAACAGACCTTGACCTCATCTGCTGTTGTTAACACAGTAAGAGATTGTAAACAATTAATTGATTTACCGGTAATACCGACAAGGGTCATGACTAGCTCGGCTACCTTGATAGATGATATTATCACAAATAAAAAAATGTAGTTAAAGAGGTGTGGTGTTATTGATGCTTCAGCTGTACTTGATCATAGGAATAAGAAAATCACTAATCACAAACTCATTTATTGTGAACTAGAACTGGAAAAGGTAAACCGACCAAGTTTGTCACATATAGAGATTTTTCAAGGTTTAATACAGCAGACGCACTTTCAATGTTACAGAATGTTAAGTGGGAAGCAGTCATTGACATGGATAATGCAAATTAAATAAATTTCTTTACAAGCTCAGTGAAAAAAGCTATTTACGATAAAGATCCTAGTCACAAAGAGAGCTAAAGAAAAAAAGCCCCATGGAGAAACAATGAAATAGTCATGTTGACAAAATTGAGAAATAAATTAAGGAGACGATTTTCAAACACTAAGCAGGATCTTGACTGTGCGGAATACTAAAAGTGGTAAATTGAACGGGGCCGTGTGGAAAGCTAAAAGAATTTTTTTCACAAATAAACTGGCAGACTGTTAAGAAGATTCAAGAATATTTTGGAAGTGCATTAAACATGTTATTGTGACATAAAAGAGTAAAAATGAAATTTCAAAAGAGTTGAAGGTAAATGAAATGAATGGATTTTTCATAAGAATGGTGTTGTTTTATGATGCAGATACAGAATTAATAAGCTAGTATAATGAAGAGCCAGAAGAGATCTCTTTCCCTAAGAAACAAAATCTGAATCTCAGTGAATTAAGGCCAATATCAGTTTTGCCAGCTGTATCAAAAGTACTTGAGAAATTAGTCATTCAATAGATGCTTGAATTTAGAAATATAGAAAATCTGCTTCCCAAATAGCAGTCAGGGTAAAAAAAACCACAGCACCTGTACTGCACTGCTGAATATATTTTGCAGACTTGTTTGGTGCGACGGATCAAGCGGGTTTACTGGTAACTATATCAAACTAAGCAGTATACAGAATGTTGTTCACCAAAGCACGAGAAACTGCTGTGTGTTTAGGAATGGTCCAGGCGGGATCCGTACGAGAAACTACCGTATGGTTTAGGCCAATGGGTTAAAATTAAAACACAAGGGAACCCAGATTACTCTATACAGGATGATCCTGTATAGAGGTAAGTAAATTGAGAGGCAAATTTAATTTTTCTTTATGGTATGTGACGTGACTAATTGAATAAAACCCCAGAACTGTAAGTTAATTGGTGAGAGACCCGGTGTAAAATCCCTGAAATTGGAGTGAAAAACACTTTTTTTCATTTGGCCACAATAAATTTTTCATTTTGCCAATAAACAGATCAAAATTGAAAATAAAACTGGTAGAAAATTTAATTCTGAACAAAATAGCACAATAAAAGTATACAGGAAATGAGTAAATTATTGATAAAAATAATTTTTATTCCTACAATAACTACGTATTTTAATGGCGAAAAATTTGAATTATCAAGGTATTCAAATTAACGAGGGTTTTGAATCATTGAGGTTCGATATATGGAGGTTCCACTGTAATAAGTTTTATGTCATAATAATCACTAAATTTATAGTTCATAGTTTATGTTTCACTAAATTCATTCATCTTTACAGGTTTCCGAGACTGAATACTGCTGTTATAAGTAAATTGAAGAGTATAGAGTTGATAAATGAAGATACTGACGTTGTTTATAATATTCTAAGTTTTTCTAACCTTCCATTGGATTTTTATCCTCCTAAAACTAGTGACGATGAGAGCCTTGGAAATGCTCAGGTATGCATTTATTTTTTAAATAGATTTAATAAGAGCAGTATTAACAGTTCTAAACATTGGACTGAACATAAAATTCTTAATTTTTTAATGAATCTAACATGAATTTAACCAAATTAATGCTTATGATTCACAGACAACTGCTCTTCAAATCTTTATTTCTTGGAAGTTGGGGTTCAGCAGAGAGGAAGTTGAGAGAAAATATCAATCTTATGAAGACTTACATCAAAAGAGCATCAGACTAGTCATGCAGTCATACGATATATTAGTTGGTCGTCTAGAAATGCCAGTGAATAAGGTAAGAAAATCAATACAGTAGACTCTTGGTCATGGATATGTAGCGGAGGAAGGTAGAACATCTAATGGCCTACGGCCACTTCACTCCGTAAGTATTAATATGTTGGTGATGTGATCTCAAGACATCACTGGCGTAGTTACAATTTCATCAAAAGGACCATTTTACTAAGGAGTATCAATACACAAGCAATGTCGTTTATAATATGTGAGCGACGTTTTGACTGGCCTTACATGTTCCTGGCTTATTCGAAACCCGTTCTCCAACACGAGACTTGGTGAGAGGTGGTACTTTCAATGTCTGTTTCTACAAGTTACCTGTTAAATTTTGTTTTTTAGTCAGAACAAGACTAATTACTTAAATAATTTAATTAACCAAACCTTTACTGTTTCCGGTTTATAGGATTAACCTGGAAGCACTACTACGCCATGGTCATAAATTTTTTTCAGCCTATTCTGTCTTCCCTAAAATATTCTTCCAGAGAAGAAAATGGCCTTTCCTGGAGATATTCTTTGAGTTTGGTCTTAAAATCTCTAATATTTTTCAATTCATTTGGCATCCTGTTGTATATCTTGCCACATTCTTATGTGGCAACATACAATAATACAATATACAACATGGTATTGCCTTAAGGTGCAGTCTTTATGGTCCAGGTTCTTAACTGGCCATAATGACCATATCTCACCAGGCTTGAGTTAGTTGAGGTACATGGAACAGGGATGTCATTTTTTTTAATTTGTCAAGATTTATTCTCATCACTACAGCAGATTACGAAATTAATAGGACTGGCATTATAGTCGCATATCAGGACTATTCCCTAAAATAATATTCCATATTTCGTTATGCTATGGAAACACCAAATGCCTTCATATATACCTTATATGCTTCAGCAGGACCTTTCTATCCAGAAGTAGCTGATGGCTCCTGATGATATAACAGAGGCTGTTAGCCTTGTCGATGTTATGTCAATATGTTGTTTCCATCGTAAGTTGACACAGAGTGATACAAATTTCACCGCAATAAACTTTGATTTTAGCTCAAGAGAAAGTAACTAAATAATTAACTGTAAATAAAATTCTTCAGGTTATAATAGAAGCTTATTTTTAATACTTTATTGAGTATCTAAGAAATTGATCACGATAATAATGCTGTTTATATTATGCAAAGAATTCAATTTTGGTTTGTTGAATCCTAAATCATGTGAAATTAATGAGGTTATTTACCTCCGGTTGGCCTCTTGATTCTTGTAGTCACTTATTATGGCTACATGTTTTGACAAAGTCAAATTGTCATCTTCAGGTAGTAGTAGTGAACTAGTAGTGAACCATGTTGATCTCTAGTTAAAAAATGTACCAGTTTATAGATGTTTTTTATGCCTGAAGATGATGACTTGACTTGGTCTAAACATTTAGCCATAATAAGTTACTATAAAACCAATGTGACACAGTGTGCAGTGGCTTGGCAAGAGTAACCATAGCGTATAAGATACACAGTGCAAAGAGCCCACCATCATTTTCGACTCACACTCTGTACTAAGATTTACTAATACAAATCCAAAAACTCAACAAAACTCACTGCTCCACTCCATCGCAAAGTATTTTCCTAATCAAAACTAAAACTAGTTTTTAATTAACTTAACTAAAACTAAATTAATTATAAACTAAATATATAAAAACTGAATAACTAAATTAATTAACTAAAACTAGGGGAGCGCGCTGGTCTAGGGGTAGAGCGCGGGGCTTTGGTTCCCAAGGTCCCGGGTTCAAATCCCGCCAATCACCAATGGCTTTTTGCTATGTGACAATGCCGCAACCCACACAAGGGTGCACAAAAAGCCGCTACAGCTGAAGTGCCTGGGGAGTAATCCGCCCCTTCCAATAAAAAACTAAAACTAAAACTAAATGTAACTATTTAACTAAATGTAACGTTGGTATATCAATGCATGCATTCAAACAATATTAAAAGAGAGTACGATGTGTCCCACTGAAGGTAGACAAACAGTCGCGAGCTGCAACAAGTAGACTAGTTACACATAGTGTACATCGGCTTAAAAATCACACCTTAGTTAAATAAATGATTAACATTTGCTTGGAAATGTACATATATATGTATGTATACTTGTGTGCCATTTAATTATCTGTTTATATTCACAGATCAAGCAGAACATATATTTGTTAGAAGGACATTCTGATAATTTTGTGGAAATATTGGACTGTTTACCCAGACTTGGCAAATCCTCGATTTTGCACATCGCTACTGTAAATCCAAAAATTTTGATGCGGCCTCTCTATAAAATGTTAAAAGTAATTGACATCTTAAAGGTGAATTTTTACATTTAAGTAATATTTTTACTTGTTATTAAGTAGGATAAGACAATCTAAGATAAATTTTAGCTGTTTCAAACTATTAGTGTATAAGAATTTAAATCAATTAGCTGACTTTGTAGTATTTCATGTAACCATTCATTATTTAATATTAAGTTTGTTAAAATACTATAATATTATTCCTTATACCTTAAGATAATTAATTCATATAATATTTGTGTTCAAAATGTAATTACCCTTTCCCAGAAAACCATTATTATTATGTAATATAATACGAGGGGGGTACCCAAAAGTATCTTTTAGCTGCGCTAGACACACGTAGTGGCTGACACAAGTACTACATAGGCCACGCCTTTGGCAGCATAATTTCGGTTATTTTTGGGTACGCCCTCGTATTTATTAATCTCCATAATTGATTCCTATCAAAATATTTCTCATCAACAAATTACAAAATCAAATTATAAATTACAAAATCATATCTAGCCAATCCATAAACCAAATTAAAATCAATCAACACACCCCCCATCAACTTATATATATATATATATATATAGTTATAGCATCTGTTTAATATTCAGAAAAAGGAGCTCTGAAATTATGATATAAGTGTTTTATTTAATAAGACAGAAGAACATTTAATTTATTTCTAAAACGATAGGTAATGTCAAACAACCACAGCCACAGAATTCATGTCCACTTATCTCCAGACATCATTGTTTCGATGTCCTATTGTTCACTGTTTCTTATCGCTCACGACGAGTAGGCTACCTGGTCAAGGAGTCACTCTGTCCAAGTCCACGGCCCACGTATGGTCTTAGTACCGGCCACCTCAATCATTTCTCATTACCTCAATTAATTCTCATTACCTCAAGTAAACGTTTCATTTGTTTTATTCTACATTCTATATTTTAACTAGTGTCCAGTCTCTTTTAATTTAAACAGTTCAAGTATTATTTTATTTGCATTTTTAAACTATAAAACCCTAATCAAGAAGCTAGTGTCATGTGCGGTAGCGCGACTTCCGCGTACCTTCGAAGTGGCCACAAATATTAAAAGACTTAGCGTGCGAACATCAAGAGAGAAGAGAAATTCAACACCAAGAACCATGCCTGAAGTTAGATGCCAGCGTCATCCGTGTGTTGGGATCCATTGCGTCCTTGCCCACTCACGTCCGAACTGGAGTTTGTAAGGTATATGTTCCAATATCAACCACTTAATTCTACACATTCATTATTGTCCTTGCGGACTGGTCCTTCCCTATGTATATTTTCACCTCTGATAAAAATTTAATATTCACTCCCCAACAGCATCATATTATAGTTATAGTATAGCATATTATAGTTATGCCTTAATACATTAACATATTAAATTTTTATGACAAACGTCTTCTCCGTGATTTTCTGTTCTGAAAATAAAATCTCAATACGAGAACTCACTTTGATTGCCTCTGTTGGCTAAACAAAGAATCCAGGAGATCTAATGAATATTACTAAAAAGGTTTATATAAGATTATATAAGATTTCACAAAATAACACATGTTGTTCTTTCCCTCAGTAGCTCTATGTTACATTATGGTTTGATGCTTCCGTTACAGAAGTACAACATCACGGAAGACAGCATTGCATCGTACTCCAACATCCTGACACTTTCCCCTGACACTGTGAGAAAGAGGGTAGTTGCTCTCTATGCCGACCCATCATTCAACCCTTTCTTCTGCTGTCCACGCATATGCGCTGTAATTTCTCGCTATAATACCTCCATGTCTCGATACAGACTGCTGTCAGACTTGAAGTGGAGATGTGTTTCAACAAGTATACTGACTGGGGTGCAACAAGAATTTCAGAAGTATGTTTAATGTAAACATAATGAATGTGGTACTCTACTGAAAGTTGAAATTTTTCTAAATATGAATAAATACAAATATAAATAATACCCCTAGAGTATGATTAGATAAAATAAAACATTTTGTTGACCTGCAGATTTGAAATACTTCGCATATGTACTAATTTATGTTGCACTTATTACATATTACTTTTCTGAAATTGGGACCTACCCATATAGGTATTTTGAGAAATACCTACTCAAGTATGATGAGTGTAAGATGATTGTGGTGTGATCCTATTGATACTTACATACTTGATACTTAGTATTTGGTATTTTATTTGACTTGTTTATGTCTTGACTCATAAAGAAACCAATTGAGGCGTGACTTTAGAAATTTCTTACCCTTATACGTAAGTGCAATTTTTAAGTTTAATAATCTTTTAAAATCCTATTCTGTAGTTTTTGTTATTAAAGTAGGTACCAAATAACACCATTAGTATAATAATGTATTATTTTACCAAGCTAAGATAGTTGTTATTCCACTTGTCATGGTTTTGTTAGCTGAAAATTTACAGACTAAACACATTTGAATTGTTTATTAAGTTTGTATTGCTGGGAAAGTACTGTATTATTTTACAAAGAGGGTTATGAAATCCATATAACACCTAATGTTGTTTATCCAATGATGAAATTAAATATCCAGAACAATAGTGAAATGCCCATTTTATAGCTTCAATATTCAGCTATAAAATGGTATAGCTTCAGTAATGCGTCAGCTCCCGAACAGTGTGTATCTCTATTCCTCTGGCACGTGTTCGTCCCCCTGCGTAGTTTTAAGTTTACAAACGTTTATGTTCGTTCTGTAAGATTGATGAAAAGTTTATATATTTGTTGTGTTCTTATTCCTGAATGAGTTAATTGATTTCTGCGTGATGGCAAATTGCGGCATTTTTGTTAAAGTGGTAGGATAGCAAAAGGAAGTTAGAATTAGTTGCAGTGATTGTGAATCAGTGTTCCATGGAGGGTGAGTAGGAATGAATAAATCTGAAATTGAGTACTTTTTAGTTAAAAATATGCCTTGGCGGTGCATTAAGCGCTCCAAAAATAGAAGGAAAAGTATGAGTTGGCTACTGATGACGGTAAGCTCCCTCTTCAGGATATTCTTGACAGCGATAATGAAATAAAAAATGGTCAGAATAGTATGGAGAAGGATTTTAACACGTCTTTTGAATCACTGCATTTTTTAGCTGAGTAGCTAAAGGAAAATGCTGATGCCTTGCATGTGGCAAACGAAAAAAATGAACATTACTTTAAGATTATCAATGAGCCAGTCACTGAAAATAATATTCTCAAAAAATGGGTCATGGATTTGGAAAACCAAAATGATGATTTGGAACAATATTCCAGTTAGTAAAAATGGGAATGTATTGACAGTGGTGAAGGAGGTTGGCAAAACCTTTGATGTTAATATTGCTGACACGATGATGAACGCGAGTCATCGCCTCGGTCGTGGTACGGATAAATCGACGTCCCCTGGAATAGTTGTCAAATTCGTACATGGATTGATGAGGAGGAGATGCTGAGGATGCGGCAGGTGAAGAGATCTCTATATACCAGGCACATTTGACTGCAAATGGACCAACCTATATACATAAATGAATTGCTCACTAAGAAGAGAGGAGACAACTACACAACGCAGTGAGGAAAATAAGAAAAGAGAAACATTACAAGTATCTGTGGGTGGGAAATGGAAAAATGTTTCTTCGGAAAAACGATGGAGATAAAGTAATCCAGGTGAATTATGACACGGATTCAAAAAAACTGTAATTTAGCTTTAGTGATGAAACTGGGAAAATTTTTGTATGTATTACATTACAGTATGTTTATATATTGTTTATTTATTTTTTAATGTATAGTATGACTGGTTTCTCAAATTATATTAAACTAACTGTTATACATCAAAACATCCGTAGTGTTAGAAGAAATTTTGAAGTTTTTTTTTACTTGAGTTGGATGATAACAGTTTGAAACCATATATTATTGTTTTGAGTGAAGTATCGATTATGTCTGATGAGATTAATATGTACAAAATACCTTTTAGCGAATTCCCCATAGGGAAGAAGCTATTACCGTTGGTCTCATGGCAAGACTTAAGCCCGGGACCATGTTATTTTTTCTTCTTTAGGTGCCTAGAGACCAAAAACAATAGTCGTTAAAATTTTTATATATATATATGTGTGTCTGTGAACACGATAACTCTCGTAAAAATGGTCCGATAGAGACCAAATTTGGTATAGACGTGTATTCCTACAAATGCTCGGACGAATTCGTAAACCAGACATATCGGTCAATGGGAACGGGTAGTTTGGGGGGGTTTTGTACCCCAAAATGGGGTTTTTTGCGTTTTTCGTATGTAATTTAAAAAATTTTTAGATTTAACTTTCACCATTGAAATCAGCTTAAAAAATTACACAGTTAAGTTCCTTAAAGTTTTTCTCTATCTACAACGGTTAACGAGATATAAAAAAATCTAAACACAGTACGTTGTATTTTGAGGCTCCAATGTTAATCTTATGGAGGATAAGGAAAAATTAATATTTCACTTATTAACCAATATTTTTGGATAAAAATTTATATTTAGCTTAATGTGGTTGAGGTTCATCCATTTATTCTTAAAAATCATAGTTTATGTGTTTATCATGGCAGCAAACCTGCATACTCTTTTCCCATGTTAATCATATGGAGAATAGGCAAACTCCTTTATTTATCGACAGATGTTGATGAAAGTTGGTATAAATGTTAAAAATAAATGTTTTTGAAGTTATAAATACTTACTCTCAGTGTTCCTCACAGCAACAAACCTGCACAATCTTTCCCATGTTAATCTTATGGAGAATAGGCAAATAATTCTCATGTTCATCGACAGATTTTGACCACTTGCCTTGTCGTATATTATTATTATTATTATATTATTGATTTGGAAATTCGCTGAGTACGCAGGTCTGATGCGACGGGGGTATTTACAATGTATATGCTAATTGCAATTATGTGAACAGAGCAGGAGGTATATTAATTTGTACAAAACTGAATATTAAAGTTTTAAAGGACTTCAGAGTTCAAGCAATGAACGTATTTATAATTCTGTTAACTGTTTATAATTCTGAAACAAAGGGTCTGACAATCTTAATTTTATTTTTTCATATATATTTATGCAAAAACAAGATCTAAATGTTAGTTGTAGTTCTTCATGCCCTGTTGACTTGGCATAGAATGACCCAGGATTAATCTGAGATTCAGCTTTAAAAAAAATGTTTAATTTTTTGCATTAGTCAACCCCCCCTCTAATCCGGACACCTCGGGACCAGACCTCTGTCAAGATAAAAATAATTCCGGACCATCCGATGGTTATATATATAAAAAGTACAACCTTTATAAATCTCATTGGCGTATATAAATCTCATTTTAAGATGATTTTAAAGCGTAATTTCCTAAGTATTACAGTTTTTTTATTTCCAACTCCTTGGATCTTAGTTGTTTGTGGTGTTGATCAATTAATTGTGTCACCATAAATAGGAATGAACATGAAATTATAAAGCACCGCAAATTTAACCAAATTTAAACAGAACTCTGACTTCATATTAATAAAATGAAGGTATTTAAAACAATGTACTATAACCTAAGAAGAATAAAAATCTTGGCTATACAATACTGTACAAAATCTATTATTTTCTTCTGCTTTTTTTCTTAAACTATTTTCTTGAAAGCATTATCACACCATTTTCTCCTAAACATTACATCCCCAGCTGATGTAACGATCTGTTTCTCAAAGTAGAGCAACTAACTGCAATTGGCGAGTGGCGAAGTTGTTGCCAGTTCCAGTGCTGCCCTCCCATCCACATTAGTCAAACTACCACACCGAAATTGCCATTTTCCGCTTCATTGAAGATCTGTATCCAACTCAATTGTAAAATGATATTTAGTACGGAAATAAACAAACCCGTTCAATCATGTCGATTTATGTGATGAGAAACACAAGTGCGAACTGACGACTCATTTCCAAGAAGAAGTCCGAACCATCTGTCGTCTGAACCATCCGTATCCAGATTAGAGGGAATCGACTGTACCAGAATTTGTGTGATTACTTTTTCAGATGTATTTATAGCAGGGTACACCTTAAATACTTCAAAAATCAATACCCCCCTCGCAGCAGACCTGCGTACTCAGCGAATTTCCAAATCAATTACATAATTATAATAATAATATATGACAAGTTTTATAAAAATCTGTCCATAAACATGAGAATTATTGGCCTATTCTCTATAAGATTAACATCTATAAGAAAGAGTATGCAGGTTTGCTGCTGTGAGGAACGCTGAAAGTGGGTGTTTCTAGCGTAGACAATTTATATTTTGACCATTTATATCAAGTTTCATCAACATCTGTCCACAAATAAAGGAGTTTACCTAAACTCTGTATGATTAACATGGGAAAGGAGTATGCAGGTTAGCTGCCATGATAAACCCATAAACTATGAATTTTAAGCATAAATGTATGGATCTCAACCACACGAAGCTAAATATCAAGTTTCATCCAAAAATATTAGATAATAAGTGAATCATGAATTTTTTCTTATCCTCCATAAGATTAACATTGGAGCCCCAAAATACAACGTACTGTGTTTAGATTTTTTAATATCTCGGTAACCGTTGGAGATAGAGAAAAACTTAAAGGAACTAAATTGTATAGTTTTTTAAGGTGATTCTAATAGTGAAAGATAAAATTTGAAACATTTAAAAATTACATGGGAAAAACGCAAAAAACCCATTTTTGGGGTACAAAACCCACCCAAACTACCCGTTCCGATTGTCCGATATGTCTGGTTTACGAACTCGTCCGAGCAAATGCAGGAAAACATGTCTCTACCAAATTTGGTCTCGATTGGACCATTTTTACAAGAGTTATCGTGTTCACAGACTCGTGTGTACAATTAAAAGTACAGTACAGTACCTCAAAAACAGTGAAAAGTCATAAAGGTTTAAAGAAATCTTTGACAGTTTTCTGCTTAATCTTGCTGGATCGTTTCTTAGCTGCCAAACTACGCAGTCGACGCAACATAATGATGTCTGCTGGAGTCGTGCCGTCTTGCTGCTCAATGTAGTGCAGGGCCTTCTCGATTGCATCTAATCCCTCGGTGTGGGTGATTTTTTCCTCTGGCTCTGTATCGGCTGATCCATCGCCGCCGTCTTCACCGTTGTTGCTCTCCTTGTTTTCTTCGACTAAACACGCAATTGCTTCGTCTGACAGTTCGAAGTCTTCTTCATCATTCATCCACTGACTTACATCATTTTCAGTTATTGCCTCGGCAACTGGAATCCTGCTGAGTAGATGAATTAAAGGCAGGTCATCTTCATCATCTTCACATGGTTCGGAGGCATCACTTGTTACTTCAACACCACTAATATTTTTCCAGCTTTTCTGTATAGTCGATTGTTTGACATTATCCCAAGACAAACAATAGGAGGGGTAGGGATAGGCGGTCAACAACCTTGCCTACTGTACAGTCAGGCTAGTAAGCGTGTCAACGGAAACGTACAGTCGGTTCCCATACATGCGGGCCGCGGGAACTGCGATTGCAGTCGTATAGCTTAGCAAAAGTTTAAGTACAAAAAAAAAAAGTTTAAGTAGCCTCGGTTAAACGGGACTCTACTGTATATATACATATATATATATAAAAATTTTAACGACTATTGTTTTTGGTCTCTAGGCACCTAAAGAAGAAAAAATAACATGGTCCCGGGCTTAAGTCTTACCATGAGACCTATGGTAATAGCTTCTTCCTTATAGGAAATTCGCTAAAATGTACATAACTTTGATCTAAATTGTTTCCTCATTATCATTTCAGACGTATTGATATGGGACATGATGAAAATCGAGGGTACGATGTAGCCCATTATCTCAGAAGACATTTGGGCTTTGGCATCAAAGAAATACGCAAGCATCTGAAAGTCCACCCCTTTTTCTTCCTCGTACCGCTGGCAGTTGTAAGCGACACAACACAACATTTATTGAAAAGTGGTTTTAATCAAACAGATATATTGAAAGCCCTACCAATAGTTTTGTATCCAAAGTAAGTTTTTTATATGAAATCTAATCTTAAAAAAATATGAATAAAATTAGTAGTAAGGCATATAGGCTCTAAGTCAAAACTTTCCAAGAGGTGAACTCAGGTTCATCTGAGTGATAACCCCAGATTACCACTGGGGATGCTTTAGAGATAATATTATCATCAAATCTTGTATGAATAATATGTTAGCAATTATTAAAGAAAATACTTTTGTACAACTAAATGTTGTTTTCTTCATTGTGTTATAAGTAATGTATTTATTTATCCCTGAGGATCATTCCATAATTGGATATACAGTGGAACTTGGTTATAACGTCATTGAAGGGACCACACAATTAATGACACTATATCAGAGTGACGCTATAAAAGAGGTTACGTAATTTTAATTTAAAACCGAGGAAAAATACGGAAACACATTTTTTACATGAAATTACGACATTTAATGAAGGTAATTTGAAATACACCGTAAGTTTATGTTTATGACTGACTAACTACTCTACTATATAAAAAATCGAATTTGAAAATATTGCAACGAAGTTCAGCTTGGTGAATTCAACTCTTAGTTCGATTTAAAAAAAAAAGCCCGAACACACGTCTGCTATCTTACGTCCCTCCTCACACGCTCTTATAACTCACACCTTTTCTGCAGCTAAACCTTTCTCTTAACACTTGCCATAATTTTTCAATACTGTATTCGTAAATTAAAATAACGAAAAACAAACTGTAAAAGACATACACTGAACTAACGATATCTACACGAACTAAGGTACGTACGAACGGCATCACAGTATTTTGATGCGACGTGAGTCGAACAAAAACAAAGACAGGCGGTGTCTGTCTCTTTTCGTTACATTAATTCATTCATTCAAAACCAATTTTTGTAAAAACCTGTGCCCCCCCCCCTATAACCACTAACCATAAAAGCAAAGCAAGTGTCCACTGCAACCCCTATTTAGCCTACAAATGCTGTCAACTTCCAACCCAAACCGATTACCGTTTATTTATGGTTGGCCCTCCCCCCTCTTTAACACACATTTGCAAGCTAAATTGGGATTGCTCATGGTCAGGATTCGTACCCTAGCACTTCCGAAAGGCTTTGATGTTTCACTTGTCAGTGATACACTTTTACGATCTCGGCTACACGTGCATAGTGTAACAGAGCGCTTAGATAGCTATAAAACATACTCTAGCTGCAAAATATTGAAATCCGTAAGATATGATTTCCAAGATTTGATCATAGGGGGCAGTACGGAATGTAGCTTACAAAATTCTTGATAGATGTCACTGCCTGATGGGTTACGTTAGTCGTTGAACAGAGTCGGTGGTTTTCTTGAAACATAAGATAAAAAATAAATTTGGAGCTGAATGGGTTAAAGTGGATTGAGATTGAGAGACTATAATATGTAGTATATGAAACATACAGTACTTATTTACTGCAGGGACACTACAAATCTCAGTCGATTTTTCGCCTCGTAGATAAGCCTCTTCCACACCTCTCTCTCTGCTGCCATATCCAATGTCTTTCGACACTGTTATATATAAAATATATTTTTAGTTATTATTAGTATTAATGTCAGTCCTCGTCTTCTTTCACCCAATCACTATTGATAAAGGTTAATGAGGGTTTAAGAGTGATAAAGATGTGCGTGTAGGGGGGGGTGTTGTATTGAAAAGGATTTAATCTGCTTTATGTCACAGTAATTGAAATAGTGATGTGTTGGATACAGTTGATGCATTATTATATTATATAATAATTCCAACCTTTTAAATTGAATATATCTATATATTTTCCCTTTGACGCTACTTAAGCTGATGTACTTTATTTTGTAGGTCTCTAAATATTTTCTGATCGTGAGTAAATCTACCATTTTACTATTTTACTCATTTGGGAGAGGGTGATTTTTCTGTTTTTTAGATCTTTAAGTTTCGCTCACTGCAGTGCCGCCGTAATTCTACATGTCACACGAGATATCTACTCAGGGTTACAGACATGCTTCTTACACTTTGCGACATCTGGCATTCAAATTAATTTTCTGTGAGCGATGTTTAAGAAATATCCACTGTGTTTTTTATTTATTTATATGTAAGAATTAGATATACAATATGTTATAGATGATAACAAATTCTGTTTAACTCAACATCTCTTAAATATTATTTGTTTTCAGGGAGAAGGTGTTGATTTGGTTACAGCAGGTCCACTCTCAGCCAGAGGTAATAGACCTATTGGACGATGAGGGTAGAATACCTTCCCACTTAACCTTGCAGCTGGTACTGTATTATATTGAGCGACCTTTTCACTTTAGCGGCCATGGTGTCTGGTCCAAACAAGATTGTAGTAATGTGTCTTTCCCTCAATAAATTCTCTTAGGTACCTAATTGTTTTTATTTTACCCAGTGAAAATGATAATTGAGAGATAAAATGGTGTTAAAAAACTATAGTTCATCTCTAGTTTAGGGAATGGCCTATTCTGGGGTCAGTTGATATTTTTAGGGAATAGCCTATTCTGCGGTCAGATCACACTTTCACTGAAAACTCAAATTGTATCTTTCAATATCTGAGGTGACTTTATTTTTGTTCATGAACCAAAGGCAGAATAGTTTAAATGTACCCTGATGTTTCAGAATGTGCTTTAAGTTAAGGCCCTAATTTTGATTTTTCTCCCTACATCTGGTTCATAACAGTAAAACATAGGGATGAATTAAAAATGTTTTTGGTGGGTTACACACCAGAGTAACTTACTTGATGTCACTAACATGGTGCCAGTGACTTGAGGAAAACGTGGCAGAGGCATGTACTAGTCATTAGTGTGAGAAAATGTCGTTGGAGGAGGATGGAGTGTTGTTGCTGATGGTGCTAAGAAGAAGGCAAGAGCAGAGAAAAAATATTAGAAGAGAATTCTAGAAAAATGTGTTATCTAGTCAATATACTCTAACAAGATAACATATTTTAATATCCTGAAACATAAAAAAAAATTGAATGGAACCTGAAACGTAACTGAACAAATCTTTAATATATCTGTGTACAACTGTGCGATCTATCAAATTGAAAGATAGTAGTTAACAACTATAGCCATATAATAGCCATGAACATGAAACATAATCTATATTTTCATTATGATACTATTAAGCCTCCAGATTGTTAGGAATAAATTAAATGGTTTATATACCTCTCTAAAACAATCTTAGTAGTTGAAGTGGCGCAACTATAGTTTCGGCCTAATTAGGCCATCATCAGGCACAAGGATAATAATTTTTACTTTCTCCCCTTATACGTAGTTTATGGAGAAAGTATTGTTTTCGTCAAAATTTTCGAATTTGAGTTGAGGGTGGATATATCCGTTTTGGGGTCCCCTGAATTAAAAAAAGTGGGTTTTGACGTGATGTCTGTCCGTCCGTGTGTCCGTGTGTCTGGATGTGTACAGTGCCACAGCCTACCCTGTTGGTCCGATTTAGATGAAATTTGGCATGTATGTATATATTCACGGTATCTCCAGGCGTTTTTTTCATTTTTTTGAATTTTTGATTTTTAAGGGTAGTTCACCCCTAAAAACTCTTAAAAAACGTGAAAAATCCAAATTTCTCAAAAACGGCTCTAACGAAATTAAAATTTGATAGTTTATAGAGCACAGAGTACTAAATAATTTGACACCACCCGCATGTCTGTAAAAATGACGGTTCAAAAGTTATGGGCTTTTAAATGTCAGAAAAATCTAATTTTTAAATTTTCAGCGAAAACAATAAACGTAAAGTATAATTTGACTGTCACCATTAAAACCTCCTTAAAAAACTAAAAAAATTAGTATTTTGAATTATTTGTCTATGACTAACAATTCCAGAGAAAAGTTAAATTTAAGGTCCATGATAAACACAGTACGTTGTCTGAAAGCGTCCAACGTTATTCTTATGGAGAATATTTAAATATCAATTTCTTCCCTATTTTTTAACCGTTTTCCATGAAACATGGTATGAAGTGTAAGGTCAAATCACCCAACAGAACCAACTCAAAAAAGCTTGGTATTACCGAGGGGGGGGGTGTTTCCCCCCATACAGTTCGAACAATTAATTTAACTTTGCCTCTCTTGTTTTTATTTTCAGAAACGGGATGATTATTTTTGAAACAATAAATTATTAAATGGTATTTATTTAGATGAACTTTGACGAACATGATGGTTTATTACAGATTGTCTTTCTTGAACTTACTTAAGGGAGAAAGTATGTGTCAGTTCACTGGTACCATTTATTTTCTTGAATTTTCACTTCATTAAAACTTGAATAAAAACATAATCCAAAAAGTAAATAAACAAAAATAAAAATAATTTCACAACTGACACAATTTAAAAATACAGCTGACATTTGACTACACAGAATATCAGCATGTTAATTCAGTATGTAGCCTGTATCCCCTTCTCGCCTTCCAGTATTCTAATAGCGGTGTTATAAATAATATTAATAATATTCATAAAGTTGTGAAATTATTTTTATTTTTGTTTATTTACTTTTTGGATTATGTTTTTATTCAAGTTTTAATGAAGTGAAAATTCAAGAAATAAATTATTATCCTTGTGCCTGATGATGGCCTAATTAGGCCGAAACTATAGTTGTGCCACTTCAACTACTAAGATTGTTTTAGAGAGGTATATAAACCATTTAGTTTATAATCTATATAAATAAAATTAGAACTTTGTCTGTACATTGCCCAGAGTTATTAATTTTTCAGTTATATTTACATTTTGTGCGTTAGAGTAGCCGAAACAAGTCTTATCTCAATTTGTGTCTGTTTGTCTGTAACGCTCCAAGAAGAATTTTACGCTATATTCTCCAAAAAACAGGGAGAACTGATAACAATGAAACTTATTTCATGCATTCTCTACATTGCAGAGAAGGTTTTTCAATGCTTGAAATTGTCCGCTGCCCCTTAAAAAGTGAATCACGAGCGTAAAACAACTAACTAAACAACAACGTAAACAACTTTTTACACGATATTAGTCACATTTATATATTTACTGGTAATAATCAGCTGTCTTGTAGTTCAAAGAAAGACAAACAGCTGTCAAAAGCAGAAAGATGAGTAATTCGAAATGTAATTGAATGTTGCGACAGAGAAGCTAAAGAAAATTGCTTAAGCGTTCCGATAGTCAAAAGAATATAAGGAAACAATCTAAAACCCACCCTGAAGATAAACCTTCAACTCCAGGTAAAAGTAGAAAAAACTGGAACATCTTAAAGATAATATAGGCTCTTTTGATCGGGCAGTAATTTTAAACATGAAAAGATTTTTATATCAATCAGAAAACTGTACCTACTATCAAAAAACTTCTTCCAGTTTTAAAAGATAAAATCAATTTTCGATGGAGTAGCTGGGTGGTTCAGAAAGTGTTGGAAAGCATGTTAATTCAGTATGTAGCCTGTATCCCCTTCTCGCCTTCCAGTATTCTAATAGCGGTGTTATAAATAATATTAATAATATTCATAAAGTTGTGAAATTATTTTTATTTTTGTTTATTTACTTTTTGGATTGGGTCAAAAATTGGAGGTAACTGACTATATGACTGGGCTTTTGTTGGAAGATATGTAAATCCAAAAGGACAGTGTTAATGGAAAGACCAGGTATTGTTAACTGGGGATCGATAAAAAATCTAAAAATAAGATTTATTATCTCGACGAGATCTGGGTGGATGCTATTACCTGGGGAAATACTGGCAGAACTCTGAGGTTTCGGGCATTCTTACAAATACCAGTTCTTCAAGCCGATTAATTATTATCCATGTGGGCTCAGAAGAAGGTTTTCTAAAAGAAGCTAAACTAGTGTAAAGACTGTTACTACTAAAGGCAACTACTACGGCCAAAGAACAGTATATATTTTGAAAAGTGGCCGAGTGAAAAAGTTTGACCTAATTTGACTCCTAATTTACCAAGTTTCATGGAAAACGGTTAAAAAATAAGGAAGAAATTAATATTTTTATATTCTCCATAAGAATAACGTTGGACGCTTTCAGACAACTTACTGTGTTTATCATGGACAGTAAATTTAACTTTTCTCTGGAACCGTTAGTCGTAGACAAATAGTTCAAAATACTAATTTGTTTAGTTTTTAAAGCAGGTTTTAATGGTGACAGTCAAATTATACTTTAATTTTATTGTTTTTGCTGAAAATTTAAAAATTTGATGTTTCTGACATTTAAAAGCACATAACTTTTGAACCGTCATTTTTACAGACATGCGGGTGGTCTCAAATTATTTAGTACTCTGTGCACTATAAACTATAAAATTATAATCAAAATCGTTAGAGCCGTTTTTGAGAAATTTGGATTTTTCACGTTTTTTAAGAGTTTTTAGGGGTGAACTACCCTTAAAAATCAAAAATTCAAAAAAATGAAAAAAACGCCTGGAGATACCGTGAATATATACATACATGCCAAATTTCATCTAAATCGGACCAACGGGTTAGGCTGTGGCACTGTACACATCCAGACACACACACACACACACACACACACACACACACAGACAGACACACGGACGGACAGACATCACCTCCAAACCCACTTTTTTGGATTCAGGGGACCCCAAAACGGATATATCCACCCTCAACTTAAATTCGAAAATTTTGACGAAAACAATACTTTCTCCATATATATAAGGGGAGAAAGTAAAAGGCAGAGAGGTGTAGGCTCTACAGATACATTTAAGTTATTGATAATTAATTCTTTATTGTTTACAAAATGACAAAACACGTGTCTAAGTATATATCTAAACATGACAAAGTAACATATGTCAAATATTGTGAGAGGATAAGCATTAACTAATAGAGGCAGGCATCGGGAGAAAATTAAAAATCTACAATTCCACTATTTCGAACTAATAATTCACTAGTTTCGATCCAGCAGTTTATGTGTAATAAACGGTACCAGTGAACTGACACATACTTTCTCCCTTAAGTAAATTAAAAAAAGACAATCTGTAATAAAACTATCATGTTCTACAAAGTTAATCTAAATATCATTTAATAATTTATTGTTTCAAAAATAATCATCCAATTGCTAAAAATAAAAACACGAGAGACAAAGTTAAATTAATTGTTCAAATGGTATGGGGGGACAACCCCCCCCCCGTAACACCAAGCTTTTTTGAGCTGGTTTTGTTCGGTGATTTGACCTTACGCTTCATACCAAGTTTCATGGAAAACGGTTGGAAAGTAAGGAAGAAATTGATTTTTTTATATTCTCCATAAGAATAACATTGGGCGCTTTCAGACAACGTACTGCGTTTATCGTGGACAGTAAATTTAACTTTTCTCTGGAACCGTTAGTCGTAGACAAATAATTCAAATTACTAATTTGTTTGGTTTTTTAAGCTGGTTTTCATGGTGCCAGTCAAGTTATACTTTACTTTTATTGTTTTCGCTGAAAATTTAAAAATTTGATTTTTTAGACATTTAAAAGGCCATAACTTTTGAACCATCATTTTTACAGATATGCGGGTGGTGTCAAATTATTTAGTACTCTGTACACTATAAACTGTCAAATTTTAATCAAAATCGTTAGAGCCGTTTTTGAGAAATTTGGATTTTTCACGTTTTTTAAGGGTTTTTAGGGGTGAACTACCCTTAAAAATCAAAAATTCAAAAAAATGAAAAAAACGCCTGGAGATACCGTGAATATATACATACATGCCAAATTTCATCTAAATCGGACCAACAGGGTAGGCTGTGACACTGTACACATCCAGACACACGGACACACGGACGGACAGACATCACGTCAAAACCCACTTTTTTTAATTCAGGGGACCCCAAAACGGATATATCCACCCTCAACTCAAATTCGAAAATTTTGACGAAAACAATACTTTCTCCATATACTACGTATAAGGGGAGAAAGTAAAAATTAACTTTATTTCTTTTTCTTCCCGAACTGTCAAAATGTAAAGTAAACGGATGTTGACATTAAAAACTGTAAACATTGAATCCCAGGGTATTTACAGCAACCATGTCTTCTGCTTCTCGAACTGTCAAATTTTAGTGTTCACAGCTGTTGACATTCAAGTTATTTTATGTTTTCATTCTCTAAAAATGTAAACATTGAAACTTAGGACGTTCACAGGGCGTAGCCCGAGAGGATTTTAAGGAAATGAGTATGCCTATGGGTTGCATGAGTTTAAGATCTACCTTTGTGTAAAATTTCAAACCGGTCGGTTCAGTATTTTTTGCGTTCACTTGCCACAACAAACACACAAACCCACAAACAAACATACAGAAACCACCTCTTCTTTATAATTTTATAGATAAATAAAAAAATACAGATCCTTATTTTGAAACAATGATTTTATTCTAAAATTATTTACAGGACTATGTTTTACCAAACTATTAATTGTTCACCTAAAGAGAAATAGTTTTATTACTTTAAGCACAAAATTTTACTTTGTTTGTAGGCTAATAAGCATAATGATGTTTTGATAAGATTGTTTCAACAACTGTGTCATGAATAATTAATATAGGCCTAAGTTTAGCGTAAATAATTACGGCATACTTTAGCTAAAAGTCACATGCCGGGAGCTGCGTTCTTTTGTTTGTTTGGGGGCCAGATGTGTTACACCCTTTCGATTCAGATGTCATCCAACATGTACGAGATGCCGCCGATCCACTCAGCAGTTGGTCTCCATGAACGTGACCCCAAAATTATTGCACATAAGGTCGCGTTCAAGAGTTGTGCATTAAAATCATGAAGTTCTTTACAGCCAATGTCCAATCGAATTATAATGCGTTTACATTAACTTTTGAATTTGGAAAGCTAGTTCTCACAGTAAACAACAGCAGGTCGGCAATGCCGTGGAGAACCTCGCACTTGTTTCACTTGTGTGTTTGTTTGTTGTCACATTTTTTGTTTTCCATGTTAACCTTTTTCATTTTGTAGATTGGAACCTCCCGCATTTCTGCCAAAATTGTGGATTCTCGTACCTGGTTCAAAATAAATATTAAAATTACTATATAAACTAAAAACTGAACTTTCATCATTCTCTGACAGAAAAGATTATTCTAAAAGAATAACAACATCATAGGCACAAATAAAATCAATAAAACTTTTGTCACTAACTTTGCTTTTTAACCCAAATACGTAATAAACTAACACTTTTAAGTTCTGTCCAATGTCCTTTTCCTTGGTCCTTAGTCCTGTCCATGATCCCCGCTGTATCATCGCCCCCGTCTCCGCCGCCTTGGGATTGGCGAGGCCCCCCTAAGCCTTGGTTGATCCATGCTCAGTGCTGCTACAGTAGCCGAAGGTCTCACCATTTTTCTCTCGGGAAGCTGGGCTGTCACCGCCGATGCGTAGGTTGACGCAGGTTTCATTGGATGGATGTTCCACGGTCCATCCTGGGATAGCCTGGTGAGGAAGTCGGTAAAGCTGCGGCCCAGAATCTGCTGTAGTTTATCAGCCCCAGACAGTTTCCCGGCCACCAGACGGTTGTCCTCCCATGTGAACCGCGTGTTCTCGACCGTCATATGGTCATGGGCGTTCGGCATCCTGCGTCGCCCACAGACTCTCTCGATCTCCGCCCGAACCGCCATGAGATGAGCGCGTTTTTCTCTTACTCTCTTCGTGTAGTCACGATGTACTGAAACTCCAGTACCTTTGAGGTTCCCCACTCTAGTCATTATATAATCGATGTCCGAGTCGTCGGGCAGATGGGCAATAATGGCTTTACCGTCCAGTCCCAGCGGGTGTGCGCGGTTAATCCAAACACGATCTGCTGTGCCAAACTTCTCCATACAAAACCGTTCCATTTTTCGTTTTCTTATTAACTTAAATTCATTGGCTAAAAATAGTATATTTTTTGTAAGGAGAGATAATTTTATGTTAATAGAGTTACGGCACAACGAGCGGAAGAGTGCTGCTTTAATTTACCAATTTATCTTAATTTTGACAAATGGAACAGAGACAGAGATTTTGAAAATTTAAGGGTATTTCTAGATTACAATTTTAGTAATAATATTAATGAGTGATTTAAACAATAGGATAGGTCATGAACAAATATTTTTTGAGAGCCAAATGGTTTTTTTAATACGAATTCAAGTGAAGACAGGAAGTCAAAAGATATTACAGTTAATGGTAGGGGGAAAATAGTTTTAGAGTTGTTTGAAGAACGGGTACTGAATAATTTGAATGGAAGGTCTATGGGGGATAAGGAGAGGGAATTTACGTTGGAGCAATGGGAAGTCCAGTTATTGATTTAGTTGCTGTTCCAATTACATGTTTAAAGGTAGTTAAATATTTTTCTGTCATAAGCTTTTTAGGATCTGACTATATGCCCATAGGAACTTGTTTTTTGGAACTTCCCCCATAGCTGTAGAGACAAGGAAATTGCTTCCTTTACTGCCCAAACTTAAGTTTATTCAAATTAATAACTTATTAAGTACCAGACTTGGTTGAGCCAATACGTATACAATAAAAATCTTTCAGGAAACAATGAGGAAAATGTCAGAGATATCGAGACTATAATAAAAAGTGCTGCGGGTTCTAGGTCACTGCCAAACATAAAAAAATAATAAAAAAATTAAAAAAAACATCTAACTAACAAACAAACTTGGTTTGAGAGGGATTGTTTAAATAGGCGAAAGCACGTTTTTAAGTTACTTAATTTATTACGAAAGACAAATTCTCAGTCTGTAAGAGAACAAATATATAATAGAGAAAAAGGCCTTCAAATTAATGTGTTAGTGTAAAAAAATGTTGCATAACCAATCAGTTATAAATATTTTGACACAGTCGTCTGACTCAAAACAACTTTGGAAAGCCATAAATAGTTTCAAGAAACAAAGTGGCAAAAGGATAGGAGATATCTCACCTAACAAATGGATTTCACATTTTATATATTTATTAAGCCCCCCTTTGTTATCCACAAAGATAAACTATGCCGCGCCCGCGATAACGGATGCATTCCTTGATAGCGATTTCTCACTTAAAGAATTAAAATCAGTATTAAATCGATATAAGAATAATAAAGCACTTGGAATTAACCGTATACCTTATGAATTTTATAAAAATGCCCCAGACTCTTTTTTATTATATATATGCTTCGTATTTATAATTATACAGGGTGTTTCAGAATTCCCTACCAATACTCTAGGGCATTGTTCCTGGGTAAGAAACATATCTAAATACCATATTTAAGTTGTCCGGAAGTCCTTTGTTACTCACACAGCCTCCTTTTTTTCACTTATAATTTTTTTCTAAATAATAGTTAAACGTACGGAATTGAAACTTTGCACATTCATAGCAAATAGACAAAGCTACAAAAAAATTATGACAATTTCTCAAATTCATAAAACAAAATGGCGGCCATTTAAGTTATTGGCATTTAAGTTATTAGTCGCATGCCTTGACATGCACTGCAACTAAGCTCTAGCGGTCAGTGTTTTAAATTAGACAAATATTAAAATAGTCATAATTGGTACCTAACCGTTTTCAGCAACTGTCAAATTTTAGTATTCACAGCTGTTGACATTCAAGTAATTTTATGTTTTCATTCTCTAAAAATGTAAACATTGAAACTTAGGACGTTCACAGGGCGTAGCCCGAGAGGATTTTAAGGAAATGAGTATGCATATGCGTTGCATGAGTTTAAGATCTACCTTTGTGTAAAATTTCAAACCGGTCGGTTCAGTATTTTTCATTTGCCACTTGCCACAACAAACTCACAAACAAACATACAGAAACCACCTCTTCTTTATAATATTACTAGTCTGGTGGCCAAAGACTAACTTCGGTGCATCAGTGCGGGGGGGGCTTGCGGCGGTCCAGAGGTTGGCTTGCCTCATGATTTCTGGGGCCATGAGTTCCTGCCCTGGAGCATCCTTGGATTGTATGCTCAATATCCTACCCATAGATGTCTACATCAGCTGTTAATTTTGTACAGCACATATTTACTTCATAGTTTTACATTAATGAATGATTCAGATGACATGGATAGTAAAGCTAATGGAAAGTAAACCAATCAGCTGTAGCAAAGAAATCAAATGTTTTCATTGTAGACTTTTTGTAAACAAACTTACTCTCCATAAGGTTAACATTAGAAATTTAAAACGCTATAAAATGGAAACTTATGGGGTTTTCGAAAATATTTTTTCACTAAAACCTTCCCGGACACATATAGAGCAACTTCCTAAAATTTCATGGCGATCGGATCAGTAGTTGGCAACGCATAAAGGACATACATACATACATTGAATTTTAATATAGAGATAGATTTGCCAAATATACTGTAGGGTGGGTGTAACTTCGGGGCTACGCGTGTGAACTGCCTATTGTATGCCAAAGATATTGTGATATTGGCGCCATCGGCTGCCGGACTGCAGCGCATGATTAAAAGACTAGGGAGATACTGTGAAAATTGGAATTTAACTTTAAATCTCGACAAATCGAAGGTTATTGTGTTTAGAAAGGGAGGAAAATTAGGAGTAAATGATAAGTTCTGGTTTAAAGGGGAGGCCATTGAAATCGTAAGCAAATATAAATACTTTGGTATAGTTCTCACATCATCCGGATCGTGGCAGCAACATTTCAAAGAAAGAGTGTCGGTTGCAAATTTAGCAATAAATATAGTCTGGGGAAATATTATTGGCAACAATAAAATCCCGCTTAGTTCGAAATTCGTCAATAATATGTTATGGGGTGCAAGTCTGGGGATACCGAATATTTAGAGAAGTCAAATCTGTTTCAAAGCTATTTTTGAGGAAGTTGTTTCGTTTACCGTTCAACACTCCAGAATACGTTTATTATTTAGAATCAGGAATTGGGAGAATTTATGAACATACGTTAGGTCTAAATTATAGTTATCTACTGAAAATTCTAACAGGCCCTGAAAATCGCTTACCACTAATACAGTAATAAATAGGAAGATAATTGCGAATAAATTGTCATGGTGTCGGGAATGGAAGAGACTGGGTGAAAAACTTAGCATTGATCTGTCAGAGTTTAATTGTAACGTCGAAAACATAGATATTTTTCAACTTTTTAACTGTGTGGTGGAGAGGGAAAGGTCAACGTGGCACACATACTGTGTAGGTAGGGCTCGGACATCGGTTTATCATTCAGGTTATGCAACACTTGACCTTGAACCTATGATAACAAACATCGCTGACATCGGAGTCATTTCGTAGGCTATCAAGGCTAGGGCGGGACTTGTACATTTAAATTAAAAACCTTGGGCAAGGTATGGGGAGGGTTTATGCAGCTTACAGGAGAGGGAGACTGTCTATCATTTTGTAGCAGTATGTCCTGTACTTGCTGGCTTTTGTCGGGCTTGGTTTGGAACACCTAATTTGAATCAAACGGAATACGAACAAATCTGAAATGGGAGGGATTGGAGTAGGTTATCTGGGTTCTTGAGGCAAGCTTGGAGTTACAGATGGTCCTTAATTCAGGAATTTAACCTTTTAAATTAGTCGGGGCAACATGCATCAACAAATATTTTATGCAGGACACATTCACACCACACATTTGTTTTAAGGTATTTTTAGTGTTAGTTTTATAATAGTTTTATGTAAACCCAGCAGATGGCTCTTTCAATAGTCATTGCTGTATGTGCTAGAAGAAAAAAATCTGTTTTGTTTTTACGACAATGATTGTAAATTTTATTTTGTATGAATAAAGCACTTATTCATTTTGAAGATTGTGTTTCCAGATTACATGCTGTCTACTATCACAAATCACCTCAAAATAAATAGCATTGTACCATTCAGTACATCCAGCACTGCAACAACCAATTAAAAAACGTTCTATGCATCCCCCTACCAATCAGCATCAGGATGGCGATTGAGTAACTCCAAGGCTACAACTGCGTCCACGTAGCCCGGAATGTGTGAAAAGACATTCTTACCCCCTAATCTATTACTATTACTTGGATCTATTATACTTGATTATGCTACTTGTCACAAAACTAATTACATTTATCGTCCTCAACCTCTATTAATACTTATCTTAAAATACTCAGATTGTTTGAATCGGTGTGTTAAGTTTAAGAATAAGAATACTCTTTTCATGTTCAACTTAAAATGTGTAAGCACAAGTAACAATTTTCATGTTTCTATGCTTAGTGATGATATAAATTTTGCTTCTGGAATTTAAAGGTCAGGCACTCTTTAATAATTACACGATATGTTGTATAAAACAAATTTTCAAACGTTAATGACAAAATATGAACACAAAAGTAAAATTTGATTATCACTTTCTAGAAATTTGCTGAAAAAATCATATTTGGACTCATATATCTGGTATGGGATTTGACTGATGTTAGAGGCCATCAAGTAAGTAGTTATTTGGATAAGTAAACAATGGCAACTAAACATGATCTAAAAATCAGCTATAAACTAGATTAAGCAGCAACTCCGTAACTCCAGACTTCGCTATATTCATCGCTTGTTTTCTGACAGAAAACAGTCTTCCACTGTTCTCTGGCGGAATATTAAGAAAATCGGTATCTGACGTATTAAGGGCAGTAAGACGAATTACGTCTGATGCCACGGGAGCTGACAACATTCCCATTACATTGATAAAGCGGATTTTGTTTGCTCTTCTCCCCACAATTACCCATATCTTCAATACATCTATAAGAACAGGCATTTTCCCAGATAAATGGAAGTTTGCTCTAGTTCGCCCACTGAACAAGATCTCATCCCCATCTCTGCCACAAGATTATAGACCAATTAGTATTCTTCCAGCTCTTTCTAAAGCCCTTGAAAGAATTATGCACTCTCAGCTATCTGATTTTCTCAAACAAAATAATATTCTTAACCCTTTCCAGTCCGGTTTCAGGCAGTCGCATAGTACTGAAACAGCGTTATTAAAGATCACTGACAACATACGATGGGCCATGGATCGTAGTCAGTGTACAGTTCTCATTTTATTTGATTTTAGCAAAGCTTTTGACACAGTTAATCATGACATACTCCTCACTAAATTAAAATTACTAGGATTTTCATACTTGTCACTTTCTTGGATGAGATCATACCTTCAGGGCCGCAAGCAGTGTGTGTGAAGACAAATTTACTTCAGACTGGAAGCAGGTTTCTTGTGGCATCCCTCAAGGGTCAATACTTGGCCCTCTTCTCTACACCATTTATACAAATGACATAACTTCAGTTTTACACAACACCAAGTTTCATTCGTACGCTGACGACTTACAGATTTATGCTCATTTTAATGTTAATACTGCGGATGTCACTATTACACAAACAAATGACGATATCAACAGAATTGTTCAATGGGCGGTAAAGAATGGACTTAAACTCAATCCTGACAAAACCAAACCTATAATTCTTGGACATTCACGGCTACTTAGCAAACTTGATGTTAACAATATGCAAAAAATAACTGTCAACAACACTATTCTACCTTACCACGACAAGGTTAAAAGCCTTGGCTTAACATTACATAATACACTTGACTGGACTGACGCAGTTGTGAACATCTGCAAAAGGGTGTTTGCAGCTATTCACACATTGAAAAAAATGCAAGGACTTTTGCCTTATCATATAAAACTGCTTTTGATAAAATCACTTGTATTTCCTCACTTCAACTACTGCAACACTGTAATTAACGATATGACTGTGGCCTTGGCATCAAAATTACAACGTGCTCAAAATTATTGCATCCGGTTTTTATTTAATCTTCAAAGAGACGAACGGGTTACACCTTTTTACATTCAATTATCTTGTTTAAAACTTTCAGATTTAAGGGAAATGCGCATAATTCAAATAACACATTCTGTAATCAATCATGGCCTTCCAAATTATCTCGCGAACCAATTTGAATTTCTAAATGAAAGAGGCGTAAGAAACACCCGCTCTGGCTCGTCAACACTACGTATTCCGCGTCACAAAACCACAATTTTTAACAAGTCCTTTTTAGTAACAGCCTACCGCCTCTGGAACTCTTTACCCAATGAAATTAGATCCATTGAAACCCGTTCTCGGCTGACGGTGGCGTTGAAAAACTATTTCCTCAACCGGATGATCGTAGTGTGGCGGGATGGCATGCGCTAGGCCTAGCTGTGGCATGTTTGGAATGTTTTGAATGTGTGTGTGCTTGCAAGTTTTAAAGTATATAGATTTTTTTCTGTTATCTTTTAAATAAAATGAGATTTTCTTTTTAAGTTTAATTTATAAAATAATTTTGGTTTTCATTGTAAAGAGGTTAGCTGTAAGAAAGGACCATGAGGTCCTAATGTTCGCCTCAATAAAAAAGTATTTTCATTCATTCATTCATTCATTAAACTTTTAATTTCAAAAATTTTTTCTTTGCAGTAGTTCTACATTATTTACGAACAATTGCTATGGTAAAAAATAGAGAAAACTCACTCAAATAATAAAGTGCATTTTACAAAAACAATGTTTTAGTTTGTATAAATTTACTGTTAGCACAATAAATTGATTGCTTTCAATCAAAATAGTCCTCAATGTCAATATTCGGATTTAGAAGATCCTCTCCAAAATCACTCAAGTCTAGTTGATTCAAAATCAAGTTTTCACACATCTCTTCTAGGTCTGTTTCACCAATAAGAACTGCACCCTGCATGCGACCATTCTTCATTACACATTTGACGAACTCAACACCTTTTGTTACCCTCAACAAAATTTCATAGTTATTTTCTAGTGTTTGGCCATTAAACAAACCCAAAAGTACCACTTTATGACCAAAGAATTTTGTCACATGAGAAAACATCTCAAAACAAAAATCTTGATAAAATTGTTCTCCCTTAAGAGTTGCAGCCATGGTTTTTGCAGCATAAGTCCCCATTTGTCTAGCTTGAGTCCACAAACGCATTTGGAACCATTGAGGAGCTCTGTCCCAAGCAGTATGACAAACATCCCCAGCTGCAAATATGTCAGGCAAATTTGTTTCCATTTTCCAATCAACATTGATTCCTCCTTCTTCAGACTTTTCAAAAGTTTTGCCACATTCTAAATCAAAATTACTACAAGGAATGACTCCTGTAGCAGAAACAATGAAATCACAACCGTACACTTTGCCATTTGTGAGTTTTACAAATGTTGGCCATTTTCCTTGCTCATTTTTTTCTATAAAAGGTTCAGCTTGTTCTTGATTCAAAACCGATTCTACTTCCGACTTGTATTCAACAACTACTTTTGTGCCACTTAGAGAACCATGCAACTCATATCTGGTGTGCCAATCAGGTCCCAAAGCTGCTCCTGACTTTTCTTCAAGACTTTTGCAATCTTCAACAGTGTATTTAATTCGTTTTAAAATTGGTGTTGTTTCTGTTACTTGCTTCTTAAGAAGTTTATCTTGAAAAAAATCTGCTGCGATAGGGTCAATAAATGTGGCTGAAATGTGTTCATCTTTAATGACCCAAATCAGTTCAATAGCAGTTAGTTCATATATAATTTCAGTTGCGATGCCACCATTCCCAACAACAACAATTCTCGATGAATTTTTAACTCGATTCTGAAAATCTTTTACTGACTCGGTGTCTCTAATACCTATAATGTTTTTGCTCTCACTAGGAATCAATTTAGGAGATGCTCCAGTACATAAACATAATTTCTTGTATTTTAATTTATTTCCATTTCTAAGATACACTATATGATCAATTGAATTCAATCTAGTAACTAAATTTTGAATGACAGTGACAGAAGGATTTCTATGCGACAAAGAATTGGCTTCTCTCTCTTCAATGTCAAATCTAGCCAACATCTTTGTTAGAGGAACTAAATTTGTAACTGCTTTTATCAATGAACTTGCTGTTATTAGTGCTATCTTAGAATTGGGACAAATAAATGCCAATGATTCTGCACAAGACACTCCAGCAATACCTCCTCCTACAATGACAAAATCAAACTCCTCCATTTTAAAGTGCCCCAATGACTGGCTTTGTTTAATTTGACTGTGACTTCTTCAAATCAATATATTCTGTGTAGTCATATTGCTGAAAGGGCAAGTCAAATGTGATCAATCCCAAATCTTTAGCCTGTATTATAGCTACCAATAATTCTTGATGGCGGCGTTGACACAGTCCAGTGGTACTAAAACAAAATAAATGGTATCAATAAACTGATGAATACAAGGCTTGTCAGTAAAAAAATTTTCCCAAAGAGATTACGGAACAGCGCTACAGTAACACAGCTGTACAGGAGTACAGCTGGAGTGCTACGTAAAATCTGGCAACACAGTAGTGTAGGTTACTTCCCCACTACCAATCCCTTCGTTGCCAGCCTGACAGTCATCGGCGATGGCCCTACAATCTGTCACCGCTAATTTTGAACTAGGCGCTGTGATTAGATTTTGGAATATAAAAATGTTGGATTCAGTAAATATTTATCATAAATCTACTGAGAAAAAAGTTTATAGAATCCTCATCGTTAGAGAACGTTCATTTGTAATCTAATAATGTATATATTTTTGTAATGATTGGTTTATAATGTGTATACTATTACTACGGACGAAACCATAGACTGCTTGAGAATGTTCTTCAGTAATTTTGGTATTCCAAAGGCATTGGTTTCAGAAAACGGTACACAGTTTACTTCTCAAGAATTTAAGAGGTTTTTGACACAGAATGAAATTTGCCATAAACTTTCTGCCCCATATCATCCGGCCACTAACGGACAAGACTTAAGCCCAAGACCATGTTATTTTTTCGTCTTAAGGTGCCCAGAGGCCAAAAACAATAGTTGTTGAAATTTTTATAGACATGTGTCTGTGAATACGATAACCCTCATAGAATGGTCCGATCAAGACCAAATTAAGTAGAGACATGTATTCCTACATTTGCTTGGACGAGTTCGTAAACCAGACATATCGGTCAATGTGAACGGGTAGTTTGGGGTGGGGGTGTTTTGTACACAAAAATTGGATTTTTTGCATTTTTCACATGTAATTTAAAATTTTTTTAATTTTGTCTTTCACCATTCGAAACACCTTAAAAAACTACACAATTTAGTTTCTTAAAGTTTTTCTCTATCTCCTATGGTTACCAAAATATTAAATACCCCCGTCGCAGCAGATCTGCGTACTCAGCGAATTTCCAAATCAATAATATAATAATAATAATAATAATAAAATATGACAAGTTTTATAAAAATCTGTCCATAAACATGAGAATTATTTGCCTATTCTCCATAAGATTAACATGGGAAAGAGTGTGCAGGTTAGCTGCTGTGAGGAACACTGAAAGTAGTCATTTCTACCGTAAATAATTTTTAATTTAACCCATTATACCAAGTTTCATCTACATCTGTCCGTAAATAAAGGAGTTTGCCTATTCCCTATATGATTAATATGGGAAAAGAGTGCAGGTTTGCTGCCCTGATAAACACATAAACTATGATTTTTAAGCATAAAAGGATAGATCTCAACCACATGAAGCTAAATATTAAGTTTCATAAAAAAATATTGATTAATATGGGAAATATTAATTCTTCCCTATCCTCCATAAGATTAACATTGGAGCCGCACAATACAACGTACTGTGTTTAGCTTTTTTAATATCTCGGTAACCGTTGGAGATAGAGAAAAACTTTAAGGAACTCAATTGTGTAGTTTTTTAAGCTGATTCCAAAATTACATGTGAAAAACACAAAAAAACCCATTTTGGGGTATAAAACCCCCCCATACTACCCGTTCATATTGACCGATATGTCTGGTTTACGAACTCGTCCGAGCATTTGTAGGAATACATGTCTCTACCAAATTTGGTCTCAATTGGACCATTTTTACGAGAGTTATCGTGCTAACAGACACACACACATATATATATACATATATAATATATATATGTATATATATATATACATTTATAATATATATGTATATATATATATATAAATTTTAACGACTATTGTTTTTGGACTCTGGGCACCTAAAGACGAAAAAATAACATGGTCCCGGGCTTAAGTCTTACCATGAGACCTACAGTAATAGCTTCTTCCCTATGGGAAAATCGCTAAAAATCTAAACACAGTACAGTAGAACCTCGATAGTCCGACCTCCGATGGTCCGACTCCTCGGTTGGTCCGACCGTGCCCGTAGGCACTTCAGACTTCCGCTAATTCGTCCTCGGCGGCATTCTCCTCGCTTAGTCCGACCACGCTAGCGGAAATTTACAGCATTTGTTTACATTGTTACAAGGTAAAGGAAAAAGGAGTATACTAAGTTTAAAAGAGAAACTAAAAGAATTTCTAGCGTTAGATGAGTATGCTAATCTGATCAATAAAGTAAATACTACAGTATCAAGATTAAGATTTTCCAAAACAAAAAGTATAGAGAAAAAGCTGTCAATACTTAGAGTTTCACAAGGTAAAGATAGGGACAGAAAAGAAACACATAGGTTTTATCCTAGGGTAATAAACATGACAGGCATTAACTTTAATGAAGGAGAATTAAATCTACTAGGAAAATGGAACAAATACAATCCTCCTTCAAACCAACAAGCTAATAGTGATTTAAAGTCTTTAATCATTAACACTGAAGCAGCCATTTCGTGCATTGATAAACAAAAACAGGATAGGGTTAGGTATGAAGTAGCTAATAAAATTGAATCTATAATATCAAAATCAAAGAAGAGACATTTCAGGAAAAAGAAATTTAAAATGTTTAACGCTTCCAAGAAGGTAGTTAACCAAGTTAAAAATAAATTAACTGAAAACGAGGCTAAAATGGTTGAGGCAGACAAATCTAGCTCTACAGTTATTATGCTGGAAAAAGATTTAGATTAGAAGGTAGAAGATTATATACGGAATAATGGTATTAGGGAAATAGATAATAAGACAAAGGAATATAACAGTAGGATAAAGTATTGTTTGTCCAATAATTGTGTAATAAACCCAGCTATGATAAACAAGTTGTACAATCCAAGGGCGACAGCACCTAAATTTAGGCCGTTAGTTAAAACGCACAAAGAAGATAACCCAATAAGACCAGTTATTAACTCAATAGTCGCACCCTCGTATTTGTTAGGAAAATTCCTTAGTGATTTGATAAGGGCAAATATCAGTTTGGAATCAGATAACACTTGTAGTAATTCTTTATCCTTTATTGACAGAGCAAAAGTTTTGGAACTTAGTTCTAATCATACATTATTGACCGCCGATATTGATAATAAGTATGGTGATGTACCTAAGGTAGAAGCCGTGGAGGCACTAAATGAACGTTTAACCCTGTCAGGCAAATTTAGTTTTGACAAAGTAAAAGACATACGCAAAATGGTTCTTGAGATAACAAATCAAAACTATTTCCAGTGGAAGGACAAAATCTATTATGATAACAAAGGCCTGCCCATGGGTGGCCCCCTTTCAGCATTATTAGCAGAAGTCTATGTTCAACAGTACGAGCACAACAACATTTTAAATGAAGCAAATCCTTATTTTAGAAATATAGTATTTTATTGTAGATATGTAGATGACATCTTTATGGTTTATAAAGGGAGCAAGAGACAGGCTAAGGTTTCGGAATTTATAGGAAGCCTACACAATCAGATTTGGTCATTCCGGCTGACTCCAATCATCCATACAGTTACAAAATGGCAGCTTTTAGAGCAATGATTAACAGGTTACTAAAGTATAATTTATTGCCTAGTGAATACCAAAAAGAAAAAAAATATAACTAAGCAGATAGCTTACAGTAATGGTTATGACCCAATCATAGTTGACAATCTTATACGTAAAATTAAATTTAAATTAATAAACCCAAATAATAGCAAGAATGAATTGGCAACAGATATAAAGTATGTATCATTGGACTATGTAAATGAAAATTCGTTGCAAATTGGCAAAGCTTTTGAAAAATTTAATATCAAACCAGGTTATAAAATAAAAAAATGTTTAAATTTAGATAAAAAGTATAATTGAATTGACAAAGGGGATACAAAAGGCATTTATTTAATAGAATGTGATGCGTCTAATGGCTGCGATAAGAAATATATAGGCTATACAAACAGATCGGTAAAGGAACGTTTTAAAGAGCTCACTGTAATTAACCAAAAGAATCCTTCATCAAAAGTAGCGCAGCATTTAAAAGCCAACCCTAGCCATAAAGTTAATTTTAACTCATCAATTAAAATATAAAAAAGTTGTGAAGATAAATACAAAGCTCAGGCTTGGGAGGAATTTTTTATATATAAATATTTTAAAGAAGACAAGGACGTTATGCTAAATAAAAAAGATGAGTTTTCCGAAAAAATAACGTTCCAACTATTAAATGTATTGCAGGACAACATCAGCTGATTCATCGTATTGGCCTCTGAACTCTGCTATCTGAATAATCTTTCCTTGTTCGCCAAGGTCAGTAGCGCTACAATTATTGCTGTGAGAGGTTCGGGCAATGAATCAGTGGGGACCCCTGTGTAAATGTTTCTTTGTTTGTTCATGTTTCATAATTTGTAAATATATGTCGTGTCTGTGTAAAAGATTTGCGAAAAATTTGTTATCTTGACGAACACCGACGGTGAGAATTTGTGTCATGTGATACCTGTTTAGAAGGCTGATGATGGTCGGTTAACGACTGAAACCGGTTCCTGTAAGGAATATTTATCAAAACTGACACCTGAAAGGCAGATACCATTCATTTGGTAAGTGATAATATAATTATCTAGGTGTCCAGGCTTTCTAAATAATAAATTAATTAATTATTTAATAACAATAACGTTCAAAAAGTGTCCATTATGTACTTACAGAGTATGCTGTAGTGACGAGAAAGCATAACACTACAATACTGTTCAATACTGTACATGGCCTAGGTACAGTTGCTGCATCATGTAGCCTAGACGTTCCGCTATACATACATATGTTGTTGCTACTCTGACTGAAATACACACTCACGATGTCACCTGTTGATCGACAGGTTTCAACTTGAACGGAGTTACGAAGTAAACAAATGCTGTAAATTTCCGCTAGCGTGGTCGGACTAAGCGAGGAGAATGCCGCCGAGGACGAATTAGCGGAAGTTTGTTGTGCCTATAATTTATTTAATGTTTTTAGGCTTTCTGTAGCGTTCATCAGTACATTAGCTTTTTATAAAATCTTGATGCAATATTCTTTGTTCGAAATACAGTTTAAGTTTGTTTTTATGTTAATATACGAGTTCCTCTGATAATCCGACCTTTTTGTTGTTCCGACCACACCCCCGGTCCTGCAGGTGACGGATTAGCGAGGTTCTACTGTACATTGTATTTTGAGGCGCCAATGTTAATCTTAATCTTATGTTAATATTATGGATAAGAATTAATATTTCACTTATTAACCACTATTTTTTAATAAAACTTGATAGGTTAAGGTTCATCTATTTATTCTTAAAAATCATAGTGTATGTGTTTATCATGGCAGCAAACCTGCTTACTCTTTTCTCATGTTAATCATATGGAGATTAGGCAAACTCCTTTATTTATGGACAGATGTTGATGAAAGTCGGTATAAATGTTAAAAATAAAAATCTTTGATAGTATAAATGCCTACTCTCAGTGTTCCTCACAGCAGCTAACCTGAACACTCTTTCCCATGTTAATCTTATGGAGAATAGGCAAATAATTCTCATGTTTATCAGCAGATTTTGAACAAACTTGTCATATATTATTACTATTATTATATTATTAATTTAGAAATTCGCTGAGTACGCAGGTCTGCTGCGACGGGGGTATTTGATTTATAATAGTGTGTTTTTTTAATATATTGGAACAATAAAAGTGTGCAGTTTAATAAAAGAACGTTCCCAGTTGCGAGCTTACCCGATCAACGTACACGAAAAAAATAGCTGTAAATGCCAGTTTTTCTGTCAGGATGGTGTTTCTTCATTTTTTTCAACCAAAAGACATCAAATGGTGAGTAAAATAATAAACAAATTTTAAGCATATACCACTCTCTATTGCATGCATTTTAGCAGTGAATGTGTATTTGTGGTTTCCACCTCGTTTATAAGAACTGATTTCATATTTTCCACTGTAGTTTGAAATATCAAGCAGATTTGCCCCTACCTGTATGATAAAACCTCTCCAGTGTGAGGCGATATAAACTGTTTCAGGAGCTCGATGTTCTGAGGATCCAACACCAAATATTCATCTCGACAAATTGGACAGGGATTACCCGTTGAAATTTTGCTAGCCCTCTGTAATCATATATAGTTATAAGTTATTGTAAAATTTATACCTTGTGATATGGGTGAATGTGTGTGTTTTGTTACCCGTGCATGATTCAATCTTTGTATTATTTATTAGAGATGTGCAGATATCCAAAAAGTCAAATTGGATTGGATATGTGGAACAAGTATACAATAAAGTCTGATTGTGGAAGCGAGGGGTTAGCGAGAGCACCCCAGGCAGAAGTATGCCTCACGCTTGCGTGAGGGGACTCTGCAAGACCGCTGTGAAGTGGCCTGTCCGTCTATCGGCTGGCCCACTGTGTGCTATGCGCACAGCCTACACAGGGTGCCTCTGTTTTGCTAAAGGCAGCGGATCTAGACCCAGCGGTCGATAAAGTGCTCGTGAACTGGGTTGCAGCGGTTCACGCACCGACCATGGGGCGTAGTGTAGGTGTACACAGACCGGCCCGGGTTGGTTTAGCGGATGTAGGTGTACATTAGACCGGCCACCGCACTGCTTCTGTAACAGGTATGTGTGCAGCTGTTACAGTACCATGCCGGAGACAAGGAGAGGTGCAACCTTGAACGGGTCCAGCATGGATAGTGACATCGTCATACTGCTAACTGGTGATCTCACAAGTTGTGAAGTCTTGGATCTCATGGCCAGAACACATTTTCCAGGGTGCGTTGTTCTCGACCAACCTGAGGGACTGGACACAACGAATGCTTCCCATCGCGCCTCTATTACCCGGTGGATGGAGGCGGGGCGCATCGTGACGTTCAGCAGGATCAGGTGGGCTATTAATTCACTCAGTCCGTTTAAGTCACCAGGCCCTGATGGCGTCAGACCTGTCTGTCTACAGAAAGGGATTGAGGAAATTCTGCCTTTGCTGTGTAAGCTCTTCAGAGCCAGTCTGGCTCTGGGCTGGGTGCCAGCGGTGTGGAGTCGCTCTAGAGTGGTTTTCATTCCGAAGCCCGGCAAGGCAAGGTACACGGACCCAAAGTCATTCCGTCCTATCTCTCTGTCTTCATTCCTGTTGAAGACTCTAGAGAAGTTGATCCTAAGGTATGTATGGGATGGTGCTCTCAGACATCACCCACTACATAGGAACCAGCATGCCTACATTCCTGGTAAGTCATGTGAGTCTGCCCTCCATCATCTTGTAGGCAGGATAGAGAAGACACTGGAGGATGGAGAGATAGCACTGGGTGCTTTTCTGGACATCCAAGGGGCCTTCGACAACACCTCCATGAATGCGGTGGTGGATGCCGCTAGGGCCCGTGGGCTTGGCGGGGTTATATGCGGCTAGACCGAGGCATTACTGAGCAACAGGAAAGTGGTTCTTTCACTTCAAGGTGAGGAATTAGTCGCTCTGACCACAAGAGGTTGCCCTCAGGGGGGGGTTCTCTCCCCTCTGCTGTGGAATCTCGTAGCTGATGATCTCATCAGGCGTCTCAATGATTCTGGTGTCCTAGCTTTGGGCTACGCTGATGACATTGCAATTCTGGTTATTGGTAAGTTCACCAACACGATCAGAGAACTTATGAACAGAGCACTGGACCTGGTGGGGGACTGGTGCAAGGAGGTGGGTCTTGCCATCAACCCCTCCAAGGTAGTGGTGGTGCCATTCACAAGAAGGAGGAACCTGCTCGGGCTGGAACCTTTGAATCTGCAGGGCACAGAGGTAAATCTGCAGAACGAGGTCAAGTACTTGGGAGTGGTACTTGATAAGACACTGAGGTGGGAACCGCAGCTGCAAAGGGTGATTGATCGAGGTAAGTGGTCACTCATGACTTGTAGACGAATGGTTGGCACTACATGGGGACTGCATCCTAGGCTTTTGCACTGGCTGTATGTTGCTGTGGTGAGACCGGCCATGACCTATGGTTCACTAGTCTGGTGGCCAAAGAATAACTTCGGTGCATCAGTGCGGGGGCTTGCGGCGGTCCAGAGGTTGGCTTGCCTCATGATTTCTGGGGCCATGAGTTCCTGCCCTGGAGCATCCTTGGATTGTATGCTCAATATCCTGCCCATAGATGTCTACATCAGAATGGTTGCTAGGAAATGTGCATATCGCCTCCGATGTGAGAATCTCTGGATGACTTTCAATGTACCCTCGGTAGGTCACACCAGAATTGAGCAGGTAGTCAGAAGTGAGGCCCTTGATATGCCTTCTGACCACCTTCACACCAGATACGCCTTCGGTAAGTCATTTTCAGTGGTGATTCCACCAAGGATTGACTGGCAAGACGGCGGCAGACCTCTTCATCCCTGCGAGTCAGAATGGTACACGGATGGCTCTAAGGGAAGTAAGGGAACTGGAGCTGGAATACTGGGGGTGCAAGATAAGGTAAAGCTCTGCTTTCCCATGGGGGATCTCCCCACAGTGTTCCAGGCAGAAGTGGCAGCCATTATGGAATGTGCTCTGTTCAATCTCAACAGAGGTGTCAGGAACAAGAACATTACCATTTTCTCAGATAGTCAAGCCACCCTCAAGGCTCTGGACTCCTGTACCTTCAACTCCAAGTTAGTGTGGGAATGCCGCAACGCGGTGTCTTCTCTTGGCAGTCACAACAACGTTACCCTTTGCTGGGTCCCAGGACACTCAGGTATTATGGGCAATGAAATAGCTGATCGTCTGGCGAACGATGGCGCTTTGATCCCATTCGTGGGTCCACAACCCTTCTGCGGCATCTCCAGGGCGCATGTGGATCGAGAGATCAACACGTGGGCACGTGAGTGTCACCGCAGGAGATGGGCGGAGCTGCCCCTACTGAGAGTAAGTAAACTGTCTCTCAGCTCTCCCTCTTCAAGGATCGCTGAGGATCTTCTACAGTTAGGTAGGTCCGAACTCAGACTCATTGTAGGTCTCATCACGGGACATGGACATATGAGGAAACATCTTGCTCGAATGGGACTCTTCCCCGGAGATCCAATCTGCAGGAAGTGTGGGCAGTCCGAGGAGACTGCTGATCATCTGCTGTATGACTGCACCGAGCTTGCCGGGGTGAGAGCAGCCACTCTCGGCGTCATGGAGAGGGGTCGTCACCTTCCCTGGGAGGAGCTAGTGGGTAGACTACGGCAGTTTGTCAGGTTTTTAAACTTGGAAGGTCCGTGAAACATTAAATCAACAGGGGTGCACAAAAAGCCACATGGCTGACGTGTTATAGGAACTCTGTTCCGCCCCTTTGTGTAATGTAATGTAATAAAAGTCTGATAAATATCCGAACTTTCAGATAGACCATATAAAATGAGCATTAAAACCAAAAAATAAAATCAAAACTTTCCGTTTGAGATTGTGTTAGCGATATGAGCATTAAAACCAAAAAATAAAATCAAAACTTTCCGTTTGAGATTGTGTTAGCGATACAGAACATCTTTGATGATGAAACGGAAGTGTTGAAGTAGATGATTAAATTACATAGTTCATATTCTATCCTATTGGAGAGTAAGAACATCATTGGCCATTCCGAGGAGGCGGTATGATTATTCGATGTAATATTGAATATTTAATATGATAATTGCACAGGTTTTAATATTGTAACAAGGCAGCCCAATACACAAATAGCGATGAAGAAGAGCCAACATTGTCTGTCAAATTTTGGTTCTTTGTTTATGGTGATTCCTTTTTATCATTTTAATAAATAAAATAGTTGAATAGGTCTCATGGCAAGAGTTAAGCCCGAGACCATGTTATTTTTTCTTCTTTAGGTGCCCAGAGACCAAAAACAATAGTCGTTAAAATTTTTATATATATATATATATATATATATATATATATATATATATATATATATATATATATATATATATATATATATATATATATATATATATATATATATATATATATATATATATATATATATGTATATATATATATATATATGTGTGTCTGTGAACACGATAACTCTCGTAAAAATGGTCCGATCGAGACCAAATTTGGTAGAGACGTGTATTCCTACAAATGCTCGGACGAGTTCGTAAACCAGACATATCGGTCAATGGGAACGGGTAGTTTGGGGGGGTTTTGTAACCCAAAATGGGGTTTTTTGTGTTTTTCACATGTATTTTTTTTTTAATTTATAATTTTATATTTCACCATTGGAATCAGCTTAAAAAACTACACAATTAAGTTCCTTAAAGTTTTTCTCTATCTCCAATGGTTACCGAGATATTAAAAAATCTAAACACAGTACGTTGTATTTTGGGGCTCCAATGTTAATCTTATGGAGGATACAGAAAAGTTAATATTTCACTTATTAACCAATATTTTTGAAATAAATTTTATATATAGCTTCATGTGGTTGAGATCTATCCATTTATGTTTAAAAATCATAGTTTATGTGATTATCATGGCAGCAAACCTGCATACTCTTTTCCCATATTAATCATATAGGGAATAGGCAAACTCCTTTATTTATGGACAGATGTTGATGAAAGTTGGTATAAATCTTAAGATAAAAACTATTTATGGTAGAAATTACTACTTTCAGTGTTCCTCGCAGCAGCTAACCTGCACACTCTTTCCCATGTTAATCTTATGGAGAATAGGCAAATAATTCTCATGTTTATTATGGACAGATTTTTATAAAACTTTATATACATTCATTATATTATTATTATTATTTTATTGATTTGGAAATTCGCTGAGTACGCAGGTCTGCTGCGACGGGGGTATTTTCTGTTAAAGGGTTAAGGAGTACCATATTTTACACCAAAATAGTATTAATGTTTTAAAACACCTTTTTATGTTCACGAAAAAAGGAATAGTGAGGTTTTAAAACATCATTTGATGATATATATATATAACATGATCCAGATTGACTCTTAAGTCATAAATTAATGACTAAAGACATGTAGTTATGCGGCACGTGTGTATTGGTGTATTCTGTATGTAATCTGCGGGGGAGGGGGTATCATACGATGGTGGCTGCGGCAGGAAAGGTGGCAGGCGTGGCGTGAATTTTCGGCAGGAAATAAAAACGTGTGAATAAATTTTTCTCAGCGTGAAGTATGAGAGCATTCTTCACAAAGAGAAAAGACATAACCTTTCAGTGCAAAGATTGTAATATGGCGTTATGCGTGCATCCATGTTTTGAAGACTTTCATACAAAAAAAGTTATAAAATGTTCATTGTTGAGTATTTTGAATCTAATACACATTTTCTGCTATATTTAAAATAGGCTGAAATAAAATTTAGTAAAAAAATATTTTACTCCTTTGAGGTGTTATTTGATTTTTCCCCTTACTCCTACCAGTTCTTAGATAGTGACGTTTTAAAAAGTCATTACTTTTTAAGGGGTTAAGATCTATTGATGTAATTTAATGGTGAATTATATTGTTTTGTTGATTTCATTAATGAATTAAGCCATCTTAAAATTAGTTTCTTTCAAATGCAATGGAGTATAATTTTTAGTTTTGTTGTTCAGCCTATGAAGAAGTCATGATTTTTTATCTCCAATTTATTAACTTTTATAACATTTTGGGAGCGTTTCATAACTTACTTCATATCTAAGAGGTCCCTAAAAATTAACTTAATATTTTCAATGTCATTACTAAGAGTTTCTCTTCTAAGAGATCTATTTAAAATAATAAGTAAATCAGAACTCCAAGGTATCATATCTACTAGGTGTCAGTACTAAGAGGTCTTCTAAATAATTTAAATTGAACGCATCACTTCTAAAAGGTTCACAACTAAGAGGTGTACAGCCTGGGACAAGAGAAGCTGTTCACAACGCGGATTGCCTAGTTCACATGCATCCAACTCACACTTGCGACTGTAATAAAATCATCACACATCATTCCTAGCTTTAAACAAAACTTATGATGTATAAATTAATTCAGTATGTTTATTATTACTATATACAAGCCTGTAATAATTAAAATTTGTATTAATATTCAAAAGGAACTAGCATATTGTTAGCACTTTTCAAAAAACGTGTTTAGGATTTAATTTATACAAATTATTTTAATTTTTTAAAGCAAAAATTTATTTTTTAATTAGCTGGAAGTCGAACTTAGCTAGCCTGTTGTCCGAACAGTTCTAAAAATCTTAATATGCTTTTCGTGATTAAACTGTAGAAACATTTCAAACGAAAGAGTGCAAAAATAATCAGTAACTAATTTATTTTTATAGTATACATGTTTTTGAGTAATAAAATAGCCAATATTAATAAACTGACGATTTATTACCAGCGATAATGATAATAGACCACCATTCTTTAATAGAACACGCAACAACTTATTTACTGAATCTATTTCTTAACCATGAATTTACGAATTGCACAAAATAAATACATGTTTGTATAATTTCATATAGAAGTACATACATAAAAATTAATAAAAATGAGGATTAAATACATTTATATCGTATCAAGAAACTTGTGGCATTAATAAATTCACCAACGTCAATTAAACATTCAAATATTTAATATACCAATAAAAATATAATAATGACGAGTAAATTTTTATCCAGTTTCACTGAAGGATTCAATTGCCATCTGATAAAATAATACAGGTATTCCGCCAACTACGAAATTGTTTTGTTTTGTGAACTCATACATTAATTAGTTACTCTTAGGTCCCTTGATTTAAACTAGTGACAGTTGAATGGGTATGATTCGGTTTACATTCTGATTTTTTTAGGGCTCTACTCAACCAAAATAGCTGCAATATATTATCTTCTGTTCTTTAAATTAAATTTTTACAAATTAGATAAAGTAGGGGGGTTTATAAAATTGAATTGATATAAGTGGGGATAAATTAAACAGATTTTTACACATTATACTTATAGTTTTATTGTACACTAACTTATTTCTGTGCTTTATAGTTTCTCATATCAAACTTTCATTAGCTTAAAGTGTTCTGTTCCACTATAAGATTGATTTAAACACAATTAATTAATGTTATACTCTCAACAAGTCGCATGGTTAATAGAAGACACAGTATGAGGCATAAATAAACGGTATCAGTGGATGACACATACTTTCTCCCTTAAGTAAATTTAAAAAAGACAATCTGTAATAAAACTATAATGTTCTTCAAAGTTTATCTAAATATCATTTAATAATTTATTGTTTCAAAAATAATCATCCCATTTCTGAAAATAAAAACTAGAGAGACAAAGTTAAATTAATTGTTCAAATTGTAAGGGGAGAAACCCCCCCGGAAATACCAGGCTTTTTGAGTTGGTTTTGTTGGGTGACTTGATCTTACGCTTCATACCAAGTTTCATGGGAAACGGTTGGAAAATAAGGAAGCAATTGACTTTTTAATATTCTCCATGAGAATAACACTGGGCGATTTCAGACAACGTACTGCGTTATCATGGACAGTAAATTTAACTTTTCTCTGGAACCGTTAGACGTAGACCAATAATTCAAAAGACTAATTTGTTTAGTTTTTTAAGTTGGTTTAAATTGTGCCAGTCAAGTTATACTTTACTTTTATTGATGTAGCTAAAAATTGAAAAATTTGATTTTTTGACATTTAAAATCCCTTAACTTTTGAACTGTTATTTTTACAGACATGCAGGTGGTGTCAAATTATTTAGTACTCTGTTTACTATAAACTGTTAAATTTTAATCAATATCATTAGGGCCGTTTTTGAGAAATTTGGATTTTGTACGTTTTTTAAGGGTTTTTTAGGGGTGAACTACCCTAGTAGTTGTGATGTTGTCAATATTTATTGATTTTTTGAGACCTTGTAGAAGTGAAACCTTGTAGTTATGAACCCCACCCAACATGTTTATTAATTTTTTTTCTAATTTATTCTTAGATAAGTGTGATTCCACTGTGTTATTGCGAGTATCCGAATGTGAAATGTATCTGATTTGGATTGGATGCGAACTTGAGCTATTCAATCCAAAAAAATGTCACTATCCGGACATCTCTATAATTTATGTTATTATTGTCGATTATGATTGATTACAAACATTTTAAGGTTTTTTGGGGTAGGTTTTTGCTTGGATTAAAGAAAATTATTACTCGATTCATCAAGAACCCTAAGACTGAAAATGTTGGAGAATTTCAATTGTGTAAATGTTTGGCAGTATCTGAGTTTTTACCATTATCCACAGAAAACTAATGGACATCGCCAACCAGATGTAGAGAGTTGATAGTAGTATTAAAAATATTTGTTTGGTTGACAATTAAACCTCTCTCTAGGCAACACAAAATCGCCAATACTAAACAAACCACCGCTTCCAATATCTATGTATTTATTATTGTACTTAAGTACAGTAGAACCTCGATTAACCGTCACCCTTTTAACCGTCAGTCTTTATTAACCGCCACCCCGCTACCGCAAAAAAAATATATTTCCGCATCAGCGCCGAGTCCGATGTTGAGGCTCTATGATTAGTATTGACAACTGTAATGCACAACTGCAATGTACGTGAATCATTGGCGGCAAGGGTAGTGACCCAGCTGGTTAATCCCTTACACTGTCTTCTGCACTCCACTGCTACTGTTTTATTTTAGTTCTGTCTGGTGCGTGGCTACAGTGAACCGAAGTTATTGCCGTGTGTTTTACGTGCTTTACCGTTTATTGTAGACAGCGCTGTTATAAGTAGTGAGGACTCGACAATAAACAATAAATTATTAAATTTGCTGGTGCAAATTATGGTGCTTCTTCTCAGAAAAATTAGAAACATGACCACCTGAAAAGCTCAACAGGGAAAGAAACAAAAGAAAATGACAGATTATTTTAAAAACTAAATACCGGCTACATAAGTTTTGAGAGTAAAAATACGTACATTTACGGTTGATATTTCATTGTTTTCTTAGTAAAGTATTTTTAACTTGAACTGACATAGTATTTTTTTTCTCATTTAAAATAAATTCACATTAAGTACTACGCAGCAATCATGAAAATGAATTAGGAATTACAATGGCGCCGTTATAACATGCAAGGCAGTGAATTGCGATGTTGCCTTGCCAAACACTGTCTAGGTGTTAAGTTGTATCGGCGCTATTATTATATCTGTTATCCGTCTATTCGGCTGCCCGTCATGGTCTCGGTCCCGAGGGTGACGGTTAATCGAGGTTCTACTGTATTCAATGATTGGAATTGATGTAACATAATAAATTAAAGGGAATAGATTCATTCTTACTAGGCCATACTCTTACATTATATTTAGCTGTAAAATTTTAATTTATACCGTACATTACTTACAATACATCGTTTTCTCGTTTTCTTTGGAGGTATTTGACCTTTATGATTTCTACGATAATGAGTCCACACAGGATCTTCACCATAAGTTGTTTTGTATGCTGAAATAAAAAGCTATTTAAAATTGATTTTGTAAAATACATAAATCAGAGACACACATTTGGCTACTTCCCTTACCATAATAAAAAACCTAGACGCAAGATTAATTTTATTTTCGAGGCCCCAGATACAAAATTTCAAATCCTTCATAAATGCTAATTGAGTGTAATAGACTTAACCCTAGAAGTGGTAAAGTCGTAATTCACAACACATTTACAAATTCAATAAGAAGTGGCAGTTGGAGGCATCTCTCTAATGAACTTATCACATTTGTTTGTTGTTATTACCGTGTTGCCCTCTGGGAGCAAGCAACTGAACCTGCTCACGGAGTGCACCAGACTCTCACCGGGCACGTCTTATAACCAAGAAAGCGCTTTCTACTCCTATGCACTTGTGGCTGAACCGGCTAGAGCGCTGCACTGACGGGTGTGACGTTCTACCTATTCGGAAGTGCTAGGGTTCGAATCCCGACCATGAGCAATCCCAATTAGGCTTGCAAATGTGTGGTATAGCGGAGTGGGGGGCCCACCTTAAATAAACGGTAACCGGCTTGGGTAAAAGTTGATGGCATTTGTAGGCTTAATTGGCATTGCAGTGGACACCTGTTTTGGTTTTGTGGTTAGTGGTTATAAGGGGGGGGGCGGCATGTTTTATGCTTTTTTTTGTTTATACTTAATATTACAAGAAGATATTGGTAATTATTTTATGTTACAGTTAAAAGTAAAAAGCTTGCCACTTCTAGGGTTAATCAAGTACAGATGGTGTCATTAGTCTGTGCTTGTGGCTTTTATAACATTTAAGGAATATAAGTATTTACTTTTTTATTCAGGTAACTTACATTGTTTATTTCAGCTGAAAATCTTGTACACGGGCAAAATGTAGTGAGCAAGCCCAACTTTCATAGAACAGCTAGTAGTGTCACAGCCGCGCGCATAGACTAATGACACCATCTGTACTTGAACACTGTGTGTAGTACCATAGATGAACGGATAGTAAAGTAGATAGTGCACGCCCATGTTAAGGATGAAGACGGTACATTGTACCGTCATTTGACGTAGTAGGTATTGCCATCCTCTGATAGCGCTAGTGTCGCAAATGACACTAATGACAAATGACACACCTGATGGCGTCACAGAGGCCTAGTTCACCGCTAGATCCGACAGATGGCAACACTTGTCCTGAGATTTTATTGTCTTCACTAAGTCCCATAAGATGCCTCCTCTCCTTAAAATCCGTTCCTCTCTGGTAGTACACTATGCAAATTTTTGTTTAATAAAATAAACGTTTTCAAAAAAGAAGAAAAATATTTACTAGCTCATATTATTATACTATACTACGGTACTTTATTTTATCAAGTTTATTAATGTTAATAGATTCAATTGAAAATAAAAATAAAAACTACATATCTATCCTTTTATATTTAACTTTTTATTAACTTTTATCAAATCATATGTGAAAAATTGAAAATTTACTGTCAAAAAATCACATGTGAAAATATTTATATTATAGTGACTGATTTGTTATCATTCGTGTCTTTTCTCTTCATTGCTTGAAACGTTTATGTATTAAACAAAAATTCAAAAAACATTTCAGTTTCATTCCTTTTATAAAAATATATATATATAAATATATATATTTATGTATTTATATATAGAGAGAGATTGTGAGAGAGAGGTATTCACAGTGGTGTAGTGGAGTCGGAGCGGTCCGGAGCGCCGCTCCGGCACAGCTTTTAGAGCCGGAGCGGCGCTCCGGCACAGCTCGTGTAGCCGAAACAAGATTTTTATACTTGTACTTTGCCTTTTTATAGAGTGGTGGGTAATAGAGTCGCTCGCATTATTTCATGATCAATACGCAATATCGAGGCAATTTTAGGTGTTTGACATTAACCCTAACCTAACAACATCGTAACACCAGAATCGGACACTAGGACTTACTTGATGACCATAATGTTTCTATAGTATTTAGTTTTTTTTTAATTCAAAAATATATTTATTTTTACAACAAACTTGAGGCCGATTAAGAATTGTTGTGATTATTTGTGTTTTGAGACTTCAACCATTTAAATCCTATTCATTTTAATCTCCGTCTAAGATATTTATTTCAACACACCCTCTTCCTACAGAACGGCCTTTAATTTCGATGAAGTTACGGTGTTTTTTACAAAATAAAATTTGAGGATTTTCCTCCGTATTATGTGGTGAATAAACTCATCTACAAATATTATGTTCTTCTTCCTTGACCACAAGTTTGGGTTGAAAAAGAAAGCGAACCCTTACTAAAAAGGGACCGTTTGCCTTCGACTGCAATACTTTGCATGAATACAACAGATACCCCAGGAGCATCACTAGTCGCTTTAGCAAAATTAAACCGGTTTATGTAATTCTTTTTTAAATAGATCAAATAACTGTACACAATTCCTCGTGTTTGACCAAGCAATGACCTTCCTGAGGAACTTGCAAACTTTGACTACCCATTACCACCCCCCCCAAAGAATAATGGCCTTCCTGGGAAGGACCGCTACGCCACACACCGCTCCGGCACAGCTTTTTTTAGCACTACACCACTGGGTATTCAACTAGTTTGACAGAATAAATGAGAAATGAAACTGAAAGGTTTTGTGAATTTTTGTTTAATACGTAAATGTTTTCAAGAAATGAAGAGAAAAGAAATGAATGAATAACAAAACAGTGACTATAATATAAATATTTTGACATGTGATTTTTGACAGGAAATTTTCAATTTTGAACATACTATTTGATAAAAGTTAAAAAAACTTTATGAATTTATAAAAAAGGCTATAAATGTAATTTTTATTTTTATTTTCAATTCAGATGAATCATTTTGTATAATTTTATCTTAATTTTAAACCAGATGGAAATTTTGATTTTAGAACCAACTGGTGTGCCAATTCGATACCAAATTTGGTAGAGACGTGAATTCCTACATTTGTTTGGACGAGTTCGTAATCCAGACTTATCGGTCAATCAGAACGGGTAGATTGAGGGGTTTTGTACTCAAAAACTGGGTTTTTGCTTTTTTCATATATAATTGAAAAAATTTTTAAATTCTATCTTTCACCATTAGAATCAGCTTAAAAACTATAAAATTAAGTTCCTTAAAGTTTTTCTCTACCTCAAACTGTTACCGAGATATTGTAAAATCTAAACACAGTACATTGTATTTTGGGGCTCCAATGTTAATCTTACGGAGGATGAAAAAATTAATATTTCACTTATCAACCAATGTTTTTGGATTAAACTTGGTATTTACCTTCATGTGTTTCAGATCTTATGCTTCAAATGCTTTAAAAATCATAGTTTATGTTTTTATCATGGCAGCTATGAGCTAACCTGCATACTCTTTTCCCATGTTAATCATATAGAGATTAGGCAAACTCCTTTATTTATGGACAGATGGTTTATTAAACTTTGTATAAAAATGTTTATGCTATAAATGCCTGCTTTCTATGTTCCTCACACCAGCAAACCTGCATACTCTTTACCATGTTAATCTTATGGAGAATAGGCAAGTACTCTCATATTTATCGACAGATATTGATAAAACTTGTCATATATCTTTAATATTATTGACGTAACTCTAAGAAAAAATAAATATGTACTGTGACTGTTAGACTAAATGACAATATATTTATATTCTAACAAGACTAAAAATTACAACTCATAAAAATCAAAGACTCTCAAAACATATATAAGTATACCTATTCTCTGGGGCACATTTAGCAACCATAAGTGATATTGAACCTGTATAAAATAACCAGTACACTCCCCACACAATATAAAACCCACAAACAGGTCTGGGGAGAAAACTGTGAGAAGGGTATTTTTGGTGCATTTACAGCTTTATGTTGGCAGCACTGGGATAGGTCCTGATCAGCTGATTAATCAACATTGTTGTGTTTATAACCTCAAAAATACATTTAATGATGGCAAGTCTACTTGAAAACTCCACATTAGTTGAACAATGTTCTGTTATCAGTTTGTTACTCGCTGAAGGTGAAAAACCTCTGAATATATACTCTAGAATAACTAAAGTACTAAAGTAGGTATATAGTGAACAATGTTTGAATTGTGTAAATTTTTACAAGTGGGTAGAACAGTTCAAAAATGGCCAAGACTCAGTGACAGATGAACACCGACCTGGCCAACCAGTTGAAGTTTCAACTCCTTCACTTGAAAATAAAATTAATGACATAATTCGTGCTGACCGCTGAGTCACTGTGGCAATGATAGTTAAAAAAAATCCATGTGAGTGTGGGTACAGTTCACAACATTATAAAAAACAAGTTGAAGTACCACAAAATATGTGCAAGATGGGTCCAAAGGAGTTGACACCACTACACAAGGAAACAAGGTTGAGAGTGTGCACAGAGCTGCTGGAACGTTATGAAAGTGAAGGTGAGCACTTCCTCAACAAAATTTGAACTAGTGATGAAACTTGGGTTCATTATTATGAGCCAGAATCAAAAAGGCAAAGCACAGAGTGGAAGCACACCAGCTCACCTGTGAATAAAAAATTCAAAACAAGCACCAGCAGGAAAGTCATGTTGACGGTGTTTTGGGACGCTGAAGATCCAGTTTTTTGCGATTATCTTGAAGAGTAGTGCAAAATCAACAGCCAGTATTACTCGGATATGCTTTTCAACAAAGTGAAGCCAGCCATGAGAGAGAAACGTTGTGGATCTCAGAGACGAGGTGAGATTCTCCAACAGGACAATGCACGCCCTCATACTGCTCAACTAACTTGAGAAACCATTGAAAAAATGGGGTGAGTACCCCTTAACACTCTTTCAAATGGTGTTACTTTCCATGGTGTATATAAAATATGTTGCATTCTATTGTCAAACTAATGGAAGAAGTCGTGAAGAAATTTAAAAAAATACAAAATGTGTTATGACAGCTATATGGTTAAGATAAGATATAGACTTATATCTTTATTGTAGTGAGTAGAGACTCACCCTGTATATAAACAGGGTGTTCATTAAAGTCGGTGAAAAACTTTGAGGGGTGATAGTACTTATCAAAATAAACAGAAAATTTCTTATACACATTTCCAAAAATCCTTCGTTTAGCCGCTAGCCGCCATTTTGTATTTTATACAAAAAACATTGACACGGATCTCGAAAACGGCTCTAATGATTTTCTTTAAATTTTGGAAATAACTAATTTCTAAGTAGAAAATAAGTTCTATATAGATCTAATGTCCAGGAAAATTCCGGTTTTCTTGGAATATTAAGTTTAAAATCTAAAAAATTAACATTACACTTATGGAGAACCAAAATGTAAACAATACAAATCAAAACATCTGTTTATAACCGTTTGACAGTTGTTGGTTGAAGATTTTATGTATAAATGAAAAATTATCAAATTACTAAACAATTTGTAAAAACTAAAGGGTAAAATAACTTTGCGAAACAAAAACAGAGAAAGGTATTTCCAAAATCTTTTGTGTTTTGATAGAAAATGTATTCATTATATTGCTTGAAGCTACTGTAACAAACCAATTAACTGGTGTAAATTAAATTTCTCTTTTGCTTTTCAATCCACATTCCTTTTCTAACAAAATCAGTTGATCACGAGCTAATAATAACTACCTATATGGATAATTAAATCAAGTTAAGGTCAGCTAAAACAATTGAGGTTGGCCAAAAACCCTTAAACGACGGCCCGAACTTGGCCGACGCCATAGCACAGTGGCTAGCGCTCAGGTTTCACGTCCCGGAGGTTGTGAGATCCATCCCCACCGCGGGACTATATTTTTTTCAGTGTTTATGCTATATTAATTATGGTGTATGAAATCGGTTGTATTTAAACTACATAAATGTTTTCATTGAGTAATAAATTTGTTTTAATTTTTCTAATTAACTTGTATAATACATATCTTATTCTATCCGAGCAAAGCTCGGTCACCAGGTACTAAAGAACTATTTAAGATACTGAAACTAAACTTTGCACACATATTTATTGGCCAAAAAGAAATATTTTCTCAAAGTATCATTCAGTTTGCTTTTACATTTAAAAAATTGCAGTGGTTAAAAATCTTTTAATTTAAATAACAAAAACCCATAACCTTTATTGTGGTGTGTGGTATCTTTTACAAGAGATAAAATAGATTTTAATTTGAAATCTAACGGTTTTTTGTGACCGTAATCCTTCTAAGGATAAGCGAGAAAATGCACTTTAAATGTTACATTACAGGGTCAAAGCGCCACCGCAGTGCTGCCGTGGTTTAGAAGCGGAGTTCAGCTGGCACAAAGCTGCTTCTTTGGTTTGAAGAAAGCTTCAAACCGAAGAATGCTCAGATGGCACCTGTTACCTGCGAAGAGCCCAATACCCTAAAAAGTGTTTTTTTCCTGTGACCAGTTCACTGGTAGAACTTTAACGGTATCTAATCGGTATCGGAGGGAGAGCCCAGAGCACAATCTTCGGCCAATTATCTGGGGAAAAAAGTATTGCCTCAGCCCATAAAGGTGTTCAGCTCATTGAAACACTCACACAAAGGAGAAATAAGCTCAAAAAGAATAAATAAAGATATAAAAAAGATGTTATGGTCGAAGTTGTAGAGGATAGCTATACTCGAATCCCCCCCTATAAAAGGTTATAAGTTCCAATTATATAATAGATATTTACTCATGATTTTGATATAAGGATATTATGCAAAAACCAATTAAATTTTTACAGGAATAGACCTATTAACAAACCTGAACTTTGTAGATACCGAATACTGACATCCACTGGAATAACCTTAGACCTATCTTTAGCAGAGTCAACTATGTTATCTGATGGTTCTTCACTTTCTTCTGCCTTATCTTCGGAGTAATATCGAATTGGCAGTTTTCTTATTTCAGTTAAAGCTGAAGCAAGTTTAGACTGAAAAAAATGTTATTTCAATTATTATTTATTGTGACGTACTTATTTATTAAATACTGCAAGAAAGAATCCCAACAATCTACATGTGCACAGTTGCACTAATTACCATATGTTAAGTAGGCCTACTTTTTATAATCGTTTTGTTATAATTTTAATTCATTTGTGAACCACTTAGATAGATTTATTACTTTCTAGATTATTAGAATTATTAGGCCTACCATAGTAGTTTTAAATATTTGAAATATGGTTCTATTTTGTTAAAAACACACATTAGGCCTATCCTTTCTTTTGTATTTGTCTAATTCCCAAAACTGCGAGATTGGTTTGTCTTTAAATACAAACTTCATGTAATTATTTTATAACTTATAAATTGTCCTTTTAAAAATAGGTTAGGGCGAGGGCTCGGTCCCGAGATCGCCAGATAGGGTCCTACTGTATGTTTAAGTTTACTTTTGGAGGGAGGTTTATCAGTTCTACACTTATTACTGTTTATTTATAGATTATTGTAAACAACATCAATGTATCTTGTCAGACAAAGCAATGGCTGGCCAGTGGTAATATTTATCTGATAGGCTGATTTTTCTTGTAATTTAAGAGTCAATTGGTGTTTGTAATTTGGTTATTCATTCAATGTCATACATAAGTATCTCAAAGTCAGACATGATGTAGGAACAAGCCCACAAGGTTTAAATTACTCTTTAACAATAACTCTAAAGTTGGATGTACTGTACCCAAAAAATGTCTAACTTAATCTGTTTTCAATCCTACTAACTTAAATGCCTAGCCTACATAATTACTAACCTCCGCGTAACTGGTAATAAAAAGCGATAAGTTATGTAAATATAACTTTAGCCAAAAAACATATTCCCAAAGGGTAGCTTTAAATGAGGAACAGTAACTTACAGAAGTAGGTTTGTATGCCGTAACCTTATAGTTGCTAAAAACCAGTTTTTCAAGCTGTAAAAGAACACCATATTTGATTTGATGCAACATAATGCAATCTAAATTAAGGAATTTTTATGCGTATCTAGATAACTCACACAGATATGAAGAATATATTCAATATTGCAACAAATATTATGGTCAAAGCTAAATATGAAAAATTCTTTATTTTTATAGGTTGTACAATGTGTATAGCTGTAAGCCCTTCACATTTTTTATTGTTGTGTGAAGAATATTTTTTTCCTATTTTGTGAATGGCAGGCTCAGCCTAAGCTATGCAACTTCAAAGACACTATTTTTATGGAATTCCCATCTAAATTTTGTGGCCATCCCAGGGATCGAACCCGTCACCTCTTGAACCGAAGTAGTACTTGACGCTAACCGGTAGGTTAGCAAATGCCCTGTATGAAAAAGAAGATCAATGAATAATAAAATAAATAAAACAACATGGCACCAGTGGTGCCACCAGCTCAATTTTTGTTTTTACTTTCCTCTAAATTGGTCAGACAATTACCCCTTGACTAAGTGCAAATCAACTTGAAATCGACGGTTAATAGAGGAAATATCGAATAATCCCATGATATTATCATGGAAAGTTTTTATCCACGTTCTTTGATATTATTGAGGGTCAAGAAATTTTACTTCTTATCTTCTCGTCTTAAACAGTACACGGTAAGTGGAGGAGTTATTGTTTTTGACATGGATATGTCTTTGCTATGGATAGCTCTTTGGGGGCTGTTGGTGATTTGTAAGATGGAAAACATGTAACACGTTTCCTTAAAAACTAACTAAGCTATTGTATTGAATTTTTAATATAAAAATATAAGAACCGCTGTTAATATGAACTTAAAAAATTCCCTTTAGACATATCCATGATCTAACCTATTTCTCACAGGGAAGTAAATACAAATTTTATTTAAAACATGGTACACTGATAGAACGATTTTGAAAAGTTATGGTACAAGCGTGAACTTTGAAAATGTCTTATGGCGTTTTTATGTTTCTGTATTATTAATGCTACAGATAACATCTCCCTCCAAAAGCTATGAAATATACAGTGGTAAGGTCCTGTAATCCAGCTACTTATTGGAGGTCACGAATTGTGGATAGTTGTAACGATGGTCAGTAGGTGTAGTTATCTCTTGTGTGAATTAGTTCCGCAAGATTGAATACTACAACCCACAAAGACCATCTTCATAATTAGACCAATTCTTAATTCAGAGGCCGTAGTTCGGATTCCACGTAAAACTCTAGCTAGGTCCCTTAGTTGCCATCGGCTGTGTGTGTGTGTGTGTGTGTGTGTGTGTGTGTGTGTGTGTGTGTGTGTGTGTGTGTGTGTGTGTGTGTGTGTGTGTGTGTGTGTGTGCGTGCGAGCGTGATGTTCGTATGCGTGTGTATGTGTGTACAGAACTCTCGTAAAAATGGTCCGATCAAGACCGAATTTGTTAGAGACGTATTCTTACATTTGCTCGGACGGGTTTGTAATCCAGGCATATCTGTCATGGAACGGATAGTTGGGGGAGTTATACTAAAAAAACTTGGGTTTTATGCGTTTTACATTTACATTTTTTTTAGTTTATCTTTCGCCATTAGAATCAGCTTAAGACTACACAATTTAGTTCCTTACAGTTTTGCTCTATTTCCAATGGTTAACGATATAAAATATCTAAACACAGTACGTTGTATTTTAGGACTCCAATGTAAATCTTATGGAGGATAATGCTAAATTAATATTTCACTTATCAATTTATATTTTTGGGTGAAACTTGATATTTACTCATGTGGTTGAGATTCATCCATTTATGCTTAAAAATCATAGTTTATGTGTTTATCATCACGGCTAACCTGCATACTCTTTTCCATCTTAATCATTTAGAGAAGTGGAAAACTTTTTTAATGGACAGTGATGTTGAAGAAAACTTATATAAATTTTAAAAATAAAATATTTATATTTACTTCCCTGTGGGAAATAGGTTAGATCATGAATATTTCTAAAGGGAATGGTTTAAGTTCATATATAAACAGCTGTTCTTATTCTTTTATATTAAAAAGAATTAGAAAGAATTAAAAAGAATAGGAAAAATTAATATTTCCCATATTAATCAATATTTTTGGATAAAACTTGATATTTCATTATACTTTTTAAGTGTTTTACTAAGCCTACACGCTTTCTTGTGTTTGTTTGATTATTTTTCGCGATGTGATAATTAGTGTTAGTTTAATTTTGTGCGTCTATTAATATTTTACACCTGAAAAACTTTATACCAAAACTGCTGGTAGCTTTGTTTACGTTTTGGGTTAGGTGTGTTTACCTATCATGACATTTCATCAATCACCTAGTATGACAAATATGAAACCTGTTTTCATTCACAGTGATCATAATCCTAGTGAAACATATTTGTCCAAAACCGGGACGGACGAAAATGATGAAATGAATCCTCCAACGACATCAAATGTCACCCCAAGTGTTAGCGAATGGCAGAATGTTCCTTTGTCGGCGGCAACCCTCAAGAAACGGAGTAGTGGAGTCCCTAACGATGACTCTGCGTACAAGAGAACGCGTAAAGAACATAATTACTGTAGAGAGTCTGTTCGTACCCAAAACAGATACACTATTCTCGGTGAATCAGAAGAGATGAACTGTGAAGAAGTGAGAACATCGCATGATGTACCAAAGCCTCCTCCTATCTTTATTCCCGACATTGCTGATGTTAACAAAATGGTGAAAGCTATTGAAACTGTAATAACCAAAGATGAATATGTTTTCAAATGTTTGAACAAGAATAAAATAAAACTTAATCCCGCTTCCGTTGATGCGTACCGCAAGATAGTGCATAAATTAACAGAGCTGAAAGTGAATTTTCACACTTTTCAGATAAAACAAGAGAGGGCATACCGGGTCGTATTGAAAAATATACATTACTCTACTGATCTAAACGACTTGAAAGAAGCTTTGGAGGCAGAAGGACACAAGGTTCGGAATATTGTAAACGCTAGGCATTTTAAAACTAAGGACCCTCTTTCAATGTTCTTTGTCGACCTTGAACCTAGCAAAAATAACAAAGAAGTATTCAATATTCAATACCTGCTGAACGCTAAAATTGTTCTTGAACCCCCCAGGAAAAAAAGGGAAATTGTTCAGTGCAAAAAGTGCCAAAACTATGGACATACCAAAACCTACTGCTGGCATTCATATCGTTGTGTAAAGTGTGGAGAAAATCATGACACTTTTAAATGTACAAAGCCACAAAATGAACCACCTAAGTGTGCTTTGTGCAAAGGTGAGCACCCAGCGAACTACAGAGGATGCTCAATCTATAAGGACCTGAAAAATAAATCTTTTCCTCCACTGAGAGAAAAGGTAAGCTCAAGCTCAAGTAGACAGTTTCGCCATTCTGAAAATGAAGCACAGGTAAACAATACAAGGACAATACCCACATCAAAGAGAAATGGTGAGACATATGCGCAGGTTGCTGGAAACAATCAAAAGGAAGAAAACTTCAATGTTAATAGCTTTGAAAAAAATATGGAATCATTCTTCAATAAGTTTGAAAAGTTATTCTCACAACAAGCACAACAAATAGGTTCACTATTAAACCTACTGACCACTGTGTTAACAAAATTAAAATGAGTTTTAAAATACTTAAAATCGCTCTCTGGAATGCTAACGGCTTGGCTAATCACAACCAAGAACTCCAAACATTTATAAATATTCATAAAATAGACATAATTTTGATTTCAGAAACTCATTTTACAGATGCTAGTTACTTCAAAATTCCTTTTTTTTACTCTTTATCAGTGTAACCATCCAGATAACACTGCTCATGGTGGTAGTGCAATTTAAAAAAAAAACGATATAAAACACTATCCTTTACCTTCTTATCGGTTCAATCACATTCAAGCTACAAGTGTTGTGATAGAAGACTGGTCTGGTCCTCTTACGGTCTCTGCCTTGTATAGTCCCCCACGCCATAATATATCACAGCAACAATTCTGGGACTTTTTCAACACCTTGGGATGTAGATTCTTAGCAGGAGGTGATTTCAATGCGAAACACACTGCTTGGGGCTCTCGCTTATGTAACCCTAGAGGCCGTCAATTACTGTCTACAATTATTAATAACAATCTTCAACATATGTCAACAGGAGAACCTACATACTGGCCTAGTGACCGGCAAAAGGTTCCAGACCTGTTAGACTTCTTTGTGTCAAAAGGTATTCCACATATGTATGCTCAGGTAGATTCTTCGCTCGATTTGTCATCCGACCATTCACCAGTGATCTGCACATTAAACTCAAATATAATCATTGTGGAACGTCCTCCTCGTCTGCATTGCAAATTTACAAACTGGGAACTTTTCCGAAAACTCTTAAATGACAAATTGTCATTGAATGTTTCTTTAAAAACTCAAGAAGAGCTAGATGATGCTGTTGAACTTTTCAACAATACTATACATGATTGTGCATGGCAATCTTCACTAGATTTTCAGAAAACAATATTGAACCCAATGTGCCTAATTCCTGTTGACATCAAGAGAAAAATTGCAGAAAAAAGGAGATTTCGCAGAATTTGGCAGAACACAAGAAGTCCTCAAGATAAGACAAATTTCAATAGAGCCACCCAACAGTTGAAGCGAATGTTATATAAGCTAAAAAATGAACGTTTTGATATTTTTACATCCAAATTGTCACCAACTGAAGATACAAACTATTCTCTTTGGAAGATAACTAAATCATTAAATCAACCAAAGACGCCAATACCTCCAATTGCACTGCCTACTGGGTCATGGGCCAGAGACAACAAGAGTAAGGCGGAGACCTTTGCTCAACACTTGTATGATGTTTTTAAACCAAATGATTCAGTTCAAGATCCAAATCCTGAAATATTAGAGTTCCTGAATTCCCCTAATCAGTTATCCCTACCCATTCAACCATTTACTCCTGGAGAAGTAACTAAAATTATAAAGTCTGAAATAAAACCCTTCAAAGCTCCAGGCTACGACCTCATTACAGGCAAGATTTTAAAGGAACTTCCAAGGAAGGGTTTCCTGTTCCTTACCTTCATCTTTAATGCTACTCTTCGATTAGAATATTTTCCGTCTCAGTGGAAAGTTTCTGAAATAGTAATGGTGGCTAAGCCAGGGAAACCGCCGCACCAAGTTACGTCTTACAGGCCAATTAGCCTTCTACCAATATCATCAAAAGTTTTTGAAAAACTATTCCTAGGACGTCTACAAACGATAATTGAGGGGAACGACTTGATTCCTAACCATCAATTTGGTTTTCGAAAAAAACACTCCACCATTGAACAGGTTCATAGAGTTGTCGATGTTATTAAAGAAGACTTGGAAACTAAAAGGTATTGCTCTGCGGCTTTTCTGGACGTAAGTCAAGCTTTTGACAAGGTGTGGCACGAGGGCCTTCTGTATAAACTTAAATTGAAGGTCCCTCATACTTACTTTAATATTATAAAGTCCTACCTTACAGATAGGTTTTTCAGAGTCAAGTTTAAAGATTTCTACACACAACTTTTTGAAATTAGAGCAGGCGTTCCACAAGGAAGTGTCTTAGGGCCAATTCTGTACACCTTATACACCTCTGATATACCCTTGGATCCCAATGTGTTTGTGGCCACATTTGCTGATGATACCGCTATATTGGCATCACATGAAAATCCACAAACTGCTTCACATTTGCTCCAGTTGGAGTTAGATGTATTGTCAGAGTGGCTAGTAAGCTGGAGAGTAAAAGTAAATGAAAACAAGTCTGCTCATGTTACATTTACAACTAGACATGAAACTTGCCCTCCAGTCTCTTTGAACAATGTGCTACTCCCACAGGTCGAAGAAGTCAAATATCTTGGTATGCATCTCGATCGCAGATTAACATGGCGCTCTCATGTATGGAATAAAAGAATGGCTCTAAATTTGAAATTTAAAAAACTTTCTTGGCTTCTCAATCGAAAATCAAAACTATCCATCAACAACAAATTACTACTGTACAAGATTTTATTAAAACCATTGTGGACTTATGGTATTCAGCTTTGGGGCACCACAAGTAATTCTAACATTGAAATTATACAACGCTTTCAATCCAAATTTATAAGAAGTATTCTGAATGCCCCCTGGTACATAAATAATGAAATTCTACATAGAGATACAAACATTTTATCAGTGAAACAAGAGATAACTAAATTTAGCAACCGCTACCAAAAGAAGTTAGCAGCTCACCCAAACCACCTAGCGCTAAGCCTGTTGGACAACAGCAACGCTGTGTATAGACTTAAAAGGTGCTCTGTGCTAGACCTGCCTCATAGATTCTAAATTTTGATTTCCTTTTGTAATTTGTTAATCCTTGTGCTGACTAGGGACTAACCCATGTGATTTATTTTGTTATTTCGATTTACTAAATGTTCTACTAACTTGAATAGATTGTAAATAAAAATGGTTGATAAAAAAAAAAAACTTGATATTTAGCTTTATGTGGTTGAGATCTATCCATTTATGCTTAAAAATCATAGTTTATGTGTTTATCATGGCAGCAAACCTGCATACTCTTTTCCCATAATAATCATATAGGGAATAGGCAAACTCCTTTATTTATGGACAGATGTTGATGAAAGTTGGTATAAATGTTAAGATAAAAATTATTTATGGTAGAAATGCCTAATTTCAGTGTTCCTCACAGCAGCAAACCTGCACACTCTTTGCCATGTTAATCTTATGGAGAATAGGCAAATAATTCTCATGTTTATAGACAGATTTTTTTAAACTTGTCATATATTATTTTTATATTGTTGATTTGGAAATTCGCTGAGTACGCAGGTCTGCTGCGACGGGTTTTTTTTTACAAAAATCGTTATATCTCAATAAGTATTTAAGCTCCAGAAACCAAATTTTGCCTGTGTGCTTATTGCCTAAAGAGAAAAATATCTTCAACGTATCATTAGGCTTGCTTTAATATTACCAAAATGGCGGAGGTTAAAATATTTAGATTTAAATAAAAACAAAACCATTAACTTAATAAAAGTTTTACAAGACATAAATAAGATTGTAATTTTAAGAGTCTGCATCAATGGTAGGCATCTTGGATTTTAGTCCCGTAAGAGCAATGTTAAATTCTGGTGGAACATACCTTCACTTGTGTCGTAGTGGCGTTAATTATCAAAGTATCGACGTAAAACTTTGGAAGTACATTGATGAGATGTGGCTCAAGAGCATGACCTTTTCAATATGTTCAAAAATTTAAGATGCCTACCAGTGATGCAGACTCTCAAATCTAAGCGGTGGCGGCGGTCTGGCACAAAGCTTCTTTGCCACGGCCAAGCTCTAGCGCATTGGCTCTGTATGGTTGTAATATTACAATCTTATTTATGTCTTTATTTTTTTTTTAAGTTAATGGTTTTGTTGTTATTTAGATGAAAATATTTTAACCGCCGCCATTTTGGTAATATAAAAGCAAACGAAATGATACTTTGAAAACATTTTTCTCTTTAGCCAATAAACATGCGGGCAATAAGGTTTGGTTTATGTAGCTAATAATAATAGTTCCTGAGATATAAATATTTTTGTAAAAACACATAATGACGTCTGGCGGCTAAACGAAGGATTTTCGACATATGTTTATTGGACATTTTTTTTTTATTTACATGACAACTATCATCTCTTAAAGTTTGAAATTATAAGTTTGGTTAAGGTTCAAAGAGAAAGAAACAAATAAATATTGTAGTAGCTTAATAAACTATGTGGGTATTGAAAATAATTACTGTGCAATTGAGTTGGTTGAACATCTGTTGAGTTACGAAGGAAATGTTAATGTAACCGCTGGAGTTTGGTCAAGGAATTGGTCGAATCGACCAAGTAGATGCGCATGACAGCTGGCTTTACAAACACGTTAGGAAAAAAACATTTTCTCACAATCGGTTCCAACTAACCTTCTGTATTCACCTCTAAACAATACCGGTACTATTACAAAGAAAATCGTACAATCATAAAATCATCAATAGTTTTTCAACTAATTCCTACCTTATTACTCTGCCCCTCTAAAACAACGCATACAAGGTATTTACAAGGTAAAGTTACAAAGTAAACAAATAAATACCCCCGTTGCAGCAGACCTGCGTACTCAGCGAATTTCCAAATCAATAATATAATAATAATAATATATGACAGGTTTGGTCACCATCTGTCGATAAAGATGAGAATTATTTGCCTATTCTCCATAAGATTAACATGGGAAAGAGTATGCAGGTTTGCTGCCATGATAAACACATAAACTATGAATTTTAAGCATAAATGGATGAACCTCAACTACATGAAACTAAATATCAAGTTTTATCCAAAAATATTGATTAATATGGGAAATATTAATTTTTCCCTATCCTCCATAAGATTAATGTTTTTGTGTGACAGATGTTATGTTTTTAGAGTTTTCAATATCTCCGTAACCGTTGGAGATAGAGAAAAACTTTAAGTAACTAAATTGTGTAGTTTTTAAAGCTGATTCTAATGGTGAAAGATAAAATTTGAAATTTTTAAAAATTACATGGTTAAAATGCAAAAAAAACCATTCTTGGGGTACAAACCCCCCCCCAAACTAACCTTTCCGATTGACCGATATGCCTGGATTACGAACTCGTCCGAGCATATGTAGGAATACACGTTTCTGCCAAATTTGCTCTCGATCGGACCATTTTTACAAGAGTTATCGTGTTCACAGACACACACACACACACACACACACACACACACACACACACACACACACACACACACACACACACATATATATATATATATATATATATATATTTGATCTATATAGTTCACCTTTAAGGATTACTGTTATATAAAGTAAAGTTAAAATAATTAACTGAGTATCCTTGACAAACATTTTATTTCAACAACATGTTTCAACCTTTAAAGGCCATTATATATATATATATATATATATATATATATATATATATATATATAAATTAAATTATTAAATATATTAATTAAATTATAAATATAAATTAACGACTATTGTTTTTTTGTCTGTGGTCACCTAAAGAAGAAAAAATAACATGGTCCCGGGCTTAAGTCTCGTCATGAGACCTACGGTAATAGCTTCTTCCCTATGGGAAATTCGCTAAAACATCTAAATAATATTACTATTTCGAATTGATTCGGTTTGTCAAAGAACAAAATTTGTCTTTAAATTACAAAAAAGCCATCCGAGTAATTTTCAGAAAACCACGCAGGTACTTTTGCAAGTCACTTTTCAAAACCAATAAAATTTTAGCTTTTTCTTAAATTTATATATTAAATACAATAACCCTTTTTCTTACCAAACATTACAAATTTTCTTTACAATTAGCTTCAAATTATAATTTAAGAAAACTTTTAATGCAAGAGTACCTAAACATAAAACCAGTTTTTATCGAATTTCCCTTAGGGAAGAAGCTGTTACCGTAGGTCTCATGGCTGACTTAAAGCTGGGACCATGTTATTTTTTCGTCTTTAGGTGCCCAGAATCCAAAAACAATAGTCGTTCAAATTAATAAAAACCTGCATACTCTTTTCCCATATTAATCATATAGGGAATAGGCAAACTACTTTATTTATTGACAGATGTTGATGAAAGTTGGTATAAATGTTAAGATAAAAATTATTTATCGTAGAAATGACTACTTTCAGTGTTCTTTACAGCAGCTAACCTGCACACTCTTTCCCGTGTTAATCTTATGGAGAATAGGCAAATAATTCGCATGTTTATGGACAGATTTTGATAAAACTTGTCATATATTATTGATTTGGAAATTCGCTGAGTACGCAGGTCTGCTGCGACGGGGGTATTTTTCCAAAATCATTTTTCTTACAATGGAGTTTCACTTTTTAATGCTCTTCCAAAGTCCATAAAGGCATAAGCAAGCTGCCCCAAAATTTTTGAAAATATGGTTAAAAAATTTTTAATTGAAAAATGTTTTTATAATGTTCAGGATTTTATTGGTTATAATGACAAATCCTAGTTATTTTAAAGAAAAAATATCGTTTCATTATTATACATAGTTTATTATGACTACTTACTAATTTTATTGACATTATTATGCATTTCTTGTTAACAACTGTCAACATAAAGCAATTTGAATCTGAATCTGAATCTTTGTGTTAATCCTTTGCACATAAGTCATTGTGAAAAACAGCCCCCTGGTGCAGTGTTGAAGTGTGGAAGAGAATGAGGAGGATAAATATTATGCTATGTTTTAATAGTGGGTAAAAATCTAACTATAGCTCTAGCAAAGAGTGAAGCTTTTTCTGCACCACCCTATAAATGAAGTCGTTTTCACTCCGTTGTGCCCAAGGTTCATGGACGTTCTAAAGAGCCAACAGTAACTGATAGCGTCTGTCACTTATCAGTAACACATTTTATGTTAATGTTTACCAACACATAATACCCCGTCAGTAATCCCTTATAAATCGGAATTTTCCATTTGCAAAATGGGATTTATGTAGTACTTTTTTTGTATAATGAGTAATGTTAAAATGTTAAATTTTTGCTACAGAATGTCTTCATCTTTAAACCTAATTTTACGAATCCTATACTATAAAACAAGCTCTGTCCAGGAAAATTTTTTTCTGTTCAAGGGTTTATGGTTTTTTTTTTAATAAAACAGGGTATTTTGCTACGATATATCGATTGGAGCAGGTCTCAAGACTGGGAAAATCCGGGCTACATCCCTTCAAAGTGTAAATGTTATCGTTAAGGGCTTTTGTAGCTAAAATGAACCAAAACTGAAGAATTCGATATTCTGGGTAGCGGCATACTGAGAGAGAGAAAATGTATTTATTATTTACATCTTCCTACCATTGTAGGTTGCTTAAAAACAAAGAATACTTTTACAAATAATTTTTCTCAAATATACAAATGATTTTTGAGGATAACAATACTGAAACGTTAAGACATATTAATAACATTCCCACAAAACAAAAAATTATAACTATAATATAATAACACGACTTTGTTTTATATATTTAGAAGAATTAATGAATGATGCAGATGGTATTGAAAAGTAAAACATATTACTAATGGAAAGTAAACCAACAGCTGTAGCTTAATAAATCTAATGTTTTGATTGCAGAAGATTTGTAAACAAACATATTCCCCATAAGGTTAACATTAAAATTTAAAACACCATAGAATGGAAACTTATGGAGCTTTCGAAAATGTTTTTTCACTAAACCCTACCCGGACACATATAGTGCAACATCCTAAAATTTCATGGCGATCGCATGAGAAGTTTGGCAACGCATGAAGGACATACACACTTACATACATTCAATTCAATAGAGAGAGATGGAAAAGTTCGTAAACAATAAATGTTTTTTTTGTAGGATAATTTGAAAGAAACGTTTTAAATAATAGAAGTTTCAAACAATAAACCTAATGACCCTCAAATGCAACAACATTCACATAGAAGTACAACAAGTTAGATATTTTTAAGCCAAGTATGAATGAGAAACGAGTGTAAGATGATTGTGGCGTGATCTCGTAGTCTTGTTATTGGCTATTGGCTATGGCTAATGCTGGTATGTTTCCTTAGAGAGAACTGTTAGCCTAACTACAGTCAACAACAATAGCCCAAGAGCCAAAGGCATATCTAAGGGACCTACAGTTTAACGTGAAATCCGAACCACTGCCTCTGAATTACGAATTAGTCTAATTATGAGGATGTTCTTAGAGAATTAACGTAGTATTCAATAGTGCGAACGTTAATCTACACAAGAGAACACTACACCCACCGACAACAACTATCCATAATTCGTGACATCCAAGTAGCAGGATTACAGGACTACGCCACCGTCCCAGTCTAAAGAGTATGCAGGTTTGCTGTTGTGAGAAACACTTATAGTATGTATTTTTACCATAAAACATTTTTATTTTAACCATACACCAAGTTTCATCGACATCCCTCCATGAATAAAGGAGTTGGCCTATTCTCTAGATTCTCTCTGCTAACTTGCATACTCTAGAAAAGAGTATGCATGTTAGTAGCCATGATAAACACATAAACTACTATTTTTTGATCATAAATTTATGGATCCCAACCAAAAATCCAAAAATATAGGTTAATAAATGAAATGATAAATTTTTCTTATTCCCAGATTAACCTTGGAGCTCCAAAATACAACGTACTATGTTTAGTTTTTAAATTTTTCTTATTCCCAGATTAACCTTGGAGCTCCAAAATACAACGTACTATGTTTAGTTTTTCCAATAGAGTAAAAAGAGTAATACCCCCGTCGACATATAGTGCAACATCCTAAAATTTCATGGCGATCGCATGAGAAGTTTGGCAACGCATGAAGGACATACACACTTACATACATTCAATTCAATAGAGAGAGATGGAAAAGTTCGTAAACAATAAATGTTTTTTTTGTAGGATAATTTGAAAGAAACGTTTTAAATAATAGAAGTTTCAAACAATAAACCTAATGACCCTCAAATGCAACAACATTCACATAGAAGTTTTGAAATATAAAATATGTAGCCTACTTATTTATTAAGGTGTATTGAACCATTTTTAATAAACCATATAAGTTTGCGTTTAATTTAGCCAATTAACTTATCTAAATCCTATTATCCAACATATCTTATGCATTCGAGCTTTTTGCTCGGTCTCCCGGACTAATTCCCAAAACTAAAATAATTTTAATCATTTAAGTTTTTATCTTAACCTATAATTTTCCTCTTTAGGCTTACTGGTCGGCATTTAAAATAAAATAAAATTCTTAAAACTATATTTTGCTCGTCACAAATGATCTAACAAAAAGAATATATCAATTCTAGTCTTTCAGATTAGATTATTGAAATGGCGAACGTACAACAAGTTAGATATTTTTAAGCCAAGTATGAATGAGAAACGAGTGTAAGATGATTGTGGCGTGATCTCGTAGTCTTGTTATTGGCTATTGGCTATGGCTAATGCTGGTATGTTTCCTTAGAGAGAACTGTTAGCCTAACTACAGTCAACAACAATAGCCCAAGAGCCAAAGGCATATCTAAGGGACCTACAGTTTAACGTGAAATCCGAACCACTACCTCTGAATTACGAATTAGTCTAATTATGAGGATGTTCTTAGAGAATTAACGTAGTATTCAATAGTGCGAACGTTAATCTACACAAGAGAACACTACACCCACCGACAACAACTATCCATAATTCGTGACATCCAAGTAGCAGGATTACAGGACTACGCCACCGTCCCAGTCTGGGAAAGAGTATGCAGGTTTGCTGTTGTGAGAAACACTTATAGTATGTATTTTTACCATAAAACATTTTTATTTTAACCATACACCAAGTTTCATCGACATCCCTCCATGAATAAAGGAGTTGGCCTATTCTCTAGATTCTCTCTGCTAACTTGCATACTCTAGAAAAGAGTATGCATGTTAGTAGCCATGATAAACACATAAACTACTATTTTTTGATCATAAATTTATGGATCCCAACCAAAAATCCAAAAATATAGGTTAATAAATGAAATGATAAATTTTTCTTATTCCCAGATTAACCTTGGAGCTCCAAAATACAACGTACTATGTTTAGTTTTTCCAATAGAGTAAAAAGAGTAATACCCCCGTCGCAGCAGACCTGCGTACTCAGCGAATTTCCAAATCAATAATATAATAATAATAATAATATATGACAAGTTTGGTCAAAATCTGTCGATAAACATGAGAATTTTTGCCTATTCTCCATAAGATTAAAATGGGAAAGAGTGAGTAGGTTTGCTGCTGTGAGGAACACTGAAAGTAGCCATTTATACTATCAAAAATTTTATTTTTAACATTTATACCAACTTTCATCAACATCTGTCCATAAATATAGGAGTTTGCCTAATCTCCATATGATTAACATGGGAAAAGAGTATGCAGGTTTGCTGCCATGATAAACACATAAACTATAATTTTTTAGCACAAATGTATGGATCTCAACCACATGAAGCTAAATATAAAAAGTTTCATCCAAAAATATTGGATAATAAGTGAAAAATTAATTTTTTTTAATCCTCCATAAGATTAACATTGGAGCCTCAAAAATACAACGTACTGTGTTTAGATTTTTTTATATCTCGGTAACCGTTGGAGATAGAGAAAAACTTTAAGGAACTAAATTGTATAAAGCTGATTCGAATGGTGAAAGACAAAATTCAAAAATTTTAAATTACGTATGAAAAATGCAAAAAACCCCATTTTGAGTACATAACCTCCCCAAACTCCCCGTTCCCATAGACCGATATGTCTGGTTTATGAACTCGTCCGAGAAAATGTATTTGTAATGAACAGATATTAGGTCTTAAAATACAGAATTAGAATTAAGGTTAGTAAATCCAAGGTCTTAAAATACAGAATTAGAATTAAGGTTAGTAAATCCACAGAATACAGAAGAAACCCGGTTATCCAGGTAATTCAGATCACAACTGCCTGACTATCTTCGATACAGCTGGTATAAAACAGATACAGTTAAAAGTGTCAAAACCCATTCTTGAAATCTATATAAATAAAATTAGAGTTTTGTCTGTACATTGCTCAGAATCATTCATTTTTTGGTTATTTTTACTTTTCGTGCGTTAGAGAAGCCGAAACCGGTCTTATCTCAATTTTTGTCTGTTTGTCTGTGACGCTCCAGGAGGCATTTTACGCCGTCTTCTCAGAAAAAACGTGAGAACTGATTACAATGAAACATCATTTCATGTATTCTCTACATTCCAGAAAAGGTTTGTAAATGCTTGAAATCACCCGCCGCCCCTTGAAAAGTAAATAACAAGCATTTAAAAACCCACTTTTACGCAATATTACTCGCATTTTGATTCAGTTTTCAATGAATAACCTACTGGTAATAATCAGATGTCTTTGTAGTTTAAAGATTTAATAGAAATAAAAACAAACAGCTGTCAAATCAATATTAGTTAGTTTTCTATTGGTCATTGATTTTAAACCCATTACGAAACCTTACTGTATTAAAAAGTTATTTCAACGTATAACTAACTATAATAATGGTATACATGTTCTAATCTATTTAGTTGTACAGTAATGCTAAATAATAAAGCTGGGCATTGATTTATTTTTTGTACTGATTTGTTTAGGATTTCAGGTTTACATTTTGGTGTGATGAGCTTTCTTCTTTATACTGAATCCTACAACCTGTACAAAGGACGGGCTTACTGCTAGTAGTTATTAAATTTCCACGTTACATCAGACAATGAGCAATCATCATAGCCAACCAACCGGCTCTTTCCAATTGAGCCGTGTGACTTACGAGCGAATTTCTTATGGAAAAGAGAGCTATTCACATGACCCGCATGGCCACATAAACCCAGGACCATGGTAGAAGTTTACAACTCAACCCCCTGAACACGTTTTGGGGGGGGGGTTATTCAAAATTATATATCATTGTGTGTGTGTGTGTGTGTGTGTGTGTGTGTGTGTGTGTGTGTGTGTGTGTGTGTGTGTGTGTGTGTGTGTGTGTGTGTGTGTGTGTGCGTGTATGCGTGTGTGTGTGTGTGTGTGTGTTCCTAGACGATAACAGCCGTAATTATTGTCTGATTATTATATAATTTGGTGGAGTTGTTCCTTTGTGTAATATCTTGGTTTGGCAATGCAATCTGACTACACTTTTGGGGGGTTTTGTACCCCAAAAATGGGGGTTTCAGTTAAAAATGTTAACCCTATTTTTTACCATTATATTTAGCTATAAAATACATGACATAATAATTTGAATTATGACTCTAGGTATAGCGGTTACTAAGATATTAAAAACACACTGCTAAACAACGTACATTGTGTAATGCTGATGACGTGGAGGATATCTAAAAATCAATTACTCACTTATGTACTTAATTATTCTTCCAAAATTTGGTAATTAGTCCATCTGGTTAGGTTATATAAGTAGGCCTACATCCATAAAACTCCCAAATTTAACATTTCTTACGGTAGTAAAACCAACGTATCCATTGCCCATGCAATTCTTATGGAGAATAGATAAATTGGTATAACTTGCTTAGTTATTGACATAGTTTGATAAACTGTTTTATGTGTTTTTTCTTAGTGAACAACCATATAAGGACATTACAAAGTAGCACAACCCTTATTTCAGAAAACCTGCATACTTAGTACTATTCGATTATTATTATGATGAAAATAATATAAGTTCTATCAAATTCGCTCTACTCTCGCCGGTGTGCTGTGTGCGATCTCGTTCTTTTTAACATGGAGAGTTCTATGCTATTGATTGTTATGTAGACAAATACACAAATAGGTTCAGACTCAGCTTCATTTGTTGCAGGGAGGATTTCTGAAAACCAGCAAATCTAATCTAATCTATGCGTGTCATGCCAGAAGCACCAAATTCCACGAATCTATAGTTCTGTTGATCATCTGCAGAGCCCGCTTGACAGGGTAGGTTGGGTATAAAAACCATGATGAAAACATTTTCATTGAAAAGTCCAAATGCAATTGAGGGGCATAGCACTTTATTTCATGATTTTATCTCAAACCGTTCTCCCACAATAAATAGTGCACGGGTGGTCTGAATCACCCTGTATATTAAAATGTATCTATGAACTGATGAATATGAATAACGGGAAACGCGGAAAACTCTTCATTCCGCCAACAAAAGGTGTTTGACCTAGTTAGTAGGAGGGGTAGGTAATCCCTCTCGCACAAACACAGGTCGGGCACCTACCCTCGTCAAACACCTCACTAGATCATGTGAAATGATCTGTAAATCCTATTTTGTGCATTTGTACTGATTTTTCACTTTTCCAGGAATTAAGGAATTGGTGATTTTGATTTTGGTGCTTTTGGGCTGGAATCAATGTAAGTGCGTAAACATTATCTGGATTATTGTACACGAATACATAAATGAACCGGTTTCATTTTATTCGTCGATTCAGTTTATCAAAGAAGAATGTATCAATGTATCAGCTGGTCTTACTAATACAATGGTGTTACAAAAGGTGAATAACATTAACAAAGTGTATTGGTATTATGTAACTAAACGAGAAATATTAAAACAAGTCCAATCAGTAAAAAAAAGCAAAATCATAAATTTAATTGATTATTACCGTGTTACCATGTTTGGCTTTTCATGGTTAGTTTTTAGCCTTTTGCCACAATAAAGAATAAAAAATTGAAAGAAACCATGAAGGTAAGAAATGTACAAACTTCTTATTAGTCGCCGATCGGAGATATTAAATTGAAGCTTTATTGAATGGACTTTTTCTCTGTTTTGAATAATCCATCGATTGTGTATATTATTCATGATTTGGATAATACTTTCATACTTCATCTTTATCTCCTTAGCCTTACAGTCAATCACTGATACATGCCTTATTGTCTATATATAAAGTGGAGTGATCTTTTGCCGCGCTTATTAGGCCAAAATCAATATAGCAATAATACCGGGCCAGGAGGGGAGTCTGGTCGAGTGGTTCATACAGGAACTACGATATTAGCCACATGATGAAGGGAAGAGGGGTCCGTGGAGAGGTGGGTTTGGGCTTAGTAGTGCCGCGTCGCCACACGACAGCACATCTTGCTCTTGCATCACCTGACCAAGGCCATCGTGCGAACATCAGCTGATAGATGCGAACACTACGAACAAAGCGCGGGAGTTGAACGCGCCAACTCTCCCCACCCCGCCACGACCATGCGGTAAAGGCGCTCGTCGCTCAGTGGCTCAGTCCCAGTCCCAGTCGAGTCTCGAGTCCGAGTCGTCGAGATGCCGCGGGAACACAAGGTGGCCGCGGCCGAGCTACAGCCCATGCGGCCGGCCGACGTCGACAAGTCCACGGGCATACAGCTCAAGAAGGAGCTGGGGCTGCTGGACGGCGTCGCCATCATCGTGGGGGTCATCATCGGGGCCGGCATCTTTGTGTCGCCCAAGGGAGTTTTGGTCAGCTCCGGCTCCATAGGGCTGGGGTTGGTGGTGTGGATACTCTCCGGAGTGCTGTCCATGATCGGGGCCCTCTGTTACGCGGAGTTGGGTGAGTCTATACAATTTTAAAATAATGCATCTGCTACAACGTTTGATTGTTATATAGTCTAGCTTTTCTTCTCTGTAAAATGAACAGTTTTCCATTATTTGCGTGTTTAAATTAATGTAAATTTAAATTGAACAAAAATAAAACGTATGGTTGTTGAATCTGTAGTTACTCAATGTTAAGAGCTCTATAATCCGAATATAGCAATAAAAATTAATATAATATAAATGGTTGAATTGTAATGTGATCGCTGTTCAAAAATTGTTCTTCTTCAGCGCTCTGGGTTACCTCCAAGACCTTGTCCGATGATAGATTGATACTTACAGACTTGATTGACTAACACAGTATACTACTGTATAATCGACGGGTGGTCGAACCGGATATGTAGTTTTTAATGGAACTGCTACATGTAGGTTTTCATTCTATTTACAGTTGATTCAACAAGAAAAATGTTTTAACAATAATTCATTCAATAATTGGTTTGTTAAAGTGGCTTTAGCATTACAATGAATAAGTTTTCTATCAAAACACGATAGATTTTGGAAATACTTTTCTCTGCTTTTATTTTGAACAGTTATTTTAACCTTTAGTTTTTACAAATAGTTTACTAATTTGATCATTTTCCATTTACATACAAATATGTATGCAAAACCTGTATTCACATCTTACAAATAACATATTGTTAGCCATCTTCACTCAAAAACTGACGAACGGTTATTAATAAAAAGGTGTTTCGATTTGTATTGTTTACATTTAATTCTCCATAAACTCGATGCTATTTTTTAGAATTTAAATTTAATATTACAAGAAACCCGGAATTTTCCTGGACATTAGACCTATCTAGAACTTATTTTCAACTTAGAAATAAGTTATTTCCAAAATTTAAAGAAATTCGAGAGCCGTTTTCGAGATCCTTGTGCAAATATACAATCCTTGCTTTTATTGGATTGGATAGAGATCAGGCAAACTCCTTTATTTATGAACATATGTAGATAAACTTTGTATAAATTGTCAAAATAAACGTTGTTAATGCTATAAACGCCTACTTTCAGTGTTCCTCGCAGCAGCAAACCTGCATACTCGTTCTTATGTTAATGTTATGGAGAATGGGCAAATAACTGTCATATTTATTGTCAGATATCGATAAAACTTGTTATCTATTATTATAATATTATCGATTAGGAAATTCGCTCAGTACGCAGGTCTGATTCAGCGGGGGTATTTTTTCATTTTGATAATTAAAATTATTTGCATGATATATAAATTGTGTCTCTTAAACTGAATTTTCTAGTTGCTGAGGTTGTAGTTTTAATTTCAATCTGAATTGAAATTAAAACTAATATATAATGAAAGTTCCCTCTGGCAGACCTTTGTAGATGGATGTTATACTGTAAATTTAAGATTGGTCTTACGAGAATAAAGGTTTATTTTCGCTTGGTGAGAATAAGATATTTCAAAACAAATTACTTTCGAACTTCGAAAATACGGAATGTGATAGTAGAGTTACGTCGATGAGCCGAGGGTTAATTTTGGCTTCCGAGAAATTCTCTGTCCCGCTTCGATTGGAATTAAAATGATGAAACTAGGTCTAAAATATTAATTAAAACGCCGTTCCATTACATAAAAAACATTTTCAAGCGTATGAAGGGGATTCCGTGTATGTCACAAAGATGACGTTAACAGAGAAAAAAGTAGGCAAGGAAAAGAGAGAAATGGGCCATACTGTAATACTGTTATTGGACAAGTTTAAAAATATGTTTTGTTTTGTATTTCCATATTATTAAAATATAAAATTTTTGGGAAATCGGAGTTTGAAAATATTCGGAATAAAACATAGCCATTTTAAAAACTTTTCTTTTGTTTGGTAAGAGTTAATATTATTTCCATAATCATTCCATCCAACCAGGTTGCCGACGTGGGTCCGTGCCGTAGGTCCTTCTCCGTACGACTGTCGGCGTCTTCATATTTACGAGGGTATAATTTCCTCAGTGACGCCTCTTCCAAGCTGTAATTTACTTGGCCGGCGCTTTGACGAAATTGGTCTCTCCTGCTCTGGAAATTGAAATTGCCACTACTAGCATGTGTTTCCATTGGTTGGGCTGAGCTCATACTTAGAGTTAAGTCCATTTCTGTACTTGAAACCTTTAACTTTGGTTATTATTATTTGGCCAGTAAAACTAGGGGGCGACTGAGATGACAAACCTGTCAAGGCCAAATAAGGCATGCTCGCGCCATCTATATCCATCTTATTGTATCAAGTATTAAAGGGGTATGAAAGTTGAATGTTGTTAATTTTCACGATTTAAAAGCAAATTTATTTATGAATACCGGGAGACTGAGCTTTGCTTGGATATAATGAAACATGAATTAGATAAAGGATGGTGGCGACATCCTGTAATCCAGCTACTTGGAGGTCACGAATTGTGGATAGTTGTGAGAGATGGTCGGTGGGTGTAGTGACCTCTTGTGTGGATTAACGTTCGCACCATTGAATACTCTACGTTCATCCGCAAAGACTATCCTCATAATTAGATCAATTCGTAATTCAGAGGCCGTGGTTAGGATTCCACGTTAAATTGTAGGCCCAATAGTTGCCATCGGCTGTTGGGCTATTAATTAACAGTCCTGTCTAAGGAAAATGTCAGCCTTAGTCAGTAACAAGACTAAAAGATCGTCTTACACTCAATCCTCATTCATACTTGGCTTAAAATACCCACATTATAGTATGGTTGCCATTTCAATGATCTAATATAATCTGTAAACCCAGTTTATATGGTTTAAATGAAAACGTTTTAATAAATCTTAATGAACAGACGTTTTTACAGTTCAACTCTCATTCCAAAAATTGTCAATCGGGTTATTTTATGAAGACATTTGTGGAGCATTAGATTTGTTGACGACTTATTTCCATTTAGTCTAGTAAATTACGGTAAAAATGTGTAAAACGGTATATTTATCCCATACAGCAATATTCATAAACATTTTGATATACGTTCTACTTACCCTCTATTTTAAAATTTACCCTATGCCAGTGGTTACTTTTTCCCAGGGGGTGGATATGTGGACCCTTCTTGGGGGTGAAAATTTTGTAATTGAAAATAAGTTGAGAAGTCGATTAATCGACTAATCTTAAGCAACTTTTGTTTATTGGGACTTTTACAATAATATTTACGCAATTCTTTTTGCATGTTTTACACTAAAATTTAAGTTTCAACAACTTTTTCGATTAAATACACATTTTACAAGCTATTTGTAAAAATTGTCAAAAAAGTGTTTTTTCCTAAAACCCGACAAATTCACACGCAAATAAGTCGAAAAGTATTGAGTTTCAGGAAAACTTCAATAAACAAAAGTTGCATTAAATTAGTCAGTTTATGACTTTATGGTTATTAACTTATACTTAGTTTATGACAGTTTCTTGACTTATTTTGCATTAAAACAGTTTCAACCCGAAGAAGGGGTGGCATCCACCTGCTCTAAAATAGGAACACAGGGTAGATTTTGTTATAGAGGGTAAGTAGAACCTAAATTCAAATTTTTTGAAAATCGGTGCTGTATGGGATAAATGCGCGGACGCGGGAAAATGGTCATTGACTGACTACCGTAATTCTTCGTTACGGGTGTAAGTAGTACAGTACTGTATTACCACCAGGTAAAACCACTTCGAACTGTTTCGGTTCTTAATCCCAGAGTAGGCCACGCCAATCCTTTTTTCAAGTGACTTGTCAATGCATATTTATAATCGGTACTTTCGTATTATACCGACAACACCCTTACAGTGTTTGTAAAAATAAGATTTTTGTCTACTTTAAATATCAGATCTTGTAGAGCATTCTTAGTCTACGATTATCAGGTACTGTATTTCCTTATCGCAACGACCCACTTCCCTTGGTCAAGGTACAGCGGCGGTCGCCTGGTCTCGTCTCTTTGTTGGTGATTGTTCTATTGTCGTTAGGTCTGTAACAGTGATGAGTAATCAAAGGGAAATTTGGAATTTGCCATGGAGTGAAGAGGGCTCAATTCGATTTTTACAAGATGTTGAGTTATTGGCAAAATCAAAACAGTGCGTGAGTGGACATGAAATGACGTACTCTTTCGTTAACGCTCCATTTTGTATACTAATTTAGTTACAATATATAAAACATTAACAATTTAATGTCTGAAGTAGCCTGTCTGTCGAGGAAGGTTTTTAATACACGTTTATGTAGTTTACTGAGCCAAGTTCCGTCTAGTGGTACTGTTAATATTAATGCATGAATCATCAATTATTGAAAATAAATTAAGTCCGCAAGTGTCAAGTTTTTGGGATGTTAGTAGATTCACACGAAACTTGGAGTAAATGCGTAGAACCGGACATAAATAAACTAATTATTTAGTTTTAGTGAATTTCCCATAGGGAAGAAGCTATTACCGTAGGTCTCATGGTAAGACTTAAGCCCGGGACCATGTTATTTTTTCGTCTTTAGGTGCCCAGAGTCCAAAAACAATAGTCGTTAAAATTTATATATATATACATATATATGTATATATATGTATATATACATATATATATATATATATATACATGTCTGTTAACACGATGACTCTCGTAAAAATGGTCCGATCGAGACCAAATTTGGTAGAGACGTGTATTCCTAGAAATGCTCGGACGAGTTCGTAAACTAGACATATCGGTCAATGGGAACGGGTAGTTTGGGGGGGGGGGTTTGTACCCCAAATGGGGTTTTTTACGTTTTTCACATGTAGTTTTTAATATTTCTAATTTTATATTTCACCATTGGAATCAGCTTAAAAAAATACACAGTTAAGTTCCTTAAAGTTTTTCTCTATCTCCAACGGTTACCGAGATATTAAAAAATCTAAACACAGTACGTTGTATTGTGGGGCTCCAATGTTAATCTTATGGAGAATAGGGAAAAATTAATATTTCCCATATTAATCAATATATTTGGATAAAACTTGATATTTAGCTTCATGTGCTTGAGATCTATCCATTTATGCTTAAAAATCATAGTTTATGTGTTTATCATGGCAGCAAACCTGCATACTCTTTTCCCATATTAATCATATAGGGAATAGGCAAACTCCTTTATTTAGGGACACATGTTGATGAAAGTTGGTATAAATGTTAAGATAAAAATTATTCATGGTAGAAATGACTTCTTTTAGTGTTCCTCACAGCAGCTAACCTGCACACTCTTTCCCATGTTAATCTAATGGAGAATAGGCAAATAATTCTCATGTTATGGACAGATTTTTATAAAACTTTTCATATATTATTATTATATTATTGATTTGGAAATTCGCTGAGTACGCAGGCCTGCTGCGACGGGGATATTTCATCCATGTGGGTTCCACAACTGAATGCACATACATTCAGCCGAAATGTCAATATTTATCTTAAGTCATCAATTACTCCTAAAGGTTATCTTTTTATGGAGTTTTTGCTGTAAGTATCATTGTATATCGGACATGTGTGATGCATTAGTCAATGAGGAAGTTTTAGCTTGACGAATGTGTATATAGTGTTTTCTTTTACTAATCGCCAATCTTAATTTCACCAGTAATGATACTATGCTTTAGCCTACCAATTTATCTCCATACTAAACAGTTATCAATTTTACGTATAACATCGAAAACGAGAATGCCACTTTATGCTCCAATAACATACGGTAGTTTGACAACATTCAACATTCTACAACGAAGTGATGACTAATTGCTGCATCACACGCTACTTGTGCTACATACGGCAATCAATTGTTCTGACATGGATATGTCTAAGCTCTGGGGGGGGGGAGAGCAGATTTTTATAACGGAAAAAGTGTAGCGGAAGTGTGTCTGATTTTAAGAACAGCTGTTTAGATGGTCCGAAACATTCCCTTTAGACCTATCCATGATCTAACCTATTTCCCACAGGGAAGTAAATTTTTAATAAAAAACTTGATTTAAAATCATTCTCCATTTGGTTCAGGAAACTTGGAGTAATTGTACTAAATCGGACATAGCCTAAATAGGCTTAAACGTAGACTACTTCAACGTGTTATTCTATTTCTGATATAAAGTTTTGTGGCATTAACTGTTAATGGTTTATCTTGGGAACAATTCATACTTTAAACACACCCACCACAGCAGAACTGCATCCTCAGCGAATTTACATATCATCAATATTATATTTATTATTATTATTTTTAACGTACCTAAACCATTAAAGGTTTAATTTAAAAGTAGGCGATTTAACTCAGGTCTGAAAATTCCGTGAGATTTTAAAAATGCCACCTCTTGGTACTAGGTTGAGATAAACTTAATGCCTACCCTAATAGTTCCCATAATTCACTTTATTTAAAACATTCTTTAACTTGAAGTAAATTACCTTTTAAATTGACGATCTATCCTGGCAGGTATTTTAGACCAAGTATGAATGAAATACCCCCGTCGCAGCAGACCTGCGTACTCAGCGAATTTCCAAATCAATAATATAATGATAATAATATATGACAAGTTTTATAAAAATCTGTCCATAAACATTGAACATGAGAATTATTTGCCTGTTCTCCATAAGATTAACATGGGAAAGAGTGTGTAGGTTAGTTGCTATGAGGAACACTGAAAGTAGTCATTTCTACCATAAATAATTTTTATTTTTAACATTTATACCAACTTTCATCAACATCTGTCCATAAATAAAGGAGTTTGCCTATTCTCTATATGATTAATATGGGAAAAGAGTATGCAGGTTTGCTGCCATGATAAACACATAAACTATGATTTTTAAGCATAAATGGATAGATCTCAAGCACATGAAGCTAAATATCAAGTTTTATCCAAATATATTGATTAATATGGGAAATATTAATTTTTTCCCTATTCTCCATAAGATTAACATTGAAGCCCTACAATACAACGTACTGTGTTTAGATTTTTTAATATCTCGGTAACCGTTGGAGATAGAGAAAACCTTTAAGGAACTAAATTGTGTAGTTTTTTAAGCTGATTCTAATGGTGAAAGATAAAATTAGAAATATTTAAAAATTACATGTGAAAAACGCAAAAAACCCCATCTTGGGGCACAAAACCTGGGGGGTTTTGTACCCCAAACTACCCGTTCCCATTGACCGATATGTCTGGTTTACGAACTCGTCAGAGCATTTGTAGAAATACACGTCTCTACCAAATTTGGTCTCAATCGGACCATTTTTACGAGAGTTATCGTGTTAACAGACACACACACATATATATATATATATATATATATATATATATATATATATATATATATATATATATATATATATATAAATTTTAACAACTATTGTTTTTGGACTCTGGGCACCTAAAGAAGAAAAAATAACATGATCCCGGGCTTAAGTCTTGCCATGAGACCTACGGTAATAGCTTCTTCCCTATGGGAAATTCGCTAAAATTAGTGTAAGATGGTTGTGGCGCGATCTTGTAGTCTTGTTTCTGATTAAGCTGACATGTTCCTTAGGCAGGACTGTTAATTAATAGCCCAACGGCCAATGTGATCTAAGGGGTTTAGCGTGGAGTGCGAACCACTTTGACCTCTTAATTACGGACTGGTCTAGTTATGAGGATGGTCTTTACGGATGAAAGAAGTTTCAATAGTGCGGACGTTAATCCACACCAGAGAATATCACATCCACCGACCATCGCTCATAACTATCCACAATTCGTGACTTCCAAGTAGTTGGATTACAGAACGCGCCAGCATCACGCTAAGGGGTTCACATTTCAACATGTTAAGTTGCCCAAAAATACCACTTTGGGGGCAGGTGTTAAACAGTGATACTCACATTTTTGGTGAGTATCACTACACTGTGCCTGTTTTAACGAATTCATTCTAAGGAAGACTTACTTTATTATTTACTTCCTCTTCACCGACACTTATTCGGACGAATTCTAAATCCAGGCATATTAGCCTAATAGGAGGGATTTAGAAGTGGGTTGTACCCAAAAATGGGGATTTTACATTAAATTTAAATTTTAAATTTAATTTTAAATTTTTTTATATTAAAAAAATTTATATTAATTCTGCTGCTACGAGGGTATTTATTACTTAACACGTTTACTATGTTTGGTTAACCTAACTTGACCTATATAATTATTGTTATGAAGAGACAATTGATGAGCAAAGATTGTTATAGAGCAAAGATACAAATTACTAAAATGTCTAAAATTAATAATCTATATAAATCAATAAAACTGAATTTTACGTAAGCAAATTGTGCGCTAACTGATGGATACGATCTAACCAGAACTCCACCCTTATTCTCAAAATACCCACTATTGCGGGTCGATTGTTGAATATACTCCACCTGGTGTTAGCAAAGCGCTCGTTACTCGGAGGTTGAAGTTTCAACTACGCCGTATAGTCATGTGTTGCCCCTGTAATTTCCATAGGACTATAATTTCGCTTGGATATGCAAGACCGAGCATTCGCCACAGCTGACGAAGTAGTTACGGCGATGTGTGCTACAGTTCACTCTGCGACATTTCCAGAGAGTACACGAATGTACACGTACAGACCATTTTAGAGTTCAGGGTCAGCATTTGCATACACAGGCGTCGCGACGGTAAACATCCGCAGACATCACAATCTATGAGGATCCCGTAGGTTCATCAGCCTGCGTGATAATATCAGGGAGAGGGTCAGCATTTGCATACACAGGCGTCGCGTCGGTAAACATCCGCAGACATCACAATCGATGACGATCCCGTAGGTTCATCAGCCTGCGTGATAATGTCAGGGAGAGGGTCAGCATTTGCATACACAGGCGTCGCGTCGGTAAACATCCGCAGACATCACAATCGATGACGACCCCTTGGTTCATCAGCCTGCGTGATAATGTCAGGGAGAGGGTCAGCATTTGCATACAAAGGCGTCGCGTCGGTAAACATCCGCATACATCACAATCAATGACGATCCCGTAGGTTCATCAGCCTGCGTGATAATATCAGGGAGGGGGTCAGCATTTGCATGCACAGGCGTCGTGACGGTAAACATCCGCAGACACACAATCAATGACGATCCCGTAGGTTCATCAGCCTGCGTGATAATATCAGGGAGAGGGTCAGCATTTGCATACACAGGCGTCGCGACGGTAAACATCCGCAGACATCACAATCAATGACGATCCCGTAGGTTCATCAGCCTGCGTGATAATATCAGGGAGAGGGTCAGCATTTGCATACACAGGCGTCGTGACGGTAAACATCCGCAGACATCACAATCGATGACGATCCCGTAGGTTCATCAGCCTGCGTGATAATATCAGGTAGAGGGTCAGCATTTGCATACACAGGCGTCGCAACGGTAAACATCCGCAGACATCACAATCGATGACGATCCCGTAGGTTCATCAGCCTGCGTGATAATATCAGGTAGAGGGTCAGCATTTGCATACACAGGCGTCGCAACGGTAAACATCCGCAGACATCACAATCGATGACGATCCCGTAGGTTCATCAGCCTGCGTGATAATATCAGGTAGAGGGTCAGCATTTGCATACACAGGCGTCGCAACGGTAAACATCCGCAGACATCACAATCGATGACGATCCCGTAGGTTCATCAGCCTGCGTGATAATATCAGGGAGAGGGTCAGCATTTGCATACACAGGCGTCGCAACGGTAAACATCCGCAGACATCACAATCGATGACGATCCCGTAGGTTCATCAGCCTGCGTGATAATATCAGGTAGAGGGTCAGCATTTGCATACACAGGCGTCGCAACGGTAAACATCCGCAGACATCACAATCGATGACGATCCCGTAGGTTCATCAGCCTGCGTGATAATATCAGGGAGAGGGTCAGCATTTGCATACACAGGCGTCGCAACGGTAAACATCCGCAGACATCACAATCGATGACGATCCCGTAGGTTCATCAGCCTGCGTGATCAATCTTTAAACTGTGGAAAACCGAAACTAAATTTTGATTGATCTTTGAGAAATTAGTATAAGAGTTATTAATCGGTGAACCACAAATGAGCTTCAAGGGGCTGAGTTCAAGGTAGATTAAAACCGAGAATTCTGAATAATATTTTAGATAAAAATATAATTGTTCATCAACTTTGCGGGAAAAGAATGGTTTGAATGGTTTAAAGATTACTTAACTAATAGGAAAATAATTGTAAAAATCAGCAACATTACAAGTGAGGAGATAGAACTGAAAACAGGAGTCCCTCAAGGAAGTATTTTGGGGCCTATATTATATACTATATACGCTAATACGCTTCCTAGGTATGTACGGAGAGCAAATATATATATATGTATGCAGATGACACTGCTGTTGTTGTGTCACATAGAGATGTTAGATATGCTGAGATACTAATGCAGAGTGCTATGAATGATCTGTTGGTGTGGTGTCATGATTATGGTCTGATAATAAATGGTGACAAGTCAAAGGTCATGCATGTGCATTCTCCTGCTTTTAAATCCTTTAAAGTTAAGATCAAGCATCACAATTTTGACTGTTAGCACGCTAACACTCTCTCATTGGGTGACGTCGCTTGTCACTGCAATGTATTAGAGAATGTAAACTCTTTTACGTACCTGGGTGTGCATGTTGATCACAAATTTACTTGGGATGTGCATGTAAGTTTTATTTGTAAAAAAATTAGTCTGTGCATATAAGTTATTTCACTTAAAATTTTTTTTACCACCTAATGTTCTAATGACAATCTACCATTCACTATGTGAATCTGTAATTAGATATGGTTTGCGTGCGTGGGGTAATGCTTCCCTTAAACATCTAAAGCGAATTGAACATTTGCAGGAACAAGTCCTCAGATGCATTGTGCCTTTGCAAGTTTCTGCACAGTCAAATTATTAGAGAATGTTTGAATTTGCTAATTTATTGGCTGTTAGCAAGCTTTATTCGTTTATAATTTATCTTGATCATTTATTTGATGATAGCTTGAAAATAGTTAAAACACACTCTTATGGTGTAAGGAAAAATTATTATTTTGTTCCTAGGTATAAAAATAAGTTAGGCAGTAGAGCATTGGAAGTTTATGTGCCTAAAATTTTTAACAGCTTGCCAGTTCACCTCTTGCATGCTAATAGTTATAGATTTTTTAAGGATGAAATTAAAAGACTTATCTGGAATGGCTTGATTTGAGGGTGTGCGCATATTTAGTATCAAATATTTATTTATCTATTTTATTTTTATCACTATTGATCATCTCCATTGCTAATAATCAGGAACTTTAATACACTTTGATATATTTTTTTGTGATGTATTATGAAATTTAAGGGTCATCTCGTTATTTTGTAATTTCAATGCATAGGCATGATGGTATGTGGCTTATGCATGTTTTTCAGAGTTTGTTTTTATTGAACCTATTATTTATTATTGAGAATGTGGTCTGGAATTTCTACATAGCATTTTAGAAGTATTGTTTATGTTTGTGTTTTAGTAGTAATTAAATATTGTAGTTGAGACAGAGAAGAACCCGAGAAAATCTGTGTGGACTCTGATTCTTTTAGCGAATTTCCCATAGGGAAGAAGCTATTACCGTAGGTCTCATGGCGAGACTTAAGCCCGGGACCATGTTATTTTTTCTTCTTTAGGTGCCCAGAGACAAAAAACAATAGTCGTTAAAATTTATATATATATATATATATATGTATATATATATATGTATATATATATATGTATATATGTGTGTGTGTGTGTGTGTGTGTGTGTCTGTGAACACGATAACTCTCGTAAAAGTCGTCCGATCGAAACCAAATTTGGTAGAAACGTGTGTTCCTGCAATAGCTCGGACGAGTTCTCGTAATCCAGACATATCAGTCAATGGGAACGGGTAGTTTGGGGGGGTTTTGTACCCCAAAAATGGTTTTTTTGCGTTTTTCATATGTAATTTAAAAAAAATTAGATTTTATCTTTCACCATTAGAATCAGCTTAAAAAACTACACAATTTAGTTCCTTAAAGTTTTTCTCTATCTCCAACGGTTATTGAGATATAAAAAAATCTAAACACAGTATGTTGTATTTTGAGGCTCCAATGTTAATCTTATGGAGGTTAAGGAAAAATTAATTTTTCACTTATTAACCAATATTTTTGGATAAAACTTTATATTTAGCTTTATGTGGTTGGGAATCATACGTTTATGCTAAAAAATCACAGTTTATGTGTTTATCATGGCAGCAAACCTGCATACTCTTTTCCCATGTTAATCATATGGAGAATAGCCAAACTCCTTTATTTATGGACAGATGTTGATGAAAGTTGGTATAAATGTTAAAAATAAAATTTGTTGATGGTATAAATGCCTACTCTCAATGTTCCTCATAGCAGCAATCCTGCTCACTCTTTCCCATGTTAATGTTATGGAGAATAGGCAAATGATTCCCACGTTTATCGACAAATTTTGACCATACTTGTCATATATTATTATTATTATTATTATATTATTGATTTTGAAATTCGCTGAGTACGCAGGTCTGCTGCGACGGGGGTATTTTAATATGTTTGTAGCATGCAAGTTTTGTTAACCTGTTTGAGTGCGGACAAACCTTTACGGGTTTTTGCACTTTTGTAACCTTGCTTTTGTAAAATGTATATTATTAAAATAAATATATTGATTGATTGATTGATAAAAAGAAACGCTGTTGGCTGCTGTTCCTGCAGTAGGTCACGGCGACCAGTCAGCCACGCCATTCTGTAATAACTGCGTTGGGGATATTTTCTCCATAGCAACTGACTCGGCTGGAACCTAAATTTAAAAACTCGGTCTAAAGTTTAAATAAATTGATGCATATTCATATTAGGTCTGACGGTTTGATAATAATCTAAATGTCTAATGTCTAGTTAAATGGAAGAAATAAATGCTTGAATGTTATCAGTACAGTAATTGTCTTTTTTTTACTCAACGATAGCACAAAATTAATCAGTATAATGTGTTAATTTTAAAAATTCCGCGTTTGCCTAGAGATAATATTTCTGCACGTAAATAACATACTATCGGGATTGGAATAGTATTATGTTTCTATGACTTTTGTGGATAACAGTCAGTTAAATATGTTCATACATAACTCATCGCATGGATCGTATACAATTAGTCAAGTGTAACATTACATTTCGACATCATCTGTTACATTTCAAGAGATTAAAGAGGAAATGTTTTGAGTGAATTCAAATAAATATTTTAAGTTAATTTATCCTTGATTTCCAAAAAATCTTTTCGATGTGCAACAACTAGAACTGACAGACTAATGATTTAATATGAAAGAAATAACTTTTAACATAGAATTGACGTCGAATGCGACACCCGTCTTCCGTCTCCATCTCTCGTGGAGTGCAATGTCGATGTGTCATTGTGCACCGCAAGCCGCCAGCCGCCAGCCCGCCACGTGGTAACTCCAATGCGGAAACCACGTGGAGCATATTACGTCATCCGAGTGTACACATTGCTAAGCAATTCACTTACCGCCGCACCGGGCCGAGCCAGGTGTTCATTGTTCTTCTCCCATTCCCCCCCCTCTGACATCCACGCCCTATTCTCGCTCGCTCTCTCTCCCACCCCCTTTCTTCACATCCACTCTTCATTATATACCCATTCTTTTTTGCTCTAGCTTCTCTTCTTCCACGAACCGGAACACCCAAGGTTTGCTTGACCCATGCGAATTTTCAATCACGTTTCCAGACACGGTACAACAAAAAATAGGAATAGTAACAGGGTGATTTGTTGAGTCCAAAAGTTATAAGTCGGTCTGAAAGTTATTTACATTAGATCGAATGGTGGATTTAACACATAGGCCCTACAATGTGGTTTTTGATACTTAGTTACTTGTATTATTGAAATGGCAACCTACATACATGGTAGGTACAAGGTACAGTATTTTAAGCCAAGTATGAATGAGGTTTGAGTGTAAGATGATTGTGGCGCGATCTTGTAGTCTTGTTACCGACTGAGGCTGACATGTTCCTTAGACAAGACTGTTAATTAATAGCCCAACATCCGATAGCAACTAAGGGACCTACAGTTTAACGTGGAATCCGAACCACGGCCTCTTAATTACGAATTGGCCTCCTATTAAAACCTGCAGGAAATTTCTTTGGAAATTATTTATTTATAAAAGATGAGGATATAATGCTTGGCTTATTTGTTTTTCATCGGCAGTTATATATATATACCAGAACTAGAGAAGTGGATGTGGAGATCTGACGTAGAAACAGTGGAAGTCCTTGACGCGTACGCGTATGAAGTTCACACGAGCCGCGTGTTGGATGGAATGTGCCAATGAGCCAAAACCGCACACACGCACACAGCACAGTGCTGGAACCCGAGCTAATCGCGCACCTCACCACAGCGCTGGTGGCCACTGTTAACCGTACGTGTCTGTGCTGGATGAGCATGTTCTAAATGAAGAGGCTGCCTTCATGGAATTGTACATCTCGTTTAGAGTTAGTGGAACTGTATGGACTTTTTTGTTATGGTAATGATTAAAGTAAAAGATACTTTGATCAGTTTTTAAACAAACTTTAAGTATTAGTAAATCTGAATGGGCAACTACGGTATTCTTACCGTCCGCGAGGTGAAATGCGATTAAGAAAATTGGGTCGATCAGACCGCGCCGAGCCGACGAAGTCTGCTGCCCAAATTCATTTATTCATTTTCATAGCTGATGCTAATTCATAGATAATATAACAGTGTTCACAAAACTTGTGAAATGAATTTTGAAACAGTGAAAGGCTAATTAATGACTTTCTCTAGTACCCAAGAGACAAACCGAACTTATCGAGTCATTGAACTTACACGGAGCGTAATCAATTTTTAACTTTCTCATAACCTTTAAAAATATACCGATTTTTTTCTATGTAGGAATTGCAATGATTACGGAATTGAGTTCCGGGGTTCACTTCAAACTAACATAACTAAAACTCTTTACAGTACCTGTATACAAACCACTTTCGCTTATGTACGCCAATCAGCTGGGCGACTGCAAGCCGCAATCAACTCCGGTGTGGCGGCGTGATAACAAACCATTATCAGATAAGGTCTGTCCCGCCTCGCCTCTGCCGTATATTGCCGACATCCGCCGCGCCGCTGCGCCGCTACCACTGCCGCCGCCACGCCAACGTCTCTCACTCGCATCTTTGTTTCTTTATGGTTTTCATTGATATGATTCACGTATTCATCGTAACAGTGATAGAAATAGAACGCATAGAGTGAGAAATTCTATTCTATTCTTATTCTTATTTAAATTATTAATTAATTATAATTTATTTTTTTATATCAAAGCCACCTTGGAACTCAATTGTGTTTTCACTAATTTGAAACAGACAATCGAAACCTGGGGATTTTTAATTTCTCCCACGTAAACATTAGTATGAAGAAAGTATTGTCTCTGGATATATTTTATTTTTGGGTCCTATGAACTTAAAAAGGCGGGTTTCAAAGTGATGTGTGTACAGAGCCACAGCCTTCACCGTCCACCGTCCGTTCACTTCGTCCGATTGAGATACAATTTGGTATGTAGACTACGTATATATAAATATATCGTATTCAGATTCGTAGGATAGTACACCCCTAAAAACAGCGAAAAACCCAAATTTCTCAAACACGGTTCTAACTGGCTGGATGGCTGAGTGGTTATAGTGCCTGATTTCAAAACTGAAGGTCGCTGGATTGAATCCCGCAAGGGTCAAATCAGGACCCAGTTGGGCTGTTAATTTATTATGCTTCCTAACAACAGGTCGACAAGTTTCAAGAATATATAATGAAGGAAAAGTTAGAATTTTGCTGAAGATGGAAGTATTTGCACATGATTCCCGATTCAGTATTTCAAATATTACCCTAATTGATTTTCTCTGCGACCCAAATAAAAGATTGGTTTTGCTCCTTTCAAAACCCCAAATAGGGAGTCCATAAGTTAAATAGGGGTACAGTATATAATACTGTAGTAGGCCGAAATAAGCAGCTCATCCTACATTCATTCCTCATTCATACTTGGCTTAAAATACCTACCTGGGTAGTTGCCATTTCAGTTAAAAGTATAAAAGTATTAAGTAGCTCGATGGAGGTAAAGCAAGACAGCCTCCGCAGTACAAATATACCCTGACTAGGTTTTTCGCACACATTTTCGATGTGCAAATCGAATAAGAGGTTCGAATCAATAAGCAGATCAATAAACTTTACTGATGATGTTGAAGAAAGTGGCTCGTCATCAAGGTGAATACTTAGTAAAGAGTTATCTGAACTGTTTCGAATACAAAATTCCATAAGAGTAGTTTTTTAAACATTTGCTTTGAGTCGCTTATTTTCCAGCCAGTCAAGAATAATATTTCCTTGTACAAATGTTTGGAATTCTAAATCATTCCTGGAAGTGCTTGAAAAGGTAAGGGAAGTGTCGTCAGCATACACAAACCTTAGGGCCAAGAATAATTTGGTGACGATCGTTGATGAAAATCAGGAAAAGTACTGGTCCGAGAATTGACCCCTGTGGCACACCCCTCCTTACGATCCCTCTTCGTGAAAACCTGTTACGAATTTTTCTCGAATGTTCGATGCATGTTACTTTGACGCATTGAGCTATTGATGAGAAACGATTGGAACCATTCACGTGCCTTACCTCTGATACCCATGTTGAACATTTTTCTAAGCATATCGTGATCAACGTGGTCAAATGCTTTACTGAGGTAAATACCCCCGTCGCAGCAGACATGCGTACTCAGCGAATTTCCAAATCAATAATATATGACAAGTTTAAAAAAAATCTGTCCATAAACTTGAGAATTATTTGCCTATTCCCCCTAAGATTAACATGGCTAAGAGTGTGCAGGTTTGCTGCTGTGAGGAACACTGAAATTAGGCATTTCTACAATAAATAATTTTTATCCAATACTATAATACGAGCAAGGTTTGTATATATATATATATATATATATATATATATATATATATATATATATATATATAAAAAACGAAAAATTTAATAAACAATCAATAAATTTAAATATTTAACATATTTATAATATACAAGAAAACAAAAACACAATATTCTGGACAAGATATGAACTTATTTTTCTAAATTATTATTTTAAAATTTTAAAAAATTCAGGTTAATTTGAAGGATAACGGGGCGAAATAAAAGCAAAAAAAAAATATTTCGTGTTTGATAGACTATTCGTTGAGTTGAAGCCATACAAAAATTAATTTATGTAAATAAATTTCTTTTTTTTCAATATTTTTATAAATTAATAATAAATTATTATTCAATAACGGAAAGACGTTAAAGATTTAACATTTATAAAACTTTCATAACATTGTATAAATAAAGTGTTAACATTAATATGATTTTTAAAAAGAGTATGCATTTTCCAATGAAAACACATAAATATGATTTTTAAGCATAAATGGATAGATCTCAACCACATAAAGTAAACTATCACGTTTCATCGAACAATATACTTAATATGGGAAATATTAATTTGTCCTCATCCTCCATAAGATTAACATTGGAGCCCCACAATACAACTTACTGTGTTTAGATTTTTTAATATCAACAAACCATAAAGATATAGAAAAAAATATAAGGTACTTAACTGTGTATTTTTTTAAGCTGATTCTAATGGTGAAATATAAAATTAGAAATTTTTAAAAATTACATGTGAAGAACGCAAAAAACCCCATTTTGGGGTACAAAACCCCCTCAAACTACCCGTTCCCATTGACCGATATGTCTGGTTTACGAACTCGTCCGAGCATTTGTAGGAATACACGTCACTACCAAATTTGGTCTTGATTGGACCATTTTTACGAGAGTTATCGTGTTCACAGACATATATATATATATATATACCCCCGTCGCAGCAGATCTGCGTACTCAGCGAATTTCCAAATCAATAACATAATAATAATAAATATATGACAAGTTTTATAAAAGTTTGTCCATAAACATGAGCATTGTTTGCCTATTCTCCATAAGATTAACATGGGAAAAGAGTATGCAGGTTTGCTGCCATGATAAACACATAAACTATGATTTTTAAGCATAAATGGATAGATCTCAACCACATAAAGCTAAATATCAAGTTTTATCCAAAAATATTGATTAATATGGGAAATATTAATTTTTCCCTATCCTCCTTAAGATTAACATTGGAGCCCCACAATACAACGTACTGTGTTTAGATTTTTTAATATCTCGGTAACCATTGGAGATAGAGAAAAACTTTAAGGAACTTAACTGTGTATTTTTTTAAGCTGATTCTAATGGTGAAATATAAAATTAGAAATTTTTAAAAATTACATGTGAAAAACACAAAAAACCCCATTTTGGGGTACAAAACCCCCCCAAACTACCCGTTCCCATTGACCGATATGTCTGGTTTACGAACTCGTCCGAGCATTTGTAGGAATACACGTCTCTACCAAATTTGGTCTTGATTGGACCATTTTTACGAGAGTTATCGTGTTCACAGACATATATATATATATATATATATACAGCATATATGTATATATAAATATAATATATATATATATATATAAAATTTATAAACTATTGTGCTGGACCAAGACGAAAAAATATCGCAGCAGACCTGCGTACTCAGCGAATTTCCAATCAAAAATTTAATATATGACAGTTTTGATCATATCTGTCAATAAAATATAGTATTTTTCCTACTCTCCATAGATTAACATGGGAAAGAGTATGCAGGTTTGCTGCTGTGAGGAACGCTGAAAGTTGGTGTTTCTAGAGTAAACAATTAATTTTTTGAGCATTTATATCAACTTATATCAACTTAAAGTTTTTCTCTATCTCCAACGGTTACGAGAAATAAAAAAAACTAAACACAGAACGTTGTATTGTGCTCAAATGTTAATCTTATGTAGGTATAGGAAAAATTAATATTTCCCATATTAATCAATATTTTTGGATAAAACTTGATATTTAGCTTCATGTGGTTGAGGTCTATCCATTTATGCTTAAAAATCATAGTTTATGTGTTTATCATGGCAGCAAACCTGTATACTCTTTTCCCATATCAATCATATAGTGAATAGGCAACTCCTTTATTTATGGACAGATATTGATGAAAGTTGGTATAATTGGTTAAAATAAAAATTATTTATAGTAGAAATGACTACTTTCAGTGTTCCTAACAGCAGCTAACCTGCACACTCTTTCCCATGTTAATGTTACGGAGAATAGGCAAATAATTCTCATGTATGGACATATTTTTATGAAACTTGTCATATATTAATTTATTGATTTGGAGTACGCAGGTCTGCTGCGACGAGGGTATTTTATTTTTTGACCGTTAGTCATCGTATTTTCTCGTAGTTTATTTTGTACACACATCAATACGGTACATACTACAAGCATATCCTTTAATCGGCAAGGATATCCTTATTCTCTGTGGGCTTCCTCAACAAAACACCCCGGTTTTCGGGCTAATGAGACTGTGTGTGAGAATATCGACACCAAGACCATGTAGTTTGTTAATAGTGTTGTTAATTCACTAAAAACCCTAAATTTCTAGAAAAATAAATATTCATAAAAAACATGCTAAAGATTTGTTTTAACATAAAAGGGAGTTTTAGCCCCAAATAAAATCATACATTCTGCAACTCTGGTTTTGGAGACAACAGTTTACGGTCAGCGGTAAACACAGAATTAAAAAGTGCTCAGTTCTGTGTATGGCGATGATCCGTGGAAAAATCTACATGAACATTATTTCTTACTACTATATCATTTAATGAAAATTGGTCAGTAAGTTTGGGTCGTATTATCCAATAAAACTAGATTACTGAATATTTTGCTATCATCTAACGAAGAAGTAGGTTTTCAACCCTCCTAGCAAAAAAACTAGATACTTTAAGTAGGAAGAAGGACAGTGAAGGCGCGCCGCCCCAAAGTGCGTTTGGTGCAGTGCGCCCTTTAGAACCATTCTTTTATAATAGCTCTAACACAATTGAACTACTAGTGGCCATTCATCTTCATTCCCCCCTATGAAAATATTTTACACTTTCCTTGCAATCTTCCCTTGAAACTTCCGTCCTACGTCCATGAGAGGTATTTAGAGACTACAGAACTTTTAAACAAAGAATTAGGTTAACCTATTATCACATGATTAGAATGCTTTTGTTACCTATTCAGTCATTATTTTATAGTTTCTATTGTAGCGCATGTGTCGGTTCGCTGATGGTACTGGCGTGGCGCGGCGTGGCGCTAGAGCGAGATGGCGCGAGTTCGCGTATTGGCGCTTTCCGCCTATAAAACGCATTCTTGGCTCAAGCCCATTTATTCAGTTAGTTATTAAAGTTTTAAACATCTATCAAAGAGTTTATAGCGTTATAAAACCAATAGTATAAATGAAAGTATCTGGACCGTGGCGTCTTGTTGCAGGCACCCTGATCCCCAAGTCCGGCGGCGACTACGCCTACATCAGTGAAGCCTTCGGTCCGCTGCCAGCGTTCCTTTATCTGTGGGTCGCGCTGCTAGTCATCGTGCCCACGGGCAACGCCATCACTGCCCTCACCTTCGCTCAGTACATCCTGCAGCCCATGTGGACCAACTGTGACCCTCCCTACGAGGCCATCAGGCTCCTGGCGGCTGTCATCACTTGTGAGTACCACACTAACACACCACCGCCCTCACCTTCACCACAACATATTGCAGCCCATGTGGACCAACTGTGACCCTCCCTACGAGGCCATCAGGCTCCTGGCGGCTGTCATCACTTGTGAGTATCACACTATCACACCAACGCCCTCACCTTCACCACTACATATTGCAGGTCATGTGGACCAACTGTGACCCTCCCTACGAGGCCATCAGGCTCCTGGCGGCTATTATCACTTGTTAGTATCACACTTTCACACCACAGCCCTCACCTTCGCTCAGTACATCCTGCAGCCCATGTGGACCAACTGTGACCCTCCCTACGAGGCCATCAGGCTCCTGGCGGTTGTCATCACTTGTGAGTATTACACTTTCACACCACCGCCCTCACCTTCGCTCAGTACATCCTGCAGCCCATGTGGACCAACTGTGACCCTCCCTACGAGGCCATCAGGCTCCTGGCGGTTGTCATCACTTGTGAGTATCACACTTTCACACCACCGCCCTCACCTTCGCTCAGTACATCCTGCAGCCCATGTGGACCAACTGTGACCCTCCCTACGAGGCCATCAGGCACCTGGCGGCTGTCATCACTTGTGAGTATCACACTATCACACCACCGCCCTCACCTTCACCACTACATATTGCAGGTCATGTGGACCAACTGTGACCCTCCCTACGAGGCCACCAGGCTCCTGGCGGCTGTTATCACTTGTGAGTATTACACTTTCACACCACCGCCCTCACCTTCGCTCAGTACATCCTGCAGCCCATGTGGACCAACTGTGACCCTCCCTACGAGGCCATCAGGCTCCTAGCGGCTGTTATTACTTGTGAGTATTACACTTTCACACAACCGCCCTCACCTTCGCTCAGTACATCCTGCAGCCCATGTGGACCAACTGTGACCCTCCCTACGAGGCCATCAGGCTCCAGGCGGTTGTCATCACTTGTGAGTATCACACTTTCACACCACCGCCCTCACCTTCACCACTACATATTGCAGCCCATGTGGACCAACTGTGACCCTCCCTACGAGGCCATCAGGCTCCTGGCGGCTGTTATCACTTGTGAGTATCACACTAACACACCACCGCCCTCACCTTCGCTCAGTACATCATGCAGCCCATGTGGACCAACTGTGACCCTCCCTACGAGGCCATCAGGCTCCTGGCGGCTATTATCACTTGTGAGTATCACACTTTCACACCACCGCCCTCACCTTCGCTCAGTACATCCTGCAGCCCATGTGGACCAACTATGACCCTCCCTACGAGGCCATCAGGCTCCTGGCGGTTGCCATCACTTGTGAGTATCACACTTAAACACCACCGCCCTCACCTTCGCTCAGTACATCCTGCAGCCCATGTGGACCAACTATGACCCTCCCTACGAGGCCATCAGGCTCCTGGCGGTTGCCATCACTTGTGAGTATTACACTTTCACACCACCGCCCTCACCTTCGCTCAGTACATCCTGCAGCCTATGTGGACCAACTGTGACCCTCCCTACGAGGCCATCAGGCTCCTGGCGGTTGTCATCACTTGTGAGTATTACACTTTCACACCACCGCCCTCACCTTCGCTCAGTACATCCTGCAGCCCATGTGGACCAACTGTGACCCTCCCTACGAGGCCATCAGGCTCCTGGCGGCTATTATCACTTGTGAGTATCACACTTTCACACCACCGCCCTCACCTTCGCTCAGTACATCCTGCAGCCCATGTGGACCAACTGTGACCCTCCCTACGAGGCCATCAGGCTCCTGGCGGCTATTATCACTTGTGAGTATCACACTTTCACACCACCGCCCTCACCTTCGCTCAGTACATCCTGCAGCCCATGTGGACCAACTGTGACCCTCCCTACGAGGCCATCAGGCTCCTGGCGGCTATTATCACTTGTGAGTATCACACTTTCACACCACCGCCCTCACCTTCGCTCAGTACATCCTGCAGCCCATGTGGACCAACTATGACCCTCCCTACGAGGCCATCAGGCTCCTGGCGGTTGTCATCACTTGTGAGTATTACACTTTCACACCACCGCCCTCACCTTCGCTCAGTACATCCTGCAGCCCATGTGGACCAACTGTGACCCTCCCTACGAGGCCATCAGGCTCCTGGCGGCTGTTATCACTTTTGAGTACCACACTAACACACCACCGCCCTCACCTTCGCTCAGTACATCCTGCAGCCCATGTGGACCAACTGTGACCCTCCCTACGAGGCCATCAGGCTCCTGGCGGCTATTATCACTTGTGAGTATCACACTTTCACATCACCGCCCTCACCTTCGCTCAGTACATCCTGCAGCCCATGTGGACCAACTGTGACCCTCCCTACGAGGCCATCAGGCTCCTGGCGGTTGTCATCACTTGTGAGTATCACACTTTCACACCACTGCCCTCACCTTCGCTCAGTACATCCTGCAGCCCATGTGGACCAACTGTGACCCTCCCTACGAGGCCATCAGGCTCCTGGCGGTTGTCATCACTTGTGAGTATCACACTTTCACACTACCGCCCTCACCTTCACCACTACATTTGCACGCTATGTGGATCAACTGCGGACCCTGCTTACGAGTCCATCAGACTTATTTAATATCTATCTTGAGGAGTAAGGGTTATTTTAAAAAGATTTTTTGAAACATTTTAAAACTAAAAATCCATAGTCAAAATAAAACAATAAATATAGTCTATAAATAGTATAAATACCTTACTGTTATAGCGATCCTTGTAGTCTTTGTAGGATACTGCAGTGTCAATTCCTACATGGAATCATCTTCAGGCGATCCTTGTAGTCTATAAAGGCTGCAAGGATTTATTGAAAAAGCGATTCAGTGTCTGAAAACATCAAAATAAAATAAACTTAATTTAACTATTTATCATAATCCTTTCAGTAAAATTAAACTAAACAAAATTATACTATTCTTTAGAAAGTTTAGAAAGTTCTAACTACTGCCGGCACGGTAGCTCAGGGGTAACGCTATGGCCCAGTAAGGCAAAGGTTAAGGAACGAAACCAGCGGCCGGCTAAAAAACTAATAAAAAATATTTATATTTACTTCCCTGTGGAAAATAGGTTAATCATGGATATGACTAAAGGTAATGTTTTTCACTTCATCTAAACAGCTGTTCTTATTATTTTATATTAAAAACTAGCTGACCCGGCGAACTTCGTAACGCCTAACAGAAAAATGTTAACTTTAAGATTGTCCATGTTCTAAAGTCAAATAGCATTGCGGCTGCGTTGTGAAAGCTTTAAATATTCAACAGCTGATTATTATAATAAACCTAATATGTATAAACATTGTAATTATTATGTTTCTCAAACATATAAACACGTGACTTTTAATCATACAGAAAATAAAAAAATATAAATACAGTACATAATTCCCAAAAACCATAAACTATTAACGTGGCAAATAATGCTGTTCATTTTGTACAGCACATATTTACTTCATAGTTTTACATTAATGAATGATTCATATGGCATTGGATAGTAAAGCATATTCCTAACGGAGAGTAAACCAACAGCTGTTTTAAGAAACCAAATGTTTTGATTTTAGGAAATTTGTAAACAAACTTATTCCCCATAAAGTTAACATTATAAATTTAAAACGCTATAAAATGAAAACTAATCGAATTTATGGAAACTGAATATGCCTAAGCATGACCGGAGCAGAGACGAATCCAAAAAAACAAAGATCATTAAAATCGGTCCAGGCGTTCTCAGTTATAATGCGTGTAACTAACACGACTTTGTTTTATATACTGTATTTAGATTCAATACAATAGATCTGGTGGTTTTTATGGAAACCTATTACATATTTTCCATCTTAAAAATCGCCAACACCCCCCAGAACTAAGACATATCCATGTCAACATGACTAAAAACTAACCAAAAAATAAAACATTCATTATTTACGCATTTTGCTATAAAATAAACGATACCAGTGGACTGACACATACTTTCTACCTTAAGTAAATTTAAAAACAACAATCTGTAATAAAACTATCATGTTCTACAAAGTTAATCTAAAAGTCATTTAATAATTGATTCTTTCAAAAATAATCATACTATTTCTGAAAATTAAAACGAGAGACAAAGTTAAAATAATTGTTCGAATTGTATAGGGAACCACCCCCCCGCCAATAATACCAAGCTTTTTTGAGTTGGTTTTGTTGGATGTTTTGACCTTACGCTTCATCCCAAGTTTCATGGAAAACGGTTGGAAAATAAGGAAGAAATTGATTTTTTTATATCCTCCATAAGAATAACATTGGGCGCTTTCAGACAACGTTCTGCGTTTATCATGGTCAGTAAATTTAACTTTTCTCTGGAACCATTAGTCGTAGCCAAATAATTCAAAATACTATTTTTTTTAGTTTTCTAAGCTGGATTCAATGGTGCCAGTCAAGTTATACTTTACTTATTGTTTTCGCTGAAAATTAAAAAAAATAGATTTTTGACATTTAAAAGCTTATAACTTTTGAACCGTCATTTTTACAGACATGCGGATGGGGTCAAATTATTTAGTACTCCGTGGACTATAAACTATGAGATTTTAATAAAAATCGTTTTGATTTTTCGTTAAAGATCCGTTTTTGAGAAATTTGGATTTTGTACGTTTTTTAAAGGTTTTTAGGGATGAACCCCCTAAAAAATACTTAAACTACCCTTAAAAATCAAAAATAAAAAAAAATTAAAAACGCCTGGAGATACGGTGAATACATACATATATGCCAAATTTCATCTAAATCAGAGCAATGGGGTACACACACACACACACACACACTCACAGACAGACAGTCAGACACACGGACGGACAGACATCACGTCGAAAACCACCTTTTTTGGATTCAGGGGACCCCAAAACGGATATATCCACTCTCAGCTCAAATTCAAAAATTTTGACGAAAACAATACTTTTTCCATATACTATGTATAAGGTTTAAAAGTAAAAAGGAGTTTGTTTTTTCTTTGTTACTATAGGCGATTCCAACAGGGACGAATTCGCTATTGTCATGTTCTTGTTAACTTGTGTATTGTTAAAAATTCTGTGAATAATGTTTCTACATTGAACCGGAATAAATATGATTGTAATAAAAATAAATAAAATACTATAAAAAAATCAAAATAACCTGAATCAGCTGTTACGGTTAACATTTTTAATCTTTATTATGGCCAAAGGTTAAAAACTAATCATGACAAGCCAGACATATACAAAACAAAAATAAATTCATTTAAGATATTAAAATTTAATAACAAAAAATCAAAATCGATTCCCTTACAAGTGCTTTATTATTCTCCTGTTAAAACTCCATTGGCGTAGACATAGCCAAAAAGAGTGTCTATAATGTCCAATTTGATGAGAACCAGCATTGAAAGAGTGTTAGTTGGAAATTGATCTCCATTTTTTCAAAGGTCCTTAAGTTAGAACCTTTTCTGTCTTCGTTATACCTACATGAAAATCAGATGGTCGATTGATACTCCGTCCATAGTCGTCGTATGTAAGTATAGTCTTTGACCATACTTACATATTGGTGATGATACAAAGTTAACCCTATATAAGCGTTGAACGGCAAAGGTGTGGCCTAGCCGAATCCTACAGAAAGTCGAGATATATTTCCCCCCTCTGTTGACTGTAGTGAACCTAAGTTGTTGGGGAATCTTTGAGATTATGTCTACGGTTACCTGCAGCTACAAAAACGTCCTAAACGATAACAAAGCAGACTTTGAAGGGTTGTTATACGAAACCTCGTCTTTATATTGTATGTTAAATGAGATTTTTTGGTACAGAGTATTATATCGATTGATTTAAATAATAAAATATGATATCGATGATAAGTATGATTTAAATATATAGTACATATTTATTTCAAAGTTATCGTAAACATTACAATATATCATAATGACAAGTAGACCTAAAAATTGCTTTTCTTAATGTTTATCTTACACTACATACCTAATTGACTAATATCTTACTTAATTAGTACCTTAATTTCTTATATATTTTTGTAAGGATGATTTTTTTTCTATAACAATACACAGATAATTATTATTAGTATGTAGACTACTCCAGTGCGAGACTATTTGTAGTGCGCCCACACCAATATACACACACTTGATAGCAGGAAATTATCAGTTAAAGATATTGACGGATCAAAAGGATGATATTAAGGGGCTTTTGTGAAGGCCCCCCCCCCCCCCCCCCCTCCCCCCCCCCCCCCCCCCGCCCCCCCCCCCCCCCCCCCCCCCCCCCCCCCCCCCCCCCCACCCCACCCCCCCCCCCCCCCCCCCCCCCCCCCCCCCCACCCCCCCCCCCACCCCCCCCCCCCAGGAGGATGCTTGAAGGCAGTATAAACTGAGGGGTTACGATGAGTGTTCAATGCAAAACTGATGTCCCAGATAATCCTCATTCCTAGAGGACGGCGACGATCCAAAACAGAACAGTTACAAATCTTAGGTTTGGATGTCTATACTAAACTAGCTGTATAGTAAGTTTTTTACTTTATTGTACGGGCTGTACGATTCAATGTTAAGAAGCAAGATACAGTACTTACTATCATGACGAAATACAAACCTGAATTATAAAATACTAGCTGCCCCGGCGAACTTCGTAACGCCTGACAGTAAATACATGGTAACTTTATGATTGGCCATGTTCTGAAGTCGAATAGCATTACGGCTTCATTGTGAAAGGTTATATATTCTGGGCCGCAGCATAGTGAATAACAATACTGAAACGATAAGACATATTAATAACATTCCCATAAAACAAATAAATCTGAGTTGATTAATTCACAATTTTCAAATCCAATCCAAACCCAAACCAACCTAACTGTAATACGGCTTTTATAGGAAAGATATACAACAGCTGATTATTATACTAATAAACGTAATATCTACAAATATTACAATTTTTTTTTATTTCACCAACATATAAACACGTGACTCGGACAGAAAATAAAAAATATAAATGCATAATACTCGAAACTGTAAACTATTAACGTGGCGAATAAAACTGTTCATTTTGTATCATACATATTTACTTCATAATTTTATATTAAAGATTGATTCAAATGGCATTGGTTAGTAAAGCATATTGCTAATGGAAAGTAAATAAACAGCTGTAGACATAAAATGTTTTGATTGTAGAGAATCTGTAAACAAACTTAGTCCCCATAGAAATTATTAGAAATTTAAAACGTCATAAAATGGAAACTTATGGGGTTTTCGAAAATATTTTTTTCACTAAAACCTTCCGGGACACTTATAGAGCAACTTCCTAAAATTTCATGGATCGGATGAGTAGTTTGGCAATGCATAAAGGACATACATACATACATACATTCAATTTTATATATAGAGATAAATACTTTACTCAGAAAAAGAAAAATAACATCTTAGATCCATTATAAGTTTACAATTAATTAGATTAAATTAGAAAATGTATATCAGTATTTAAATTCGTCGCAGATCACATTTTAATATACATGTATTATAATTTTTAAATAGGTTTAAAGTAAATGATCAATGTAAACCACCTAATATTGTTTTTTGACAGCTGGTTATTTCTTTCTTTAAAACCACTCTTGTAGATTACAAAAACTGCAAAACTTCGAAAAATATCTAATACTGCTAAAATATTAGCATTAATCCATATATTAGGTTTTTTGTGTATTTATTAAATATTAGGTTTGAAGTAAACACAATGTTCTCCAAAAGAAATAGAATAATGAAAAAAGTTCCATAACTGTGGGTACTCTCGTTGTTCTTCTCGTTTTCAAGAAGAAGCATTACAAGAGATCATGTTTAGTGTTACAGAAAGACAGATAGACAGAAGTGAGGTAAGATCCATTTCGTGTTTTCCCAGGTATAAAACTTACAAATAATCGAAAATATCCTAATTCAATGCAATATACAAACAGAAGTCTAACTTTATAAACTACATACACTAAATACACTATACTACTAAATACTATACTATACACTAAATACTAAATACTATACTAAACACACTAAATATTACACTAAATACTATACACTAAATTTTCAAATGTACTTTGGCGAGCGTTTCTCAGCTAAAAAGCTACGTACAATTGTATGAATAAGGAGAGATGTAAATTTATTTTTAGCGATTATTTATTCTGTTCCTGTATATGGAGCATTTTATACATACACCCTGCCATTAGAAAAAAACTTCTAAAATACTTCTTTCAAAAAGGAAATTTAATTTAATTCTTATTAATATTATTATTATTCATTTCTCTGTCATTCATTTTAAGTAGTGTGTCTTTTACTAGATCCATAACATAAAGGAACAAATTAATGGGACTAAGGTTCAAAACAATCTTTCTCCCCTCTAAAGATTTCGCTTGCAACTCCAATCAAGGAGGACTATACCAAAGTAATAGACTTGATGTAACTCACATACTAACACCCCTCCCCTTTTTACTTACCTTACTTAGATTATGATCAGTCCGTAAAAAATTATTTGCCTCACCAACAATTTTCCCCCATTCTCTCCTGTCATGCAACTGACTTTCTTTTGCCTATAGCTTCCTCAAGTCCCTCTCCACCAGTTGTTTAATGCCTTAGAGTTACATTAATTTTAATTATATTAAACACAATACATAGTAAAAACAGGAAGAAACTTACAATACTTTATTGAAAACTTCACTGACAAAATAAAATTTGGAATGCCTAAAATAGTAGCTTATTAAAATGCCCTTAATTTTATAGCCATTGTAACACTCTAATAATAATTTAAATTTAAATCCATTGATCTTTAAAAAATTTCAGTTAAAAGAGTACAGATTTATTTCCATACTTAATTTTTACACTGTAGTCACCCCCCCCCCAACATCTATGCCATAAAACTGTTTTGTTCAATGTTTTTTCCATAGTAAGAATCCTAGCACTCAATTCTACTTTAGCGGCCCACTTATAAATTAGATTCAGTTTCCATTTTCACTTGTCATTTCCTGTCTTCTTGCAAGTCCATTAATTTGCACTAGTTATATAAATCTGAAAATGTTGAATTTTAGAATAGGAGATCTAAGAAATTCATATACGTATATTAAAGTTATAGTTTCCTACATTTTCCCAATTTCTAAATTATTTTTCAGTCTCCAAAAATAACTCCCATACAGTATCTTATATAGAACCTCCCACATCCGACCCTGATAGGACCAGGCCATGGTAGGAACGGTCAAAAGGTTGGATATCGGGAGGACCAAATAAAATGTATTTCCTTGGAAGAAAAGCAACTACAATAAAACTTCATTGTACCTCTGACACAAATTTAAAAATCAAGATATGAATGTTAACTGAACAACGGGATGAGAATGATAGATAGAAGGTAGTATACGAGGTTGGATATCGGGAGGAGTCAGTTTATGTGAGGTCAGATAAGGGAGGTTCTACTGTATAGGTTTAATCCTGTTTTAATCCCCAATTATTTGCACATTGTTGGAAAGACAAATAACTACATAATATACATAATAACTACATCAATATAAATTAAAAGGTTCAACAACACTACTATGAGTGGTGCTGGAAATAGTTGCAGTAGTTTGGGAACAACTAAGAATTATTTGTGTTTTAAGACTGACAACATGAACATAAAAAATTGTAATAAATCTTAACTTCTTAAATCTCAACAGTATTATCTATATAATTTATTAAAAAAGTGTATCACAAATTTTCAAATAAAATCTTAATTCCCTGTTTAACTTTTTGTTAAACCTTATTTTTAATCTTACTATAATAAATCAATTATTTTTATTATATAGTTAAACCTGTTAGCACTGAATATTGCAGGTCTCCTGACAGCTATCAACTGTTACAATGTCAAGTGGGCGACAAGGGTGCAGGACATCTTCACTGCCACCAAGATCCTAGCACTTGTAGTCATCGTGTTGGCAGGATTGTGGTTCTTGCTCAGTGGAGAGACCTCGAACATCAGTCGACCTTTTGAGGGCACCAATGTTGAGCCTGGCTATATCGCACTCTCCTTCTACTCAGGACTCTTCTCTTACGCAGGATGGTAAAAATGTAATTTTATTTTTAATGGTTGTTTATTATTAACATTAAGCTATCCTGTTGTTAGCAATCATTTATACAAGTGTATGGTTATGTCCTCGCTTTTCAACTGTTTGACTTCTTTAGATGTTTTAAATGTATTTTTGATACACACACCTTGCCCCAACATAAACTGACTAATTTAACACCCCATGACTCGTGTGGCGGGGAATCCCCGCTTTCGTGGTTTTAGTGTGTTTATTCTTTTGCTGCTCAAACCAGGTAGTTGCGAGTCAGTGAAATCGTCCCCACCCACCGCTACACCACCTTGTAACTTGTTCAGTCATCTATTAGCTGTCAATAGAGATGTATCACATTTTTCTTAGTGAAAACAAGGAATCCACACCTTTGCATGTCACCGTGTGACTCGTGATTTCATGATTTTTATACTTTCATACTTATGTCAATAATGAGTTGTGAAATCAATGAGTGTAATTAGTATTGTAATTAATGTTATTGGTGTAATTTTATTTCATAAATTCCACCAATCTAAGTTTAAGTCAATTGGTTGAGGGATTCCTCGCCTTGCACTGTTACAACCTGCACACTCTTTCCCATGTCAATGTTATGGAGAATAGGCAAATAATTCTCATGTTTATGGACAGATTTTTATAAAACTTGTCATATATTATTATTATTATTATGTTATTGATTTGGAAATTCGCTGAGTACGCAGGTCTGCTGCGACGGGGGTATTATATATATATATATGTATATATACATGTGTCTGTGAACACGATAACTCTCGTAAAAATGGTCCGATCGAGACCAAATTTGGTAGAGACGTGTATTCCTACAAGTGCTCGGAAGAGTTCGTAAACCAGACATATTGGTCAATGGGAACGGGTAGTTTGGGGGGGTTTTGTACCCCAAAATGGGTTTTTTTTCATTTTTCACGTGTAATTTTTAAAAGTTTCTAATTTTATATTTCACCATTGGAATCAGCTTAAAAAACTACACAGTTAAGTTTCTTAAAGTTTTTCTCTATCTACAACGGTTACCGAGATATTAAAAAATCTAAACACAGTACGTTGTATTGTGGGGCTCCAATGTTAATCTTATGGAGGATAGGGAAAAATTAATATTTCCCATATTAATAAATATTTTTGGATAGAACTTGATATTTAGCTTCATGTGATTGAGATCCATACATTTATGCTTAAAAATCATAGTTTATGTGTTTATCATGGCAGCAAACCTGCATACTCTTTTCCCATGTTAATCATATAGGAAATAGGCAAAGTCCTTTATTTATGGACAGATGTTGATGAAAGTTGGTATAAATGTTAAAAATAAAAATTGTTTATGGATGCCTACTTTCAGTGTTCCTCACAGCAGCTAACCTGCACACTCTTTCCCATGTTAATCTTATGGAGAATAGGCAAATGATTCTCATGTTTATGGACAGAACTGACATTGTTTATGGAAACTTGTCAAATATTATTATTATTATTATATTATTTATTTGGAAATTCGCTGAGTACGCAGGTCTGCTGCGACGGGGGTATTTTATGTATGTCACAGAGTCATAACCCTTATACCGAAATATCTGTCTGTGAGACCAATTTTCTACCTATTTAATTTATTTTACAAATTTAATACTGTTACAGCTATCAACTCCACAACAGCTTCCTAAAGTACTCTCATAAGTAACATATCAAAATTCTGTTTGATACCATTCACTAACTTCTTTTCTATACCAGAATTTATAAAAATGCCGGTTTTATAGACCGGGTGTTCAGTATGAGTGTCAAAAACTATTTAGAGAAGCCAATGAATAATATTTTTTATGTATAAATATAATTTTTTATACTGAATGATACTCTTTAAATATTGAAAAAATTATTAATCTGTTTATAAATTAATTTTACCTGGTTTCATTTATTTAAGAAAATACAAATCTCTGTTACAGGAACTACCTAAATTTTGTTACTGAAGAGCTTAAGGAACCCTTTAAGTAAGTTATAATTTTATTGAATTTATTTTATGAGCATTTACTAAAAGTGTAATCGTACTTGATAATTTTAAATATATATCAATCAAATATTCTTCAGATCAAGGAAGTTAAACAGAATGCATTATTTTTTCAATAGACAATACTGGTAACAAAAAATAACAATTGATTTTCAGTGGTTTTTATACATTCAAGATAAGTTGGAAAAAAGGACTTAATTAGAAACTTTAATTTCCTAAAAATAGATAACTTATAATAAATGAGTTTGATATGTAGCATTACTGATACTTTTTACCAATACAAATTTGCTGAGTGAAAAGGGATTTATTTACACCCTCTGATTATCATTTTTACATTCACTTGTTGGTCTTGTACTGACACCTACTAATTTTAATAAAAAAATAAATGATTTGTAATTCTATAAGCCATTATTTACAAGATGTTTTGATCCCTGTTACAGAAATCTACCAAAAGCAATCTGTATATCTTTGCCCCTGGTAACAGTCATCTATGTATTAGTGAACATCTCATATTATGTAGTGTTAACAAAAGAGGAACTTCTGTCTTCAAATGCTGTGGCTGTTGTATGTATTTTAGAGCTATTTCATATTCTAAAAATTTATGCCTTGTTTTTAAGTAAGAACATTATTTCAGAGACAAAAATATAAACTATTAGGTTTTTATCTTGTAAAAATTATTGAACGTAAAACTTTATTTTTAATTAAATATGAATTTAATTTCTGCTGCAAGGGGTCTAAAAAGAAGTGTTCTAGGCTGATGTTACTTAATGTCAAGATCTCAAAATGTTGGTATAAATAATGAAGAAATTAAATATTGCTTCAAAAATAATCATCCAATTTCCTAAACTAACAACAAGAGGAAACAAGTTTAAAAAATGTTTAGAATATTTTTGGGATATAACCCCCAAAGGTTATTAAATTGGAAAACTCCAACTAATTGTTAATTTAATTATTAATAACAAACGCTATCATGAATTTTCAAAACCCCCAAAGGTGTTACAAACATTTCTTGATAGGGTTTTTATGGTGATGCAATGCTACTATGCACACCAAATTTCATGGAAAACTGATGAGAAATAAGGGAGAAATTGATTTTCTAATATTCTCCATAAGAATTACATCGGGAATTACATTAAGAATCTCATTGGGCGCTCTCAAAAAAAGTTATACATTCAATACTGCATTTACCACGGACAGTAAATTTAATTTCTCTGGAACCCGTTCGTTGTAGACAAATGATTCATAATAATAATTTGTTTAACTTTTTGAGCTGGTTTATATGGAAATCGTAAAACTATATTAAATATTTAGCGTGTTTGGGTGACACTTGTGGCTGGGAATCCCCGCTTTCTTTGTTTTTATATGTTTCTTATGCAGCACAAGCCAGGTAGTTGTGAGTCAGTGACATCTTCCCCATCCACCGCTGCGCGACCTTGCAACTTATTCAGTCATCTATTAGCTGTCAATAGAGATGTATCACGCTTTTTCTGAGTGAAAATGGGGAATCCATTCCTTTGCCTGTCACTGTGTGACTCATGAATTTCATGATTTTTGTACTTTTATACTGAATAATGAAATATGTTAATCATGAGTTGTGAAATCAATAAGTGTCCCACCAATCTAAATTTAATTCAATTGATTGAGGATTCCCCTCCTTGGGTGTCACTGTGTTACAAAACTAGAATAAAATCAGGTCATACTTGTAAAAGTTATGTTATAATTTTTCAGCCAAGTAAAAAGTTAAATATTGAGTTTTAAACTGTTTTGCATTAAGACATATAAAAGTTTAATGTATGGTCTACGTTTTTTAAAGATAAATAGACAATTATGTAAGATATGGAACAAAAAAGTAAATTGAGGGAATCCCCGCCTTGCTTATCACCGTGTAGTTTTTCTACGCATGTCACGGGATGTTAACTTTTTGCCATATACTTAAAAAATTATTTTTTTACATATAAAAAAGGATAACTTCTGAATCATTTGTTTTACAGACATACAGGTGGTATTATATTATTTGGGACATTATTAACTATAAACTATGAAATTTCTATCTAAATCATTTTGGTAAATTTTGAAAATTTTGTATTTTTTGAAATTTTTACAGGGGTTTTAGTGGTATAAACTACCCTTAAATAAAATAAAAAAAATAGTCTGGATATCTAGACAAAGTACGCCCGAGTATCTAACTTCATAAAAATCATACGATCAGTGTAGTTTTCTACACAGACAGACAGGCATCAGTATAGTTTTCTACACAGACAGACAGGCATCAGTGTGAAAACCACTTTTTTGGATTTAGGGAGCCTTAAAAACGGATATATTCACTCTCAACTCTAAATTGAAAATTTTGATGAAAATAATAGTTTTTCTGTATACAGTAAGTACTATGTAAGTAAGTACTAAGTAAATTAAATGAAGTATGGGTCTTAGGAGATTAAGGGGAGAAAGTCAAAAGTCGTTCTTGTGGGGTAAGATTTTTATTATATAAATAGTTTGATACTTTTAACTCAAAGTGTTTTTAGTAATAACTAAACAAAGTTTAAAAATAAAATAAAGCCTTATTTAATTTTTCAGACTTTTGGAGATAAACTTCTTGGATGGATGTCATGGACAATGCCTTTTTTTGTTGCCTGCTCTACCTTCGGCGCTTTAAATGGAGCCATTTTTGCCTCAGCACGCTTGTTCTTTGTTGGTGCAAGGCAAGGACACCTTCCCAAAGCTATTGCTCTAATAAACTATGAACGTTACACTCCAGTGCCTTCATTAGTATTTTTGGTAAGCAGTCATTACTTTTGGTTAAGATTCTCAGTTTCTGCTTCAGAAAAAACTGCTAGAAAATTCCTTCAGTTAAGATTTCAAGAATCATTTTGCTAAAAAACAATATCACTAAATTAATAATGCCATTTGACCTTTTATTACTTATACTACCAATTAATTCATGTGTTTTATTTCAATCTAAAACATGTTACGAAATCTTGAAGATAATACTCCAATCATTATCAAATTTATTTGAGCATTTTACTATAACTGGGGACAAGAAGAGAGGAAGAGGATTTAAGGAGGCAAAATGGAAAACTGTGATGTGTAGGTTGATAAGTTTGGCTGGAAATTTTTGGAAAATAATTATCGGATCTTTTGTACTCCGAATATAAAGTCATTAAGTATTATATAAACGTTGTTAGATGTGTATCAAATAAAGTTTGTAATGTTTTTCACATATTTAACAGAAATTCTTATTTTGTTTGTTTGTTTCAGTGCATTGTAACCCTTGCACTCCTTGTAATAAAGGACGTCTATGTTCTGATCAACTATGTCAGTTTTGTTGAGGCACTCTTCACCTTGTTCTCGGTTTCTGGACTTCTTTGGCTCAGACTGAAGAGGCCGAATGCTAATAGACCAATCAAAGTAAGTCAGTACTATATAGTACTGACAGTACTGTATAGTGTTCATAAAACCATTTATCCTAAATAGAGATATGAAACTAAAATATTTACCATTTTAGTTAATGGTAAAATTTTGTAAAAATACAGATTCTATAAAACAAAAACCAGAGGTTATAAGCTTAATGCTAACATATCTACATGTTCCTTGTGAAGTAAGGCAGAGTCCTCACCCCTAAGTGCAAACTGTTATTCTAAGCACCATATTTCTTTTCGTAGCAGTATTCAAGGACTTGAAGTACAAATAATATGTTAATTAATAATAATGTAAATTGTGAGTAACTATGAGTGCATTTCCAGGTTAACATACTTCTTCCAATTACGTTCTTTGTGATTTGTGCATTCCTGGTGGTTCTACCATGTTATGTGAAGCCGTGGGAGGTGGGAGTAGGCATTATCATCATTCTCTCTGGGATACCTGTCTATCTAATTTTTATTCACTGGAAAAACAAGCCTCGATGGCTTGATGATCTCGGAGGTAAGCTTTATAGCTTATAAATATATTAATAAATAATAGTCTTGATAATAAGCACATTATATCTTGATGTTTGTGGAAATGTGTCAAATGACACATTTCCATGTTTGTCCACGACTTTAATGAACACCCTGATATTACCTGATTACTTGTATATTTCATATAAGTAGAAAATAACTTGTCAAATATCACTGAACTATCAAAACTTGCATTTTGATGTAACCTAAATAGGACCTCTTATAGAATGTGTTGAATATAAATTTCAAATAAACAAAATTATGGTGAGTTTATAAGGTAATACCTGATTTTAAGGAAGAGAATTTTCATTACTGTTTATAGTAATTATCAGGCACTCACTACTTGACTTAGATGTAACTAGTTATAGGTTAATACTATACGGAGTTCACAAATGAGAGCAGAAAGAATTTGTTACTCAAAAAAGCATAATTAAAACATTGGCTCTAAAAAGTAAAAGAATAACTAACTAGTAGACTTTTTTTTTAAGTTCTACACTCTAATATGTTTTGTGCAATAAAACCGTGACTATGATAGGTATATTCTATCCATTATATAGTAATGAAAAAAGGTCTGACACAATATCTCATACAACTAATGCATGCAGTGACATTATATACCAACAATATTTCTTACCAACAAGATGTTATAACCTAAAGGAAATTAGCTGAAATTAATCCATTCCGGTTGAAAAACGGACTATCTTCGGGTATCTATACCCGTTTAATAATTACATTACATCAATCAATTAATTTAAAAAAATTTGTAACTAAAAAAATATGTGCCCCTGTTATAAGCATACAAATGCGGTCAACTTCCACCCAAGCCGGTCATCGTTTATTTAAGGTGGGCCCTCCCCCCCTCTAAAACACTTTTGCAAGCCAAATTGGGATTGCTCATGATCGGGATTCAAACCCTAGCACTTCAGAATAGCTTCCGACGTTTCACTTGTAAGTGATACACCGTAACACTCTTGGCCACCGCTGCATAGTCAGACATAGTGCTTAGTTGGCTATAAAGTATACTCTAGCGGCAAAACAGTGAACTTCAAACATAGGGGGCAGCACGGAATGTAGTTCACTAAATGGGTGATAGATGTTACTATGTCTGATGGGTTACATTACTTGTCGATTAGAGCTGGTTGTTTTCTCAAAACATTGGATAAAAAAAATTGTACCTGAATGGGTTAACATACCACTGTACCAATAAGCTGCCAATGTAAGCTGCTGAATACTACCATAAGTATTCCCATTTAATTAATATGGCTTGGGGTTTATGGTGTATGCATTAGAACTATCCTACCTCAATTCTATCAACTAAAACTTATAAAGTTTTATACTGTATCTAAGGTATATTTCTCTGTGTGACCCATAGATGTTGTTCTAGATGGGTTCAACTTCACCTGTGCCAAGATGTTTATGTGTGTGTTAAGTGAAGAAGTGAAATCGGATTGAAGCTTAAAACTATAATTTTTCAAGCTGGTGCGTTGTGCTTCAAAGTGGCTGAACAAAGATTAAAGGATAAAGACACAACTGCCTACCCACTTACAAAATGTCTATTCCATTTGTTGTAAAAAAGCATTTGACTTTTTTATAAGACTTTTTTGTAGTTTTAAATAAGGATATGTATCATTGTAAATACTGTAACTTAGATTGTGTACAGATCTTCTGATAAACTTTACTTTAGTTATTGTACATGATAAAGCCAACATAGCAGTTTCTTTTTATGACACAGTACTTCAATATTATTTTTTACATTCAAATCTTAGATTGATTTTGTCATGTCTGTAAGTTCCTTTATCTAATTTTATTTTATTTTATTAGTTTAGGTTTACAAACTTATTGTTATCTTCATTATTTAGTAAACCATGACAAAAGTGTGATCTTTAATCAGTTTTGTCATATGATACACAGAGGAACCTAAGAAAGCCACAGTGGATTTCTCGAATTTCAAGGGACTAAGAAAGATATACGTTATAAAGGGATATACTTAAATACAAGGATCGTTAAATCCTACGTTTTGCCGAAATTCGTAATATAGGGGTTTGTCGTGACCTTCAAATAAAGAATATTGAACGTGTCCAATCTCTATTTAAAGTAGATTTTTAGGCATATGTTATTTTGGTTATACTGTATGTTTCACTGCTACAGATTGGCTTAACCAGCCATTGTCTGCTCGAAAACCATTATGACCCAATTGCTCGGCCAATTGTTGAGCTTTTTCCTGAAGTACAAGTCCCGAAACGGATACATTTTTGTCACGGTATTGTTTCATCCATAACATAACTTTCAACATCCTGTAATTCAGTCCGTTTAGCTTTTTTACTCCAACCAAAAAGTCCACCTTTGTCTTAATAGTTATATTTATTTACTACTGTTTGAAGAGTTGTTGGTGTTATTTAAACTCCATAGCAATGTCCATTCTCTTCATATGCAGGTTTTCTTCTATGGTTTTTACTTCTTCACTTTTGAACTCCACACTAAGAGCCACCAACGTGTTAATTACAATCATAAACTAAACACTGCAACGATGTGCAACATGATAGACGTGCACCTGCTATCAGAATTATGTGCGGCGAGAAATAAGGCGAAAATAAGGCAAATTCCACTCGAGTGGCCTAGCTAAAAATAAAATTCTCAATACAAGGGTCTGGACCATGAGAATATGTTACATAGAGGCTAAGTTCGTTATATAGGTGTTTCTTACTTTGGTATTCGCTATACATGGGAAATAAAATTATTAAAAAACGCACAAAATATACGTTATAAAGGGGGTTTATAAGTAATTTGTTCACTATATAGAGGTAAATTTTCTATTGAGTTATATGGCATTTTCAAGGGGAATAAAGAATAATATGTTATACCGAGTAATAGGTTACATTGAGGTTCGTTTTATCTTAATTCCGCAATCAACCATTTCAACTTAATTAATGAGTCTTTTTTCTCAGATAAAATGAATACTTGTTTATTTTATCTTAAGATATACAAGGGCTGTTTTCTCCAAATTATAACAGTTAATAAATACACCTTGCAGATAATTAATTTTACTATACAAGTTATAATTTCCCATTATTTTCCAACATCAATAGTCAACATCGAGATTGAGCTGATTGAGGATTTACATTTCTCCACCATCTCATAAGAATAGTACCAACATTGAGCTCATATAGGACCCTAAAAGATACATAGTTTTTGGTGGTCAACCAAAACAAATCTTTATTTCTTGGAAGAGGTGACATTTAATTGGTGCTAAGTTCAGATGTGGGCGGCCAACTCCTACTTCAACTGTTGGAGAATTATTTTTTTATCACATCAACTCTATGCCATGCATTAGCAACTGGGCAAGAGCATACTTCTGTTTCTGCATACTGGATTGTTTCTAACGGCACTTACAATCATTACTGATGGCTACAGTTTTAACCTACACTACAAAAATCTTGCATTGACTTAATGCAGCACAATATATTCTTCAAATTAAAAAAAAATTCATCTATCAAAAAAATTGTCAGTGTCAATGATTGCATTGACACATAAAATATTTGTATACTATTCCTTCTTAAATAAAAAATAGTAAAGTGTTGTTATTTGTTCCAAATGTGTTAATACTGTACTCGAATCTAAGGAACAGGCATTGTCTCTATCATCAAAATAGGTTTAGTCTTCAGTTGGAGCCTGCATTTTTAAGAAAGATATGCCAAGATACTTACTTATCTTGTGTACAATTGAAAGTTGAAGTAAATAATACCTCTTTTAAATTTAAAATTTATACAGGAACAAACATATATTTTTGTTTCTTATACAGTACTAGACTGAAATATGGTCTATATAATAGCGAAAACCCCTGGAGACAAAGTAAAATAAATAATTTCCTAGTTTGTAATTTATATTTAATATTATTGACAAACGAGTATCTTGGTTTTAGAAATGTTGTTGATTAGAAAAAAACATAAACTAGGCAACTGTTTAAAAATAAAAAAGCTAGTGCCTTCACTCATTCAAAATTTTTTAAACTTACCTGTCAAATCCATAGATTAAACCGGATATATAAGCCCACTTTCCATTTTCTTACGCCTATTTTCAAAATATCCGCAGTTCAATCATGCTTTAGAACTTGAAATTTCTTTACTTCAAGAGAAACAATTATATTATAAATATAGTATCAACGAATACATCAGAAATATTTTGTTACAAGCTATCTTGGATTTACCATGTCTGAGGTCATGGAGACTTACATAAATAAAATGTTATTTGGGATGGTAAGGTTATAGTATATAGCAGAAAAAATTAAACTTTACCCAAGGCATACCACAAACATAGTTTACTTTTGCTTTAAAATGAATTTATGTGGTGTTAAATGAACATGTGGTTTTATTCTCTTTTGACAACACATATGATGTTAAATACTAATTTATTTGTCCATCCTAAATCGTGAAGAGACTATACGTCAACCTGGTTGGGACCAAGCCTACTTAAACCTCTCAGCCAGTTCACAGGGTATGAATTTAGGTTCACAAACTTGTAGTATAATAACAAGGTGATAATAAAAATCATTCCATTGAATGTGATATTTTGAAAATTACCTTAAATTGATATGTAGTAGTAAAAAATCCCTTAACGGGTGAATATTTTTTTAGTACCCTTATTCTATAAATCTAAATAGACCATAGAATAAATGATAAGAAAGGAAGTGTCTATAGCCATGGGTATAGTGAATGTGGAATAAGAACTATTTAAAATGTAAGCTTGTATAATTGTACCGTTAAACTTTGAAACAACATTATTTTAAATAGGAATAAACTTTAAAAGTTTGTTTTCAAGTGTACTTTTATTATCAACCAAAAGCCATGTTGTTTATAATGAACAGTTATAATTTTCTTAAACTATAACTCAACCTCATACTCTCATGAGCCGTCCTTATTTTATATGGTAAAGTATAAGCTGTCATTTGATTTAAACACAAATTTACGATTTCAATTGATCAGTAAAATTACACTGTTAACTTGGTACAATGCAATGGGTGAGACATGTGAAAAATATCCTAGGATTTGATTTTCATGTTGCATATATTATATTGTTGAATTATTATGTTGTTGGGACAAGTTGTTCAGGTTTCACTGAGGCTCAATATTTGAATGAGTCTCTAGAGAATAAGGTGCTATGTCACAATACTGTGTTCATTTTCACCTTTTTTTAATTTTTTAATAAGTTCAAGAAAATTCTAGAAAAAGTAATTGGAATTAATGCTGCCCAAGGACAAACCTTCAATATGGTCATATTCAAGGTTTGTCCTTGGGCCAGAATGTCCATATAGGTTTTTTTTCAACTAGGTATTAATTTCCATTTCGACCTAGCAACCAAGCCAATTCATTCGTAAATCAACTAAGATGAGTTTGTAATTCACACATATCGATCAATTGAAACAGGAAGTTTGGGGGAGTTTATACCTCATAAATAGGTTTTTTGCATTTTTCATACATAATTTTTTTTAAATTTAAATTTTACCTTTCAGCTTAAAAACTACACAATTCAGTACGAAACTTTAAAAGTTTTGCTCTATCTACTATGGTTACAATGGTTGAGATATTAAATACCCCCATCGCAGCAGATCTGCGTACTCAGCGAATTTCCAAATCAATAATAATAAAATATGACAAGTTTTATAAAAATCTGTTCATAAACGTGAGAATTATTTGCCTATTCTCCATAAGATTAACATGGGAAAGAGTGTGCAGGTTAGCAGCTGTGAGGAACACTGAAAGTAGTCATTTATACCATAAATAATTTTTATTTTAACCAATTATACCAAGTTTTATCAACATCTGTCCATAAATAAAGGAGTTGCCTATTCCCTATATGATTAATATTGGAAAAGAGTATGCAGGTTTGCTGCCATGATAAACACATAAACTATTATTTTTAAGCATAAAAGGATAGATCTCAACCACATGAAGCTAAATATCACGTTTCATAAAAAAATATTGATTAATATGGGAAATATTAATTTTTCCCTATCCTCCATAAGATTAACATTGGAGCCCCACAATACAACGTACTGTGTTTAGATTTTTTAATATCTCGGTAACCGTTGGAGATAGAGAAAAACTTTAAGGAACTTAATTGTGTAGTTTTTTAAGCTGATTCCAATGGTGAAATATAATACCCCCGTCGCAGCAGACCTGCGTACTCAGCGAATTTCCAAATAAAATAAAAATATAATAATAATAATATATGACAAGATTGGTCAAAATCTGTCGATAAACATGAGAATTATTTGCCTATTCTCCATAAGATTAAAATGGGAAAGAGTGAGTAGGTTTGCTGCTGTGAGGAACACTGAAAGTAACCATTTATAGGCCTACCATCAAAAATTTTATTTTTAACATTTATACCGACTTTCATCAACATCTGTCCATAAATAAAGGAGTTTGCCTAATCTCCATATGATTAACATGGGAAAAGAGTATGCAGGTTTGCTGCCATGATAAACACATATACTATGATTTTTTAGCACAAATATGGATCTCAACCACATGAAGCTAAATATCATGTTTCATCCAAAAATATTAGATAATAAGTGAAAAATTAATTTTTCCTAATCCTCCATAAGATTAACATTGGAGCCTCAAAATACAACGTACTGTGTTTAGATTTTTTAATATCTCGGTAACCGTTGTAGATAGAGAAAAACTTTAAGAAACTTAATTGTGTAGTTTTTTAAGCTCAAAAAACCCCATTTTGGGGTACAAAACCCCCCCAAACTACCCATTCCCATTGACCGATATGTCTGGTTTACGAAGTCGTCCGAGCATTTGTAGGAATACACGTCTCTACCAAATTTGGTCTCGATCGGACCATTTTTACGAGAGTTATCGTGTTCACAGACACACATATATATATATATATATATATATATATAAATTTTAACGACTATTGTTTTTGGTCTCTGGGCACCTAAAGAAGAAAAAATAACATGGTCTCGGGCTTAACTCTTGCCATGAGACCTACAGTAATAGCTTCTTCCCTATGGGAAATTCGCTAAAAGGCTAAACATAGTTCATTGTATTTTAGGGCTCCAATGTTAATCTTTAGATGGATAAGGAAAAATTAATATTTCACTTACTAATCTATATTTTTGGATGAAACTTTATATGTAGCTTCATGTGGTTTAAATTATCCATTTATGCTTAAAAATGGTCAAAATAAAAATAGTTAATTGTAAAAATGCCTACTTTCAATGTTCCTCACAGCATCAATTCTACAAGAATCTAATCTTATAGAGAATAAGGAAACTATTTATTACGAATATTCATCAAACCTGTTATATCATGGTTAGGAAATTTGCTGAGTACGCAGGTCTGCTGCGACGGGGGTATTTTAAAACTGAACACCAGGTGATGAAAAATCAACAAAAACATGTTTCGACAGAATAGAATGACAGGTGTACATAGACGACAAAGAATAAAATTAATCTATATTAAACACCTTAAAAAGGTTATTATATGCATATTGCTCGGTCTAAATCTTTAACTTATCAAAACACAGGTTATGCCATAGATAAAAGCGGTGATTTGAATTTTGAAAATTTTTATATCATTGGGCATGAAAAAGATCTGGAATTTGTAGGCATAAGCTCAAAAGAAATTAAAACTTAAGTATGCATTTGTTTTTTACCTCCACCTTTGCTTGAGACCAGACATGTCTGGATTAGCAGTGTCAAAAAAAAATACTATAAATATTTACACTGGAAGAGAAACTTCTGTAGATTTTTGATAAATTTGTCAAATTGGCAGTGGATGAGATTTCATCTCCCAAACAGCCCAAAGCCAGCACAGTATAATTATCGAAAAATTCCTGCAGGGAGTTAAAGGGCTTTTTCTTTAGCCAGAACTTAAGTAGCGTGGAGAACCTCTCACTCTCAAGCTGCTTTATGCTGCCAAGGAGCTTGTTGTAAATTTTAATTGATAGAACTGAGTATGAGTTTTTGGTTTTGCTCAGTCTACAACGGGGGACATCTAGCTTGCCTTTGTGCGTATACTTGCCTTGGCCATGTACTTATTTTCTGACCAAGTAATTGTTCAGATCTGATTGAACAAAACTAGCACATGTAAGGATGTAGCAGCTGTGTATTGTTAAGATGCCGGTTCTTTCAAAGAGTGGCTTACAGTGGTCAAGTCTTCCACTCCCCGTCAGTATATGCACAGCCTTCTTCTAGAGCTTGAGGATTTTGAACAGCTCGATACGTGACCCCAAAGCTGTAGGTCATAAGTGACATGGATTTGGAGAACTAACTGCATAGTAAACAACAACCAGGTAAGATTTGTCCACTAACTTAATCAGTTTCCTCAACAAGAAGATCACTACCCAATTTCCTACACACATTCTAATATGGTCATTCCAGGTTAGTTTTGGATTGATTACAAAACCAAGTAGTGTAACATTCGAAGATTCCTGGGTTAAGGATGTACTCGATGAGCATACTAGTTTTTGTGTCTTTTCTTCGTTAAGCTTTAGCTTGTTAACCTCAAACCAATCTTTCGCACTCACAAAAAGAAGCTCTGACCTTCCCCCCGCCGATGCATGATCACACCCAGTGATCACGAGAGTGGTATCATCAGCGAATCTCAGCGCACTTCCCTCAAGTTCGAGATCGTTGATAGCCACTAAAAACAGTAAAGGTCCAAATACGGACCATTGAGGAACTCTGTGGTTGACTCGGAGGGGCTGAGACTGAGCGCCACATATGGAGATGATGTCTTGGTGGTTGTCGAGGTAGGAGGTGAGGGTTTTCAATACTGTGCCCCGAGCTCCATATAACACTGAAGTTTCATGAGCAAGATGCAATGTGGTACTACATCAAAAGCTTTGTTTAAAGCAATTTAAGCAAAGCTGACCTTATGCGAATAAGGTCAGTGCAACTGTGTCAGAGACCTCACGCCTCATAAATCCGCTGTCAGATCTGCCACAGCTGTAACCGTAGATCTACTCTGCCTAAAGCCGTGCTGGAGATCAAAGAACTAGTTGTTATAGATTCAATATATTGGACCAATTGTGACTTCAGTACCGTACTGTCTCCATTATCTTAACAAACATTGAAACGATTCAAATTGGCCTATAGCTGAACATACTTAAAGGATCGCCCTTCGTAGGGTGGGCAATGTTCTTGAGATTCTAAGCCTATGAGTCAAGATCCCTGCTCATTGGTACAGCTATGGCATCTATTATGGATTTAATCAGGACGGAGGTCATCCCGTAAAGGTCAGGACTATGAGAGGCCCTAAATCAACTGACCAACTTAACCACCTCAGGAGATATTTCCCAATGAGCCAATGAGCTTAAACTAGATGTTTGAATTTTGACTAATTCACCTGTCCTTTTGTCATCACTACTAAAACAATTTGCAATACTGGACACTTTATTGATAAGAAAATTAAAATTGTAATATTGTACTAGCCACTCCAAGAGATAATCCAGCAGCTATAGCTGAAAAGATAATGCTGCGATTCGCCCAAATTAAGTCCATTTACCCGTATGTAAGTTGCCCATACACGTCTGGGGGAAGTTGAGTTTAGTTTGGGTATACACTGCTTAACGGTAGAATAACCCTCGCAGGAATGGGAGTTACCATCTGTCACAAAAAAGTGCCGAGTCGGCCGGCGCGCCGACTGAACAGTCGAGGTGAAACCTTGCTCTGAGTCGACCGCCACTATCGTGTACGTGTTACTCCCAATTGCATTATACTGGTGGAGGCGCCGACTCGAGGAAAACCGCTTCGTGTGTCTTATGCATACATGTGAACTATACGTTTCTGCCCTCGGCGGTGAACGTGAACCGGTCACACTCGAAACTCAACCCCAACATTCCCAACCAAGATATATCCACTGGTAAGGTGACTGAGCGCGAAACGAGAACTTTGGCAGCCCCCCGACCTAGCGGGAAAGTAGTAAACCTCGTCCGCCATTTCCGACATTATCGCTGTCCGAGATGGCGGTACACACTACATCATTTGGCCGTACAAATGTATACCGTCTTCATCTTTTATACTTTTAACTGAAATGGCGACCCACCCAGGTAGGTATTTTAAGCCAAGTATGAATGAGGAATGAATGTAGGATGATTGGCATATTTTATATTGGCACGCGCTATCTCCTTTACCATCCGTTTATCTCTGACTGTATTTATAGACATATTTATTGTAAATTTTTGACGAGATCTATTACAACTTTTGTCAGTTTAACGATTTATAATTATCTATTCATCTTATATCTCCCCTTTGTCGTATGGACTTAATATTAAAAAATACCGGATCTTTCTGTAAAAATTATATTTTTAATGTGTATCCTTAACATATATAGTGTTTTGTGTAGCAAAGAAATAAATTTTTATGGCAGATACAATCCGTTTAATCATAGATAGTTTAATCATAGGATAGTAAAAAACTTTACTATCCGTTTTTATCTGGTTCAGTCTTACATCTACCCCAAATGTGTGTGGCTAACAATACCACCTTGATTCCTTCCATGAAAATTTTACTTTTACTATAGTTAGTATTGCACCAGTTCATCTATGTGTACTGCTTTTTATCTTAATGAATTTTTATACGATGTATAATGGATCTTCATTGAGGAGGAATAGTAATCCCTCTCCTCTATGTCTGCAGTGTTTCCTCCTGGTCTGCTTCAACGATATTGAAAAGCCAACACAACAAAACAGAAAATACTCAACAGTTTCATTTAACACTTTTAACCAGCTGCTATGAACTGTCAAATAGCTATCCGTAGTCTGTATCTATCGTAATTTTTACCATAATTATTTTCATTAACTCGATTAGTAGTTCTTGCCGTTTAAATTTTCTCAGGCTCAGATTTTGATGTAACTTGTCCATTAACTTGCGCATTTATCCTCTATAGTTTTAATTGAGTAAATTTTATTGGGCTGTTGTGTTAATTTACAACAATGACAATGGGAGATGAGACACCAGTTACTTCACTAGTTCTTCCTGTACTGATACGTCCGATTCTTTCACAGGTAATATTTATTTATCGTTATTGAAGACATACCATACCACTACCCATTTTCTGACTGAATTCTGCCAGATTCATAGATCTTTTAAATTTAAGTATGGTTTATCACCTAGCTTGACAATTTTTTAGGAGGCGTTTTGTCAAATTTGTAATCGTTTTAGACCAAAATGGTTTCACTTAGTTATAATGAACATGGCATTGTAAACTGTTAGTTATACATGATATAGTTTTCATCCTAGTAGTGGTAAATATTTCGAACACAGTATTCTACCGATCTATATAAACTCGATCTTAGACTTACTTTTTGCACTTTCTTACAACCTTTTAACAATGTTACTGTCCGCGGAAGAACCCAATTTCAATGTTTCGTACGATTTTAGGCTGAATTATGACACTCTCAAACCATACCATCTAGCTAGGGGATCAGCAGGAATCGGGGTTCCGGGCAGGGGAAAAATCACTCAAATACACTTATTTTACTCTTTTATAACATGATTAAGAATAAAAACACCATGGAACACAGTTTTCCAACATTTTCTAATGTTTTTTGGACCGAAATACGACACTCTGTAACATACAGTCAACATTGAGGCTGGCAGGCATCTGGCTTCTGGGTGGGGGAAATGGAAAATATTTAAGAATCAGGGATATTATTTTAGGAGATCAGGGATTTTTTGCCTACGGTTCTGGGTTTTAGGTAGTGAGAAACGGGATATTTTAAGAGAATCCAGGTTATAAAAGGCTTATTTTAGCAGAGGTTTTAACAATGTTGGTAACAGCTGACTAGCTGAGGAGTAATAATGAAACATTATTCCACAGAGCACCAATCCTCATAATGTCACTTCACTATGCCGATGCAATTATGGGAATCATATTATTATATTTTGAATATATATAAAAATGATTATTATTATTATTATATTCTTATTATTAAATTACTTACTCTTACTTACTTCCATGCATATCTAAGTAGATACTTGGCCGCACCAACAAAGCCCCTCCATCCCTCTCGGTCTTCTGCATCTTCTTCTGCTGCTCATATCCGCTCCAGATCTCCCTTCACCTGATTCCTCAATTTTTGTCGTGGCCTTCCTCTTGGCCTTCTTCCTTCAGGATTCCTTATTACAACTTGTATTAGGTTGTTGTCTTCACTCCTTCTAAGGACTTGCCCAGCCCATCTAATCCTACATTTATACTTACAAACTACATCTGGATCTTTATACTATTATACTTATTATTAAATTATCATTATTATTATGATTATTATAATATTTTGACATGATTTTGTTGTAGTTATTACGCATATATCACATGATGCCGACATACAGCGCTCTGTGCAGTTAAGTAATGTTTTTTCGATACTTTTATGTTGTTAAATACATTTTATAATATCAAGTATATCAAGCGACTAGTACATGTAGCGTTTTATCGTAATATACGAGATATTGCCGACATACAGAGCTCTGCGGAGTTAAGTTAGGTTCTTTATTGATATTTTTATTTCGTTATTATAATAGTTTATACTATCAATAAAGAACTTAACTCGGAAGAGCGCTGTATGTCGGCAATATCCTGTCTATCACGATGTAACGTGTATTGGTCACCTTTATACAACTTTTACAGTTTAATATAATTTTTAACGATACGGCAGATACCCTATTTATTTTAATTGACAGTCTAACACATAACAACTAGGCATTTTACGACATCCCAACAGGTTAATTACAGGAAGGAAACATTTTTATATTTTAGAAATCAAACCAATTATAAAATAAACATTCCTCAATTATCTTTAACTACTTCTAAGTAGTTTCTGTACTTGTCGTATCTCTTTGTATATTCCTAATTACCATGGGCTGAAGGACTAACGGATTTGTAATCAGCTGATTCACAATAAAATGAACTACCGTAATACTAAAGATAGTTGAACTCAGTTGTTGATTTGTTGCGCCATTTTCTTTGAGAACATTTCCAACTAATTAATTTTTAATAGGCCCTACAGTTTGATAAAATTAAGTTAAATTAATTTAAAGTGAACAAAAAATCTTTGACATAAACTTAACCTTACGCTTAAGATCTCCAATCAAACAAGCTTTTACAGTTCAAAATTGTTAATCACAAGAAGCTACCGTTTACTATAAATTAACATTTGAAATCCCAAATTCCCTAAAATATTCCTGATTCCCGAATATTCCCCATTCCTCACAGCTTAGAACCTTAATTGTTGTAGACAACAAGGTTGACGTGTTTGGAGGGTGCCTTATTTCAGTCCAGAAAACGTTAAAAAACTTCGGACAAACTGTGTTCTGTGGTGTTTTTATTCTTAATTATTATGTTATTAGAGGGTGAAATAAGTGTATGTGAGTAATTTTTTCCCCCGCCCAGAACCCCGATTCCTGCTGATCCCCTAGCTAGACGGTATGGTTTGAGAGTGTCATAATTCAGCCTAAAATTGTACGAAACGTCAAAATTGGGTTCTTTCGCGGACAGAACCATTGTTAAAAGGTTGTAAGAAAGTGAAAAAGTAAGTCTAACATCGATTTTATATAGATTGGTAGGATACTGTGTTCGAAATATTTACCCTAGTAGTTCCTATGTTATGGAGTGTATGAGGTCCTTTTTAGGATGTTCATGAAAAGGATATTAGAAGTACTATGAGTAGTAAAGGTTGTGAAACTTTCTACTAGAATAATAATGGTTTGATATAATTTCTTCAGTTTAATAGATTTGACATTCGGCAATTTCTGTAGTTAAGTTCCATTAATGAATGCATGCTGAAGATCAAATTTTTCTGTTTCTTATGGCAGCATAGGGTATCAATTACTCATTTCTCATTATAATCTTGTGGAGAGTAACATCCATAGCCCAGATGTCCCAAACCCGCCTGGGATTCCTGGGTAACAAAAATAAGCCCTAAAAACATAGGGTGTATTGATATGATATATGATTGATATATGTGTCTTAGCTTATGATTAAGCATAGGTTGTATCATCTCAAGTAAGTAATTCAATCACCACCAAATGAATTAAATTCAAAGTGCCAAGATTTGTTACTACTGCTACATTTATCTCATAAGTCATAAGTACTTTATTTACACATAAGATTTGAACAATAGTTTTTTGTTACAAATATCGTGTATTGTCAAAAATATTATATAATTTTGTGGATGCAAATAATCTGTCTCAAAACAAGTTAAGTGTTTAAAAATTCTGCAATAGAATAAAAAGCTTTTTATAGGAGGAATTTCTTTACTTCTTTTTTAAAATGGTTCAGAGAGGTGATTGATTTTATTGTAGCAGGCAATTTATTGAACAATTTGATCCCTCTATATGCTGGGCTCTTTTCATAACTATTGGTTCTGTGAAGAGGATATGCCAGGTTTGCCCCATGTCTCATATTGTGAGCATGGAAGTTCCCTACTTTTGTAAATAAATCTTTATTTTTGAAAGTTAAATGGAGAACCTCTTGAATATATAAAGCGTATACCGTGAGAACACCAGATTCAATGAATACATTTTTACATGGATGACGAGGGCACAGACCAAACATGGCTCTCAGCATTTTTTTAAGTTTTCATATTTTATATATATATATATCCAAACCTCCTTCCCAAACAGCAATCCCGTAACGAATAATGCTCTCACTGTAACCACGATACACATCCATCAACACATTTTTATCACAAGTTGATTTTAGAATCCGGAAGAGATGAACTCAACCTATTTGCAATACTTTTGAATGTGACTTTGCCACTTCATAGTTTGATCAAAAGTTAAACCCAAGAATTTAGAAGATGATAGAGGCTGTTTTGAAACAAAGTTTACTTCATCATTGGCTCTGTTATTTAATTTGAAATGTACCGGGTCCGGCAAAAAAACCTCCCCGGTTTGAGCAAGCCACCGCGTGAGTTGTAGTGGGGATAGAGATGTGGAGGGGGTATTGTTCCTTAGCGGCGTACGTGCCATTTTCAGTGTTTGCCATGGCTTGGCTCGGTGAGCATCGGGCGTTTGTTGTGGAGGAGTTTATTAAAAATGGCGGTTCTGTGATTTCTACTCAACGAGCGTTTCGGATTCGATCCGAACTTGGCCGACGTGATAGTGTTCCTGACGCGAAAACGATTAGACTGTGGATGTCAAACTTTAGACAGCACTAAAAAGAAAACCAACTGGCCGACCTCGTACTGCAATAACACCAGAGAATGTGGTGCGAGTGAGAACATCCATCCAACAGTCTCCAAAGCGTTCAGCGGTTAAACATGCAGCTGCCCTGGGATTGTCAGAAAGGAGTGTAAGGAGAATTCTGCATAAAGAACTTCATCTGCATCCCTACAAAATAATGGTTGCGCAAAAGTTGTTTGAAGAAGATTATGAAACTCGCAGGGCAGCATGTGATGACATTTTGCAGAACATTCCCCCAGATGCTGTCTTCATTTCTTCTGATGAAGCCCACTTGTGTGGAACTGTTAACAAACAGAATTTCCGCTACTGGGCTGCAGAAAATCCTACGGAACTCCACCAACAACCACTACACAGTCCAAAAGTCACAGTTTGGTGCGCCGTTGCGGAATTTGGTGTGTGGGGACCGTACTGTGTTTAACCGCTGAACGCTTTGGAGACTGTTGGATGGATGTTCTCACTCGCGCCACATTCTCTGGTGTTTTTGCAGTACGAGGTCGGCCAGTTGGTTTTCTTTTTAGTGCTGTCTAAAGTTTGACATCCACAGTCTAATCGTTTTCGCGTCAGGAACACTATCACGTCGGCCAAGTTCGAATCGAATCCGAAACGCTCGTTGAGTAGAAATCACAGAACCGCCATTTTTAATAAACTCCTCCACAACAAACGCCCGATGCTCACCGAGCCAAGCCATGGCAAACACTGAAAATGGCACGTACGCCGCTAAGGAACAATACCCCCTCCACATCTCTATCCCCACTACAACTCACGCGGTGGCTTGCTCAAACCGGGGAGGTTTTTTTGCCGGACCCGGTATATATTTTGTTTTTATAGTGTTTAAAAAAAGGCCGTTACAATCGAACCATTCTTTCAATGAACTCATCGAAGACGTAACTTTCTCTTTCATATCTTCCAAATCATCACCCCTTATCAAAACTGACACATCATCCGCAAACATTGTAATTTGGCATCCACTTTCCTTGGCCAGAATATCATTAATTCATTAATGTATAGTAATAATAAAATTGGAGACAGTATACAGCCCTGCGGAACTCCTTGCTTTATGAGCCTGAAAGACGAACACACAGGAGAGGAACTATTTAATTTAACTTGTTGAAATCGGTTTGAGAGAAATGACTCAAACCAAGACAAAGTCATTCCTCTAATGCCATAATGACACAATTTGTTTAAAAGAATCTTGTGATCCACCGAGTCAAAAGCCCTGGATAAGTCGCAGAAGACCCCCATCGTCCTCCGTGATTCATCCAAAGACTGTAATATCTGGTTTGTGAATCTATTAGGGCAGAAAGTGTTGAATTTCCCTTCTGAAACCCGAATTGGTTTTTATTGATAATATCGAACCTTGAAAGATAATCTAAAAGACGGCGGAGTATGATTTTCTTGTATACTTTAGATAAAGAGGACACTAAAGCAACTGGCCGATAATTAGCTACTTCAGAACGGTCATCTTTCTTATGCATGGGATGAACTGTAGTGTACTTAAGCTTTAATGGGAATTTGTTTTGCTCTATTGATTGTTTAATTAGAATTGTGAGGGGAAAAGCAAACTCTGAACCACAAAATTGCAATATATTTGAAGAAAGTTCATCCCATCCACTAGAAAATTTATTATTCAGTGAAGAGATTGCACTTAATACTTCTACCTCGTTAGTTGGAGTTAAAAATAAAGAAGAAGTAGTCTGTAGTTTAAATATTTGTGTATTGCGTGCAGACTACATTACTAACCTGACGTTAGACTGCATCTAACAATGCGGCTTTACCATGATCTAAATTATACAGATAAATTTGTAATTAGGCTATTAGTGAATTACCTACATAATAATAATAATAAACTCTTTATTGCAGGGGGACTGTAATGTATTTTTTGGGGGACTGTAAATTTGAGTTTCTGGAGGATATCCTCCAGAAACTCAAATTTGAAAATGCTGACGAAAACAATACTTTCTCCTTATTCCTCATATAGGAGAGAAAGTAAAAATCCCTTAGGCGTTGATAAAAATGAAAAATGTAACATTTTTCTTAAATTTTGTCCTTCTAATATTCTAACACATGTAATACTGAAGTCATAATGTGTATTTATTTTAGTATACCGTATGTTATCAGAACAAACAGTAAATACTCTAGACCATAAGATAAAAATACCCCTGTGGCAGCAGACCTGCGTACTCAGCAAATTTCCAAATAAAAAAAATTTATAACAGGTTTGATCAATATCTGTTTGCCTATTCTCCACGAGATTTACATGGGAAATAGTATGAAGGTTTGCTACTATGAGGAACACTGAAAGTAGGATTTTTATAATAAACAATTTTTATTTTGACCATATACTGTACAGAGTTTTATCAATAAATAAATGAGTTTGTCAATTCTCCATATCCATAAAATTAACATGGGGAAAGAGTATGCTGGTTAGCTGCCATTATAAACACATAAACTATGATTTTTTAAGAATAAATAGATGGATCCCACCCACATGAAGCTGAATACAATGTTTCATCCAAAAATATTGGTTATTAAGGGAAATATTATTTTTTCCTTATCCTCCTTAAGATTAGCATTGGAGCCCCTAAATACGATGTACTGTGTTTAGATTTTTTCATATCTTGGTAACCGTTAGAGATAAAGAAAAACTTTAAGGAACTTGAGAGCAAAACTTGAAAAGACTAAACTGTGTAGTTTTTGAGCTGATTATAATAGTAAAAGATACATTTTGAAATTTTTAAAAATTACATGTGAAACCCCCATTTTTGGGATACAAAAACCCCCCCAAAATACCCCTTCACGGTTAACCAATATGCCTGGATTACGAACTCATCCGAGTAAATGTAGGAATACAAATCTCTAAATATATATGCTCACACATATTATATATATATATATATATATATATATATATAATTTTAGATGAATATTGTTTTTGGCCTCAGAACACCTTAAAACAAAAAAAATAACATGGTCCCTTGCTTAATTCTTGCCTTGAGACCTACGGTAATAGCTTCTTCCCTATGGGAAATTCACTAACAAAGTGATGGTTTTGGATTTTCATTTTAACACTTAAAATTATTTTCAGTTGGAAAGGAGGGATGTGGTTGCTTCTCAGACATTAAGAGCAGCCTTGACGAAGGTGGAATCAGTCCATCCTGGGTTCACTTATGATTTTGTTGTTGGCATCATGAGGCAAGGTGATCTCAGTGTGAATATGAATGAAAGCATTTTGCGGCTACAAGGTGCTGCTTCAGAAACAGATGGTTAGTTAAATATTTTGAGTACCATAGTATTGCTCGGCTATTTATAATCTATTTACTTTAAATAGAGAAAAAACCCATCACAATGGGGCAAGTGTGGTAAAATAAAGTCAGCATAGCAGTGTAGTGGTGATAGTCAAACAGGTTTACCAGATGAGGTAACTGGTAACTACTCACGATCCAGCAGGACCTTCTGCGTTGGTTTTGAACCAGGTATGCTTTATTTACTGGGCCACTGCATCACCCCAGAGCTACTGCATTGGGGTGATGTTTACTCTTGAGTGAGATCTTGATTTATGATTAGAAAATGTTGAATATTTGATTTACTTTAAACACGTGATATATAAACATTATACAGTATTATTGGGAGTGTTGTAGTATTATTCACAGTATTGATCTCTGCATTAGCATTAATAACTATTAATTTATAGGCCTATGCTCAATTCTTCTTCTTACATGATATGTCAAATTGAAAAGAGGTATGTTTATCCAAGGATAAAGTAGTTAGGTTTTATCAGTATGCAATTAACAGGAATTATTGAACTTTTAGGATAAATAGAATTGCTTTTTGGGAGATAGTTCGGATCATGTGTGAGATGTCTACTGTTAAGAGCTTTGGCATTCCTAAGCTACATAGGACAACATACATAGGAACTACATAATTACAATGTCTGACTAGAGAGCTTAAGTCTAATCAAAAATGCTACTTCGAGAATGTTTAAGCTGTCATAATTCAACATATGTGTATAATTAATTATACAATATACCGGGTGTTGTCCCATGAAGAGGTCCGTATTTTTCAGTTGGCGTGACAGATGTGTGGATTGTACTACAGACCTGGGACTCAACAGTCCTAACATACATATGTGCAAAAGATATACCCCAGAGGATCAGTTCCTTCTGACACATTAGGACAAAATGGTGGGATGTTAAAGAAATAGTACCTTTTCATTAAAATAGTTTTATTTGCTAATTTATTTATATAAATTGCTATTTTTTTTAAGTGTTGACATAATTACTGAATTTTTACAATGTTACTAAGCACTAAACAACGTTAGGAAATTAAAGAAATAAGTAACTAATAAATAAATTATATCTATTTGATCCAAAAACCTTATTCAAACTGATGTCCATTGATCATAACGCACTGATAGCAATGAAATAGAAAACAGTCATACGCTTTGCGGAACAACTCTCGAGGTATCAACGTCAGTTTCTCTTCAATCAACCTCATTAGTTCATCCTCTGTCATAATTTCATGACAATAAACCTTCTCCTTCAAAAATATCCATAGAAACAAGTCACAAACAGTCAGGTACAGAGAGATCTTGGGGGTCAGTCTGAGTAACATCGTTAAAATTCAGTAATTATGTTGTAACACTTAAGCAAATTAAACTATTTTAACAAAAAGGTACTAACGAAAGGTACATGTGTATGTTAGGACTGTTGAGTCCCAGGTCCATAGTGCGATCCACACGTGCGTCACACCAATTCAAAAATAGGGAACTCTTGGTGGGACACCCGGAATATATATAGTGTAACTGGGTTATAACGTTATTCTAAGGACCATACAGTTATTGATGTTATATCGGGGTGATGTTATAAAAGGGTTATTAATCTAATTATCAAGCCTACCACATAAATAGTAAAAAGTTTTGATTTTCATAACATTCTTATATGTATAATTTATTATTAGTATAAATATAATATCAATTTATGAGGAATACTCCTGTGCTATAAAATTTTACGTATATAAGTATAAATAAAAGTTTTTTTCTAAGTAAAACCAGTAAAATGTTGAATAAATGAACAATACAGTGTGATAACTTTTAATACAGTTTTGCTATGAATCAAGAGAATGTACTGTCACTGTCTTCACCCAGCAGGTTTTTTAAATGAACAAATTACAACATGAACACAAGACAAAGTCAGTGTAGGGAAGGGAGAGGGGGGACAGTGAGGGAGGCTTGAGGGAAGGCTGTATCCAAAAATAGATTTGTGCCACTGAAAAATATACCTGCTCTGTAATATGTCACGTTCGCCATCCATTTTTGGAAAGTTTTCTTTATTACTTGTGGCTAAATTTTGTTTTGACCGTTATTGCCTATACGAGGTTTTGGAATTTTTTGATGATAAATCCAATCAATGCTTACTCTTTAAGTTGGTAGGGACTTAAAACGAATGTTGTTACATCCGTGTTGACGTTAAAGCCAAGGTCAGAATAATCAAATTGCACTGTATTCTATCATATTGTTGCAAGTGTTTGAAATTGCTCAGAAATTATGATTTGTGATATTGGTAGCTGTAGAATATCGACTGAGTCGTTCAGAAGATGCTTTTCAAGAACTAAACAGAAAGTCAGCAGCATTGAAAAAGATTCTCAGCCGTATACCTGATGAAATAACAGATAGAAAAACATTTCTGGAGACTATAAAGTGAGTACATTTTTACATATGCTATAAAAATTAAAATTTAAGTAAGGAAAATGCTAGAAAAGGTGGAGGGAATGAAATATAATTTAAATGATCAAAATTAACTATCCAGTTGCATTATCTCCCAAATCACTTAGTAACTAGATTTTATCTTTCAACAGAATTATATAAGAAATATAATCTTTTAATTTTCTGATTAATAATGTTAAAAGGTTGCAATACTTTTTATCTTTTTATACTTTTTATATTGATCACAATTTTTTCCTCAATTCTGAGAAGGAAAACAAAAAAATATTTAAAAAATAAATCAATAACATTACTATAAATAGGCTGCTTGATCAGTACAGGGTCAGTTCAGTATGTATTGGGACTGGTTTGAAAAATCAAAATTTATTGCATGTATCATTAAAATTACTTGATTTATGTAGGTTTAACCCTAGAAATGGTAAGCTTTTTACTTTTAACTGTAATCTATAATATTATAAAGAAGATGTGGTTTCTGTATGTTTGTTTGTGGGTTTGTTGTGGCAAGTAAATGCAAAAAATACTGAACCGACCGGTTTGAAATTTTACAGAAAGGTAGATCTTAAACTCATGCAACACATAGGCATACTCATTTCCTTAAAATCCTCTCGGGATACGCCCTGTGAACGTTCTAAGTTTCAATGTTTACATTTTTAGAGAATGAAAACTTAAAATTATTTGAATGTCAACAGCTGTGAACACTAAAATTTGACAGTTCGAGAAGAAGGAGAAGAAGAAGAAAGAGCTGCCGTGACCGTCCTAGGTTTCAATGTTTTCTTTTTCTAATGACAACATCCGTTTGCACTATATTTTGACAGTTTGGGAAGAAGAAGAAATAAAGTTGATTTTTCAGATAAGCTGCTGGATCGAAATTAGTGAATTATTTAAAATAGTGGAATGGTAGATTTTAAGTTTTTTTTCCGACGACTGTCTCTATTACATTAATCCTTATCCTCTCCCAATATTTGACAGATGTTACTTTGAAATGTTGTAGACACTCGTGTTTTGTCATTTTGTAAACAATGAAGAATTAATTAACTATAATTTAAATGTATCAGTAGAGCCTACACCTTTCAGCCTTTTTAACCCGTGCGAAGAACGGGTACTTTGGCCAGTATAAATATAATTACTAATAGCTAGTGAAATATTAAGTATAAACAAAAAAAACATAAATCATGCCCCCCCCCCTTATAACCACTAACCGCAAAAGCAAAATAGTTGTCCACTTCAATCGCAATTAAGCCTACAAATGCCGTCAACTTAAACCCAAGCCAGCCACTGTTTATTTAAGGTGGGTTCCCTACTCCGCTATACCACACATTTGCAAGCCAAATTTGCAACCCTAGCACTTTCGAATGGCTAGAACGTTACGCTTGTCAGCGCAGCGCTTTAGCCGGTTCAGCCACCAGTGCATAGGAGTAGAAAGCACTTACTTGGTTATAAGAAGTGCCTGGTGGCAGTCTAGTGCACTTCGTGAGCAGGTTCAGTTGCTTGCCCCCAGAAGTCACAAAGATGATAAGTTCACTAAAATTGACGACAGATGCCTTCACCTACCACTTCTTATTGAATTTGTAAATGTGTCGTGAATTACGACTTTACCACTTCTAGGGTTAATCCTTTGTTGTGAATCATTAGTTAATTTATAATCAGCTGATCATATGTTTTTGTACGTTGTAATGTTTTTGTTTTGATTATTTACTGTCCAGTTTTATAAGTTATTAAAAGCCTAAGTTTGGGTTATTTTATGTATTATTTCTTACCACAATTTTAATAACTTATATTCTACTCTTGAAATGGATAAGTATATTAAACCCAAGTGCTTTGATGTTGATCATAACTCACCAAATGCAGAAAAGGACTGGAAGCATTGGAGGAAGGTTTTGCATAATTTTCTTGAGACAATTAAACACACAGATGACTCGAACAAGTTAAAAATTCTTCAAAGCAATATCTCATCTGACATTTAAGGGATAATTGAAGAATGCACCACTTTTGAGGAAGCCCTTTCCTTACTGAACAACTTGTACTCGCCTAAGAAGAGTGAATTATTTGCAAGGCACCAACTGGCCATCCGTAAGCAACAAAGTGGTGAGACAATAACTCAGTACATAAATTCTCTACAGCAACTGAGTAAAGACTGTAGTTTTGTTAGTGTAAGTTCTGCTCAACATCGGGACTTATGTATTAGGGATGCCTTCATAACTGGCCTTCAGTCCTCCCTAATTAGACAGAGACTATTAGAAAATCAGACCCTAGAGCTGAGTGATGCCGTGAAACAAGCTCTATCTTTAGAATCGGCCCAAAAACAGGCAGATCAATATTTAGTGCAATCAAACTTGACTACTCTTACAGCAAACATCGGGCCCTCTTCTGTCAACTATCCAGAAAATTCTCATAGCCGTATGGAAGGTGTCTGTATCCCTGTACAGCCCATCTCCCCTGTATATCCGAATAATACAGTTTCTGCGGCTTCTCGTCCCGCTCACCGTCCACCCTTGCGAGAGCATAACTGCTATTATTGTGGATACAAATCTCATCCAAGGAACAATTGTCCAGCAAGAGAGGCTTCCT